>JAMPIV010021475.1:32500-598446 GCA_024509875.1 Oreohelix idahoensis
GCTGCTTTTTCCTTGCCATGCAACACGCAAAGAAACTCGTCATCATGAAGAAGTTTTCGAATTTGCGGACCAACAAATACTCCCTCTCTTATTTTAGCTTCACTCAGTCTTGGAAATTTTCTGATGAGGTATTTGAAAGCCTCATCTGTTTTCTCCATTGCCTTGACAAAGTTTTTCATGAGACCCAGCTTAATGTGCAAGGGTGGCAACAAAATCTTGGTGGTGTCGACAAGTGCTGGGTTCTCAACGTTCTTCCTGCCAGGCTGCAATGACTGCCTGATTGGCCAATGTCTTCTGATGTAATGGTCATTTCGTGCACGGCTATCCCACTCACAGAGAAAGCAACAGTACTTGATGTATCCACCCTGTAATCCAAGCAAAAGAGCGACCACGTTTAAGTCACCGCAAACTGACCAATGATGATGATCGTAGTTTATACACTTCAAAAGCTGCTTAATGTTTTCATAAGTTTCTTTCATATGAACTGCGTGACCAACTGGAATTGACGGTAACACATTACCATTATTCAACAAAACAGCTTTAAGTCTCGTCTTGGATGAATCAATGAAAAGCCTCCACTCTTCCGGTATGTAATTGATTTTGAGGGCTACCGTTAAACCAGAAATGTTGTGGCACGCAGAAAGGTCACCCTCTTTGAAAAAGAATGTAATAAGCGGCTTCTGGCGGTTCCTATACACAGAAATTGTAACATCTGTTGCCAGGAGATTTCACTGTTGCAATCTGGAACCCAAAAGCTCCGCTTTGTTCTTCGGTAAATTCAGATCTCTTACAAGATCATTCAGTTCACCTTGGGTTATTAAGTGTGGTTTAGTGGATGTAGTTTGCTCAAAATCTGGGTCGCTTGAGGTTGATGGTTAAGGACCACCAGTGTCCTCTTCTTCATCAGTGGAAGCAGCTGAAAATGATTCTGGCACTTTGGGAACTGGTAGGTCATCGCCATGTGGTACCGGACGTATTGCAGAAGGGATGTTTGGATATTCCAGAGTCCATTTTTTTCTTCTTTGATGTGCCTTTCCCAATTGGAGGGACCATGCAAAAGTAACAGTTGTTGAGATGTTCAGTGGGCTCTCTCCAAATCATTGGGACTGCAAAAGGCATAGCTTGCCTTTTGCCAGTCAACCACAGTTGACTCCTATTCTGCAGCCAAAGTACAAACTGTACGCCTTCTTAATCACTTTAGTTATATTTCGTTTTTGTGATAGAAATGTTACCTCACCACATATATAACATAAATTATTAGCAATGTTCGCACATGTCCTAGGCATTTCTAACTACGATACTTTTGATAAGGACAAATGCACTAACTAATGGCAAAATTTTATCAGAGATAAGATATTTATACACAAAGGTGATGTAATCATAGGTAGGATTGCATCATCAACTTCTAGTTACATTTTTATTGGTCATTAGAAAAAATTATGCAATCGCCCACAACAGTTGCGTCATATATATAAATTGACCGTAATTAAATAAACTAGTCGCATATATCTTGAATACTAGAGCCAATCATCATTTTTTAATGTCATTTTCGTTTTCAGCACACCAAAATTAGTTAAGATCAGCTATTTTCATTTCTGGTACATTTTGGTTGTTGACTAGTGTTTTTGTACAAATTACTCTATTAGTCCCTCCCGTCTCAGCTAGTGATGTTAGTTTTCGTGCTCTGTAATTTTAATATTCTACTATCAGAGGCCCCTTCTGGCATCCTATTGACAGTAGCGTTGGTCATACTCTGCAAGGTAGCTGCTCTATTTAGGCTGATGATATCCACGACTACTACCACAGCCACAACAGCAGCTATCCCTACTATAACTCCATCTATAATGTGCTCTACTGTAAAGAGGGTAACTCTCTCTTCTGTCTTTCCAGTGGCAATCTCCTCTGAAACTACCTCTGTATATTTCTCCAGCTCTTTGTTCACTATAGCTTGGTCTGCTGGAACAAAATCCCCTGCTTATCTCTTGTCCTCTGTATCTGTTTCTAAATGCAATCCAATGTTTACTTTGAAAAGTACCACAGTAATCATTACTACTCATGCGACTTCTTCTAAAGTGTCTGGATGTCTTAAGTCACTGGTTTCTCTTATGTAATGTTTCTCATGTGGCGTACAAGAACCACGATCCACTCTGCGATACTTCTCAATCAGCTTTCTGCGCTCTTTTTTCATCCGGTCTGTCTCAGGATATTTGACAGATCCATAACATTCACCTTCTGGTGGCAAAGTAAAGTTCACCTTTGATTCATGTACTGCCCTTTCCTGAATATTCATCTTACGTTCACCCCATTCCTTTGCTGATATGATATGCCCCCCAATGTTAGTTTCTGGGTGAGCAACCTGTTTTGGAAGTGATACATCCTCTTGTTGTGGTGAAATTAAATTTAATACTGAAGTATCAGCAACTCGGACATTACCAGATGAAATGCTATCCACAGGAATTATCTTAGGTTTTCCCTGTAATCTTGTCGTTCCTCCATAAGGACCATCTCTATGTTTGTGTTTCCATAGTTTGATATCCTCATCAGTGCACTCTTTGATACCACGAATATTTCCAAGTATCAGATCAGCGACCACATTATCATCAAGAACAAAAGCTTTCACTTTGCCACACAAGAATGGCGTATCAATATTTATCAATGCTAGAGGATAGACTTCAACTCTACCCCCAAAAGTAATACGTTTAACAGTTTGACCCAACAACCAAGACTCCTCAATACACGATCTCCGCACCCCAACTGTCGTACATCCTGTATCCCTTAAGACGGATACAACTTTCCGTCCTATGTACCCTGGATGCAAGACTATGTTTCCATCTGTATGAACTGCTGACAAACATGGAAGTGGATGGCCACAATTTAGAATTGGTGTTTCATCTTTATGAAAAAGTGGTCTACACCCTTCACAAATCTCGCTGTTGAATGTATCTAAGACTACCACCGAATTTGCGCGTTCAAACTTCCTATTAGGACAATCGAATTGAAGGTGCCCAATACCATTACATACAAAGCATTTGTACTGCTCACGCTGGCTCTTTTGTGGACTACCCTGAGTGCTGGTCTGAGGCTCAGCCACAGACTGAGGTTCAGGCTTGTCACAAAACTTCGCTCCATGGCACGGTGATCCACATTTAAAACAACTAGAAGGTCTTCTACCACCTAACTTTGTCATATTCTGATGTTTCTTGGGGGATGTATGGAAGTCTGAGTCTGTCCACCTCTTACTTACTGCCTTCCTATCATATGGTCTCTCCCCACTGCGAGAATTTTGTCTCCGATATGGTCGTGTTTCATAACTCCGCTTGGCAACACATGTCGTAAATGTTTCTGGCACCGCCGATTTGTGAATCGGTCTGCCTGGATGTGCTGTTGCATATTGTTGCCCTAACTGTGACATTGCTGAAATATTCTCCGGTTTTCTCTCCTGAAAAAAAGCCAACAAATCGGAGCTATATGAAGACATCACCTTATCTCGTAAGATCAAATCACATAGGCCATCAAAATCTTTAGCAATGCCCGATAGGTCAATCCACCTGTTCAATAACATCTTAATCTCTGCGATAAACTCTGCAAAATCTTGCTCACTACTCGGCATCGCAGTGTGGAACTATAAACCGATAACCCTGCTCATTTAACCTGTACTTGCGTAACAAAGTTTCCTTCACTTTGTCATAATTTAATCTATCTTCCACAGTTAATTGAAAAACTGTTTTTAATGCTGACCCTGTTAAATAATCTGTCAATAGTGATCCCCACAGTTCTTTATTAATCTTTAAGGCAGTTGCCTTCATTTGAAACCTTTCCAAAAAACAGTCCATAAAATCTATGGATTCGTTGAAAATTGGGAGTTCCAACTTGTACATGCTCCCATATTCTTTTTTTGATGATGAGTCTGAACTCGACTTCTCTAACTCGGGTCTTCTCAAAGATACCTCTTTGTCCGCTTCTATCTTTTTAATTTCTTTTTGTGCTTCTTTTTCTTTCATTTGTTTCTGTATATCTAATCTCTTAGTCTCTTCCTCTGCTTCTGCTTTCTTAATTTCTTCTTCTGCTTCCACTTTCTTTCTCTCTCGCTCCTCATGTCATTCTTGTCTCTCCTGTACCTCTTTAAATTGAGCCTGTGCAAACTCTAAGAGATCCTCTCCAGACTTTCATATCCTCTCACCAACGAGGATAAAATCCATAAGTGTTGACATGATTATGAATATGTTTGACTTATATGCACCTCAAATACTTTAACTCAATGTCAAAATGATTCACACCCCAAAATAATATCTTAAATAACTAATAAGATGATACCTTACTCACTGTACTCAATGCTTACCTAAAAGAACTAATAGCCCTACAAAACAAACAATGACACCAATGATGATGATGATAAACAATACAACCTAATTAACAATCAACAACCTGGTAGGTCGGTAACAAAAAAAAAGGAAAGGTGTGTGAGAGAAGTAATATTGAAATATACAGTACCAGACCTCTATAACGCACGAAAACAGGAGATTGAAAAAATTAACGTATTTACAGGATAGTGTAAGAAGAAAATGACTGAAGAACACACCATATACACAAAACGCCAAAGAGGGAATAAAATACACAACCAACAACAAACTGCACATAAACAACTAATGCAAATATGCACACTTTATTCGTGAAGGGCAATACAACTGATCCTGCCCACATGATAGGACAACTTCTAAGAATAAACAGCGCAAAATCCTACAGATGAAATCAAAACACAAATAAATACCATAATCGTCACGTCCAACAACAACACTGAAACAATGAATGCCAAGGGAAGCCTATAGAGCAATCAGGACAAATAAATGAAATATGGCCTTAGAATAATGAACCAAAACAAACTAAGGTTACGTAGCTTTTTATGGTGTACTGGAATGGCAGGCTATGGCAATAAACTGATCTGATCTGTTGTCTCCAAGTCACCTCTGCAGCAGTAACTTTGAGAAGTCCAAACACTACAACAGTTCCTGTCAGGAATATGTTAATACACACTTAGTATATAATTTAGGCTCTTAGAATCTAACTAAAATGGATGAAAGAACTAGAGAGAAACATGACAGATAGGATTCGCACAATTATAAGTAATGTAGATATAAGTAATGTGTAAGGCAGATAGAAATAGCACAGCTAAAGGTACAGTAGATATACAATTAATTATAAATGCAGTCTAACCTAAATCTACATCACATAAAGAAAGAGTAAAACTAACGACGGTAGAAATGCAACACTGAAGGTGAGGTAGAAAATAAGTAATAGTACTGAAAGGAGAAAGTAGCAGAAGTAAAGAGAAGAATGTGAAAACAGAAGTATTCAGTATACGAGAAAAACTACTGATTTCTTAGGGAAATACATTGTTAGCACTATATAAAACAAAAATTGCCTTCTAACTAGAAACTTAGTGCAACACACCACTAGAACATTAGCATAATAGAGCACGAAAGAATGTTACGTAACTACCTTATTTATCAGATATCTGATTAATACTTAGACTGTACACTTAACCTTACTAATAATCACCTTAAACGAACATCAACAGAATAATATTTAAGTCGGCTACATCCGAAGAAAGCATAACGATTATTAAATGTTTACAGAACTAATACATATACTTAAATTCCAAGCGTGTAGATCTGTTGATAATGTCCTTAGCAGGTACCACGGCGATGAAAATATGAGGACAACATACAGCTCGGCACAACACACAGATTCTTTTGGTCACAACACACCGTTTCACAGCATCTGCCGCAAGCAAACGATGTAAACAGACTTGTAAGGCAGCATTCCTAGCACACTGTTTATTCGTCAGCACATACGTACCGCTGACAACTGACCTAGATTTGAACAGTGGCGAATCGTTCCGTTACCGTTGTCACACTTCGCTGCGTTGCAAACAAACTGTAGGCTGTTGACCAAATGACCTCAGATCACTTTAGTGCTACAAAACCCTGAGTTCACTGGTTCATCCAAATAGACGAGCCCCCAATGTGACGAGTAGGGTGTATGTGAGTGGATGTAGAAAGTCAGACAATATATTTACACCGCTCGTCTAGCTCACTGTCTAAGGAACAACTCCAACAGCTATGTCAATCTCCAACAATATATTATATTAACAATAATTCACAATGGACGCAGGGCCATTACAAATATTAGATACATCATTAATCCCGAGTATCCAGCACACACTCTGCTTCTCGGAATAACTACAATCACCGAATAGACTACTTCATAAATAACTACTGCAACATCCACCCTTCTCTTCTCTATGCGCTTCGCTGTCTCCTGTCTACTGCCCCAACTCTCTCTGCTAGCTCAACACACTGCTGACCCAACACACATCTCTCTCTCTCTGACTGCCCCCCTTTCATTCGCAATCACCAAACACGTGAAAACCTTCCACGTTCCACTGATCTTCATTCACGCATAACTGTGGCTAACGGCTTGTCTTAAGCGATGCTCACAACATTGCTTGTAACTAAAATATTACAAGCATTCCCACTCACAACAACTCACGTGACTCATAAATTCCAGCTGGAGCATGGGAACATTCACACATGCAAAATACCCTCAAATCACTACGTGACACATCCAATGTCAGAATTTACCCTCGATGAGAATTAAATTTAATCCCTCGGGATAAAACTTTCTTTACATTTAAACTGAATAGCTTCAGCTTTACATTACATTTAAATGAAAAGGTTAAACGTACAGATATAATATGTTTTACATTTACATCTCCACTGTTTGAAAAGTGTTCACAATATAAATTCCTTTATGTTTCCTTTATATTTACACTTGTTGAAAAGTTTGAAACTTCTATTAATTTTAACATGAATATGTTTTTTCGTTTACATTTACACTGAGTGAAAAGCTTTAAAACTGTAAGCATTATTCTTAGAATGTACATCATTTATTTCATCTTTTTTCTCCTGCTCCATAGGGAATCTGGAACAACTTTATGCTTTTAGTTCTCTTTACGAAACTTGCAATAAAGCAATCACCAGCCCGGGCAGTGGTGGTTCATGAATCATCATTCTATACGCTGAGATTGCCAGCGTCAAATGACTTTGACATCCAGTAGCAATTTTCACACATTAAACTTCACATGATAATATATACATATATATGTTAGTTCACATGTCAGTAATAAAATATTAAACGTAAATCACAACTTACGCCAATCTTGGCTACAGACCTGTTGCTGAGATGAATAAATGAGACGAGTCGGTCTCTTACACGCATCTGGGGGGTCTTTAATTTTACAATAGATTCCCTCTCTGACTCCGTGTGTTTCTTCAGTTTTCGCGTCCCGGTGTTCCTTATTTAAATGTAGAGATTGCTTGTGCTTTGTAAGTCTTATTTGGTTCTCCAATAAAAGGTCCGGTTAACAAAAGGAATTATGAATCTAGTCTTCACTCTGGCGAGGTCAGATGTTGTCTTGGAGAGCGTGAAATTCACAGTGAAATAAAACTGCGAAAATTGTCAGAATATATTCCTGTCTTCCCACGCCTTCGTTTGTTATGGAGTTAAATAAATGCTCCAA
This sequence comes from Oreohelix idahoensis, assembly GCA_024509875.1. Lineage (NCBI taxonomy): Eukaryota > Metazoa > Mollusca > Gastropoda > Stylommatophora > Oreohelicidae > Oreohelix > Oreohelix idahoensis. The sequence goes on from JAMPIV010021475.1 coordinate 40,080, forward strand.
TGATATTCAAACAGGTCGGGTGTGATACTTTCAAAACATTTCCGACATGGAAAAATTTTGCAATGGTCACGTCTCCCACATATGGTAATATGATGTCCGATGCCCTTGTGTACAAACTTACAGACAGATCGGGGAACTCACATGACAACATGTGTAAGATGTGATACTTATTACTTTATTAGAAAGTAATGTTGTCATAACACGTCGGCCTGTTACGGTGTTATTTTAAATGACGGCGTCTGCTGGGGTTTAGCAGTGCGCAACGTTTAGGGGTCAATAACATTAATAGAATATGTCGATATTTTACGGTATACTGAACGAGAAATATATGCTAAGATTATGACGTATTCGCGTTGGGAAGGTCACGCTTGGCGACTTGGTTACATTACCCTTTTTACGCTATCCGTCAAGCAGAGAAGTCGTGTCTTGTATTTCTTCCAAGGAGAGGCTTAGTATATAGCCGATGTATGAAATCAATATAGAACTCAGGGTCAGTTCAAATATTAAATTAAAGTATGATTAATAAGTAAATTAAATGATGGAAGGAGAATCGTATTATGATTCAATTTTGTAGCTGTCAAGAACTCATGCGCTCATTTCTGGCTGTTGACTACAGCAGCGCATGTACATAGCCATGATGTTCATCTGACACATTATATTGACAAGGACGGACCTGAATATTATGCACGTAATTTCTAATGAACTATATATGAATGTATACCAATGTGAACTGTCTTCGTGCGTCAACTTGTAATAAATATTGGACTCGAATCGAAGACTTACCCACATTACTTTGATTACGTTTGATTGCTTCAACTTGCATTGTTGATGGTCCTTTGACCTGATGAACTCTTCTTTGTAGGAAGTTTATAGTAATAATGAATCAGTTCGTACGGAACCGAGGTTCGCTTGGACACAAAGTTTTGTAATGATAGATAAGCAAGCATACCAACTAAACTTATAATAATCGAACGAAGGACACCCCAACTCCAGCAACCACCCCACGCAACACGGCCTGGAAGCGATTATGTCACCTTTGTCTGCCAACATGTGTCACACAGACAGTAATCTCGTCTTATCAGCGGTTCAATCTAAACGCGCCGGCTACTATCTTATCTCAGTTGCTCACCGCAAGCTAGGATAAACATTATCTGCAAATGTTTGAACCTACAAACTACTTGCACCTTAGCCGATAATGAGAAGAAATTGGTACTTTTAAAAGTACACAAATAAAAATCAGTACCACACATGTACCGATATTGCCGAAGAGAAACAAAGATCGTGAAGAGGTCGTCCATTTCGTCACATCTTCCCAGCGGACTCTTAGTCGTCATGGAGGTCTGGAACCCTGGCTCTTAGTTTCCCATGCTTGTCGTGGTAGCCGATCTTCTCCCATTCTGCAGAAATGGCCAAACCATCTTAGTTGGGACTGTTCTACTTGGGTCTGCAGGGGGTGGGATTTTAGGCCTTGACGTATCGTCTGGTTGCGGACCATGGCTGTTCTTATTGCTTCAACCACCTTCCTCAGATACCTCATTTCTGTGGATTTTGGATCTGGCTTTTGTGGGTTGTAGTCATTGCCCATGGTTTGCATCCATACGTCAAGACTGGGACATAGGTGGAGCGGTAAACAGCCATCTTCGTTTTCTTACCAACCTCTCTCTTGCTGAGGAATCCTCAATTTAGGCCTGAAAAGGTCTCCCAGCTGCTGCTTTTCGAGTGGCCAACTCTTTTTTGATGCCTCCCTTCCGGTCTAAAACAGCTCCGAGGTATTTAAAGTGGTCGACCTGCTCCAGGACCTGTTGCTACACGGGGTAAAATTCTTTTACTTACCGAACTTTTACATTCTGTGTCGCTATCTTAAAACTGTATTTCTTTCATCTCCGTACCAACACAAATTTTTATAAATGTTTATTATGTCGTCCAAATATGGATCCTCAATCGTCGTTAATTCTTCAAATTCATTAACTTAAAAGTAACTCGCCGACCTGATTCAAAACATTGTTTAATAAAGCTTATATTATCTGCTGTAAATACTGCCAATGGAACATTTACAATAGGTGTAATCTGTATTGTGTAAATTTATCAAATTACGGTTTCGTTATAACTTGTATCTACACGTCTGCGCCGCTTGCTGTTGCCAACAGAAAGGTTCATACTATATTCAAAAATCGAATCTTAGACGTATTAAAAATGTAGTTTCTCGGTGCAATTTCTTTTCTGTGCGGCAAACGTGACAATTTGAAAACTCAATGAAGTAAGCTGGTACAGACAAACTTGTAACGACTTTGTAATTACGTCAAGAATAACAGGTCAGAATTAAAGATAAGATTCAATTCGTGTTTAGAATCAACTTAAGCGCTCAAGTTATATGCGCCTGAAGATATGTAGCTGAATCCACATTTACTTCCCCACGTCTTGAAACTCGGCGTGGAAATTTGTCTTTCTCAAATTATTTCAAGTTTAACTACTCCAGGAGGCGTTCATTAAGTGTACGCTCACGATTTCTGTTTCAATTGCTCAGGCCGTTTTCTTCTTTTTTTGGAATGACTGGTGTATGTCGATCGTGAAGAAAATTTCTTAAACTATCTCATGCAAGTTTCAGGCTTAGATCTATAAATCCTGAAATATTATTTCATGATTTGTCCGTCTGTGCTTGAGTGTTATTTCAGGGTCTGATAGGTCTTTCTTTAAGTGTTTCTTTCAAAGTTTAGTTCGACTTTTTCTTAACGGTTATTTCATGGAACTATTTTATGCTTTTAGTTCTCTTTACGAAACTATCAATAACCGTGCAGTGGTGGTTCATGAATCATCATTCTTTACGCCGAGGTTGCCAGCCTCAAATGACTTTGACATCCCGTAGCAATTTTCACACATTAAAATTCACATGGTAACATACACACACACACATATATATATATATATATATATATATATATATATATATATATATATATATATATATATATATATATATACTTTACTTAGTCGTTCCCCTTCTACCGTGAGGTGTAGAGGTTTGGAAGAGAGAGCGCCAGACTATCCTATCGGCTGTCTTCCTCCTGGCCTGGTTCCATTCTCGTCCTCGGTCCTTCAAAGATTGTTTAATGTTGTCCTCCCAGCGGACTTAAATATATATATATATATATACAGGGTGTTTATAAAGTCGCTGTGCAGTGAATTTGAAAAATATTTGAGAAATTACGTCACGAATGATGCAAATTTACGTCATGATATTCTGTGTTCCAGTGCTGTGTTCCACAATCCCGTGTGCAGCATTACACAACAAGCCCCAATTGAAAACCACATTTCTGGTGACGTAGTCTCGCCCGGGCGTAAATTTCACTGCACAGCGACTTTATAAACACTCTGTATATATATGTTAGTTCACATGTTAGTAATGAAACATAGAATGAAAAATTCACTACTTACGCCAATCTTGGCTACAGATGATTTCAAAAATATTCTACGTGAAATAAGGTGCGTGAAGCAAAAGTTCACGTATTACCATATAGGACATCTGGGACCTTGCATACACTCTTGCAAAAACATTTGCAGACTCATATTGTCTCAAATGTAATAAATCTTTGATTACTTTTAAACAAGTGACCGGAAGCGATTGTAGCAAGTGTAATTTGCTGGGGAGGTTAAGATGTTATACCTAACAAGAAAGATAGTTGTCTGTGTCAACTGTGTGAGGTCAAGCACATGTAGGTCCCTGAATCTAAAAAAGATGATGATGATGATAATGATATATATTATCAGGGAACCTAATGCTACCTCCCTAGATCTCACACAGTCCGTATTTTGATTCTAGTGGCTGGTGTATGATGTCTCTAGTGTCTAGGGGTGAAATGAAAATGATGGTACATCAACACAATACACTTTAACTCACTATAAGAAAATGAATAAGACTGGGGTTAAAGTTTTCTTTAAAATTTGAATGTTTTTTCTTTGTACAATTTAATCTGCCTGCCCCGCCATCTCTTTTGGACAGGTCTTTGAAAATGAGGAAATATATTTACATATAATGCTTTAACTAAAAAAATGGACTATTGGTCCTATGAATATAATGTTATTATAGAGTTCCTGTAGGTGTATTCACAGACTAAGACTTTAATAGTTGCTAGTGATAGTCATTGGTTATGGGGAGCTGTTGTTTTCTTCATGCCCCATATAATTCTGTTTTATTTTGATAAGAACCAGTTTATTCGGATGAAGTGTCAGATGTCCCAGCTGTTAACGTGTCACCTGGGACTCTTAGTATGACGAAAATAAATCAGTATGTCGATGTAGAGGCAATGTAGATTAGCACCCACACACAAGCTCCTTCAGGCTATCTGATGACAGCATAAACTTTATAATGGAGACTTTTCTCTTCTCACTCACTCATCAGGTTTCCTGTCACCGGATGGTAACAGGAAATAAAAACCCTGTAATAAAAAGACACCCTGGCCTTTTCATATCTGTTCACAACTTCGTATCCCTATGTATACATGACGGTATGGGGTCAGCCTCGTGTGCATTTATATGCATCAGCCCCTAATTATATGACTCACACCTTTCTGTGACCACACCTCAGGTCCCTATGGCAGATACGCCACTGTACTTTTACATAGTTTGCTTCAATCCAATAACGTGGAGTAACCACATCTCCTTTTATATGATTTTTCTTTTCTTTTCTAAATTATAAACGCTCTAGGCATGTTGAAGAGTGTTCATGGAACACTGAGGCTTACTAACATCTTCCAATACAAAATTATTAATATAAAATCATAATAATATGCAACAGTCAAATACAGTTCAATGTGAGGACTCAATAACGTTTGCTCCCGGCATGTCCTTCACTTTTCCACAGCAGTATCTAACTTTTTCAGTTTTAAACAAGCATGTAAATACATAAAGCCTTCTTACCACTAATTCAAAGAAATATGTCACAAATAACGTTGTCTGGCAAAGAATATGGCCTCAGTTTTGCTCTGCCCCGTCCAGATAGTGAATTTAGTAGTTACTTTTACAATTATCACATCTGCTCTCAACGTAGTTGTTTGTATAAAATTTTCTAGTCAAATGGCCCCGAGACCACTATGCCTCTTGCCAATATCTATTAGAGCCGACCAAAGAAAGCAGGCACTACTAAATCTTTTTGAATTTAGTTTGAAAAAACAAACCTAAACTCCAAACAAACTATGTGCCTCGTAGTCCATTGGTCAGTCTGCGTTAGTTATGCCAATAGAAAAAGATGTTTAGTTTTAGTTAGCACTTCCCTATCTCCCCCTTTTACTCATATACTCTTATACCAATAAACAGGATTTGAATTACTCCCATGCCTCTTTTTTAAACTAGCGTCCCCAATAACGTCATGTGTAACGAGCAAGAACAACAGTCTGTCCGTCCAAGCGTTCTTAGACATCTAGTATTATCTCAATAACTTGGCTAATACTTGGACTACCATATTTTTTAAAACATATTTGGGCTCAGGGGACACTAAGCTATTCTACTATATGATTTTAATGGTCAGTTTCCTTATGGTTTAGATTTTCAGTTTTGTCACTGTCAATCGTCAAATATAACTTTTACACAAGTCGGCCATCTTCTCCCACCGTCTCTATCATTTTCTCATTATTCAAATAACCAACTAGTTTGAGTGACGTCAGAATTTTACCGCTATTAGGAAATGGAAAACTGTCTGTGTGTTTATCTCTGCTGGCTTTGCCCACAGCGTGTATATATTAAAGAGACCACGAGCAGAGCGAAGAGGGGTTTTTCAAAACATTGGTAGTGTTGGCGTTAATTATTACAATCGTCTCGTTCTTACTACTGATAAATGTCCGAATTATTACAAATGTTATTGTTAAAGTTAACATATTAAGTTAATTCAAACGCCAGTTTGGTCACACAGTTCTGGCAATTCGTTAATTATAAGCTTTTCCCCCGTTTCGTGCAGCAGATCGGCGAGATGTTAAAATGTTTATTGTACGCTTCGAAACCGAAACTAAAAGCGTGTTAGATTTTTACGGCGGGTCATTTTTTAAGAATTTCCACTGCACAAAAGGCAGCGCTCTACTGGCGTTGAAGATGAAAATAGTCAGACACCTGAGGGCTGGTGTATTTATTATTATCATAGGATTATAATATTACTGAAATAAGCGATTATCTCACAGATTTCGCTACAGCGATTATGTCACACTTGTCTGCCCACATGTGTCACACAGACAGTAATCTCGTTATCTGTCGTAAGAGTACGCAAATACTCCGTGTCTGCCCATCTGGGTTACCAAACGAGTCGTCTTATCAGTGGTTCAATCTAAACACGCCGGCGACTATCTTATCTCAGTTGCTCACCGCAAGCTAGGATGACCGGGTAACAAACAGGTGACATTACAGAGAGGAGTATCAACAAATTTTTGCACCTACAAAATATTTGCCACACAAGCAAAGAAAGAAAGAAAGAAAAGTGTGACGATTGAGAGCAAATAATAAAAATCAGTATCGCAAATGTACCAATACTGCCGGAGTGAAAGAATGATCGATAGGGGCCGCCCCGTTTTGTCACAGACACACGAATTATCACATATTGGCCATCAGGAAATATAACGACATGCTCGACAGAGGTCAGTAAGTTTTTACAACACCTGCGAAGAATAAGCGCAAGAGTTTCCCAGAGCCGAGCCTGTTCCATTATTGGATTATATTTCATTTAAGTGAAATTTTAGTTCAATTGTTTGTGATTACTTTTTCATTATTTAAGATTGGTTCTTGCTCTTAGCCTCATAGCTAAATGATGGAAAGTGTTTTTTCTTTACTTCTATTCGTTAATGGTTCATCAAACTCAAAGATGTTTCCACTATGACATAATATAAAGAAGTAATTTATAGTTATATACTTCCCCTTCATCTAGATTATTAGATCATCATTACATACTTACATGGGTACAAACTTTCATGCTCAATATGTTTCACACTTATCACGTTCGTCTCATGTCATATATCAAAATATGAGAACTAAATACCGAGTGATTAGTTACAAAGACGTAATAGTGAGGAATAAGATAAAAAGTGAGTCACCTCTGGGTATTAGATGCAAAAATTATGAACCACTTTTGTGTCTTCAGTGCTGCAGAAGTCTGAGTCTACACATTATGTGTTTGGCGGTTAATCGAAGAGAAGCTGGCAAATCTACGTCCGGATAGCAGAATTCACAAGATAGAACATCATATGCTTCCTAATTTACAAGGAATATCTCCACGCCCGCGTTTGTCTACGTTGGTGCCGCAGCATTTTATTTATATGTGAACCAAGTGCTGACAAGTTGATTTGTATACACACACACACACACACATACATACGAGTACATATATATATATATATATATATATATATATATATATATATATATATATATATATATATACACTGAAGCACATTAAAAACGCACCACTATTATATATACTGATGCCGAGAAGCTGGCAAAAAAAAGTGTGGGAATGGATTTTCCCCGTGTTTGCCATGAGGTAGAGAGCGAATGGCTGCTGGAATGGAAAGTGCAAGATTCAACCCATGGGTGTGTGTACAGACTACATGAAAACGATGAAAGTTACACGTGCAACACGATTCTCAACAGCTATGACCCTGAAAATGTGTACGCGTTGTGGCAGTATACTCGGTATAAAAAGGCCGTTGAGACAAAACACCCAGTACATGTGCTTGAAATGCCACGACATTCTGAAAACGACCGCCAACGAGCCATTGGTATGTTGGAGACCGGAATGAGCTCGCGGGCCATTGCCAGAAGGATGAATTGCCACCACAGCACTATTGTACGTCTCAATGAACGTTACGGAACCACTGGCAGTGTCCGGGATAGACTTCGGAGTGGCCAACCACGAGTTACTACCCCTGCGCAAGATCGTCATATTGTGCTGAGTCACCTAAGGAATCGTTCTCTCCCGTCAAGTCAAACAGCAAGAGCAATAGTGGGTAGACATGGGCAAGTCTCTCGAATGACAGTCATACGACGACTCAGAGATACAGGCCTTACTGCAAGACGACCTTATGTTGGGCCAAACTTGACTCACAGACATCGTTAGCAGCGCCTGCAATGGGCAGAGCAACATATCAGATGGACTAGACTGCAGTGGAATGCTGTCCTATTCACAGACGAGAACAGATTCAACATATCCTTTGCAGATGGACGTATGCGGATTTAGCGACGGTGTGAAGAGCGCTTTGCAGATTGCTGTGTCAACCGATTTCGAGGTGGCAGTATTCACATTTGGGGAGGATTCAGTTTTCACCATCGCTTGCCTCTTCACGTCTTCCGTGGAAATGTTAATGCTGTGACATATCGAGATGAGGTTCTGGATGCACTGGTTGCTCCTGCGTTCACAATTTATCCAGACTTGCAGCTTCTCCGGCAGGATAACGCACGTGCATTTTTTTTGTATTTTTGGTTTTCTCCCTTGCCTGCACAGAATGCAATGAATTTCATAACAATCAAATGTACAAATTAATGACCAGCATGGATTCATAGGAAAATGAATAAAGATTCCAAATATGTAAACTTGTACACACTTATATTTACATTTCACACTCTGTTCCTGGATTATACAGGTGGTGCGTTTTTAATGTGCTTCAGTTATATATATATATATATATATATATATATATATATATATATATATATATATCTATATATTTACATATATATATATATATATATATATATATATATATATATATATATATATATATATATATATGAAGTTAAAATCACCAAATTCAGTTACTAAATGACTCAGCGCATGAAGTGAATCCCTCCACTTTAGTCGTATATTTTACGAAGTAAATTCATTCAAGCAATCTTCATTGCACGAAGCACACGCGTTAGAAAAAGATCATTTCGTGAAGAACTCCAATCTAGTCAGTACCTTTTCAAAGTCAGACAGGAGACATTTTCCTAAGACAAATATCAACGGTTTGTCGACGTTAGAAGGACATTACAACTTACAAGTTCTCACTACTGCATATGCAAGAGTATCAGCTGTAATTACTCGGCTTCTAGATAACCCACACGGGGTAACAGACATCTACATTAGAGAGTCGGGGCATACCTGTGCGCAGTGATATTGTAAATTAAATTTGAAAGACTCCTGAGCATGTTATATTGGTCACCAGTGTGGTAATACTAAATATATCACATCATCATTTCCCTATTTACCTAGTGTTACTCTCATATTTAAATACTTACTTACTTAGTCGTTCCCCTTCTACATTGAGGTGTAGAGGTTTGGAAGAGAGAGCGCCAGACTATCCTATCGGCTGTCGTCCTCCTGGCCTGGTTCCATTCTAGTCCTCGGTGCTTCAAAGATTGTCTAATGTTGTCCTCCCAGCGGACTCTGGGTCGTCCTCGGGGACTGGATCCTTGGCTCTTTGTTTCCCATGCTTGTCGTGGTATCCGATCTTCTCCCATTCTGCAGACATGGCCAAACCATCTTAATTGGGACTGTTCTACTTGGGTCTGCAGGGGGTAGGATTTAAGGCCTTGACGTATCGTCTGGTTGCGTACCATGTCTCTTCTTGTTACTTCAACCACTTTCCTCAGATACCTCATTTCTGAGGTTTGGATCTGGCTTTTATGGGTTGTAGTCATTGCCCATGACTCGCATATATATGTCAAGACTGGGACATAGGTGGAGCGGTATACAGCCATCTTCGTTTTCTTACCAACCTCTCTCTTGCTGAGGAATCCTCGATTTATGGCCTGAAAAAATCTCCCAGCTGCTGCTTTTCGAGTGGCCAACTCTTCTTTGATGCCTCCCTTTCGGCATATTTAAATAAATAACTACATTTTAATATTTCATCTGTGGGTGAATTCTCTTTTACCATTATCCTTTTTACTGTCTACTAACACTTTATGTGTTTTTATTTAACTGACAAACTGTTGATCATTGCCTAGTTATTTTATGTACCACTCATGCTCTCTGTGTAACGTTTTTACATATAGGTAAAATCCTTCATTTAAGAACTAGGGGGCTTTTTCTTTATCGAATTCTGAGGGCAGAAGTTAATGTCACATGGAAACAGAAAACTGTCCATGATTTACTAGAAACACTATCTAGTGGAGAGCATTCGCCTTCCTTTCTAATCTTCAATAGGTCTCTTTCTTTCTTACGAGCCAATTTCTAGACCTTCTTGACAACATTCCATATTCATCCTCATCATACTGTAGCGGTGCGACCATTGGTGCCATGCCAGTATAATATATACGACAATCACTAATGTTACCCTTATGACACGAACCAGACTAATGCCGGTGGAACAAGAGATCAGAAGAAGACGCTGGCGATTTATTTAACACACACTGAGGAACCTGTTGATAGTATTACAAGGCCGTCCTTATTCTAGGATTCCCAGGGTACGGGATCTAGAGGGAAACCGAACAGCACATGAAGAAGATAACTGAAGACAGACATGACATGAAAAACTTTAATAGAGGGCATGTGTCAGGAAGATTTAACATAAATAAATAGATAGATCGGTACATGGACATTATCGTGAATAAATAAATAGATAGATCGGTACATGGACATTATCGTGAATAAATAAATTGATAGATCGTTACATGGACATTATCGTGAATAAATAAATAGATAGATCGGTACAAGAACATTATCGTGAATAAATAAATAGATAGATCGGTACATGGACATTATCGTGAATAAATAAATAGATAGATCGGTACATGGACATTATCGTGAATAAATAAATAGATAGATCGGTACATGGACATTATCGTGAATAAATAAATAGATAGATCGGTACATGGACATTATCGTGAATAAATAAATAGATAGATCGGTACATGGACATTATCGTGAATAAATAAATAGATAGATCGGTACATGGACATTATCGTGAATAAATAAATAGATAGATCGTCTTACAGCTTAGGCCACGGTATGTTGAAGACCTATGCTTCTTGTGGAGCTGAAGTGTGATGGTGATTTACCGGCTGGCTCAGAAGTGTGACTGTCACGCTGATAAACGTTAGATTTAGATGCTTTCTTTACAGGGTGTTTATTCACCTCTTCAGCAATAAGATCATTACCTTGAGTCCTAGACAGGCTGCTCCACCCGAACAGCTCACCCCGATAAACAATCCTAACTATGCCACTGATGACCAGTTCTATTATCCCCTGTATACTAATTGTCTTACTAAGACGACTGTACCCAACAATGAAAAACCCCGCCAGCTTTTCGGGAAAATAGGGAAAACCGACTGTCAAATACACGTACGGGAGCCGCGCTAGCGTAGTGGTTTCCACACTGCTCTGGCGACCGTGTGACCCAGGATCAAACCCGGGCGAGGACATTTGAAGATTTTTCGTCAACCGGGATTTGGACTGGATTAACTCGAGCCCTGGCGAGTACATTTGAAGGAGTGTCGTCGACCAGGGACTGGCGGCTCCTGAGCCGACCCAGCTCTAATGGGTACCTCCGAAATCGGCGAGTGTGTGCCTGAATGGCGAGGGACCTCTATGCAAGAAAAAAGGGATACTTTCGTAAAATCAGTCTCAGGTTAGACATAATAACCTGAGATTTCGCCTCGAGTAATAGCAGGCGTAAGACAAAAACAAAATAAAAAAATACACGTACACATTTTGTACTGTCAACTACACGTACATATGTTGTACTGTCAGCTACACGTACACATATTGTAGTATCAACTGCACAAACACAAGTTTTACTGTCAACTACACGTACAAATGATGTAATGTCAACTACACGTACACATGTTGTACTGTCAACTACACGTACACGAGTTGTACTGTCAACTACACAAACAAAAGTTGTACTGTCAAATACACAAACAAAAGTTGTACTGTCAACTACACAAACAAAAGTTGTCCGTTCAACTACACAAACAAAAGTGTTCCTGTCAACTACACCAACAAGAGTTGCACTATCAATTACACATACAAAACGTTTACTGTCAACTGCACAAACAAATGTTGTACCGTCAACCACTCAAATACATTTTATACTGTCAACTACACAAACAAAACTTGTACTGTCAGTTACAAAACCAAGAGTTGTGCTGTCAACTACACATATAAAAGTTCTACTGTCAACTACGTATACAAAAGTTGTACTGTCAACCACACAAACACATTTTATACTGTCAACAACACAAACACAACTTGTACTCTCAATAACAAAAACAAGAGTTGTACTGTCAACTACACATACAAAAGTTCTACTGTCAACTACGTATACAAAAGTTGTACTGTCAACCACACAAACACATTTTATACTGTCAACTACACAAACAAATGTTTTCTTGTCAACTAAACATACAAAGTTGTCCTATCAACTGAAGAAAAAAAAGTTGTACTTTCAACTACACAGACAAACGTTTAACTATCAACTACGCAAACAAACGTTTAACTGTCAACTACACAAATAAATATTTAACTGTCAACTACACAAACAATAGTTGTATTGTTAACTTCTCATACAAGAGTTGTCCTGCCAACTACATATACAAGAGTTGTACTATCAGCAAAACTTACAATACTATTCAAGATTGCTCTCTACAACGAATACAAGATTGTTCTGTCAACAACACTTTCCAAATTTGTTTGGTCAACGACACTGACACGGATTGCCTCCCCTTAGCTCTGCAGTAGTGGTCCACCAGTGGCCAAAACTCAAGAGTATCTAAAATGGGTCGTCAAAGGTGTCTACCTTCGCTCAAGATTACTCTTGGCAGAGTTGTTGATAGAACGGTAAAGACGCTTCTATCTCAAGGGAGTGTTCAAACGATATTTCCGAAGTCAAGAACAATGCTGCATTGTCAAGGCAATTGTTAATTTTTATCTGTCCGTCGCCTTTTGTGAAGAATTAAGCAATGGTTAAAGCCCGTTCAAGATCCTAGCTGGTGTAAATCCAGCGAAATTCTTTTTTTTATAAGAATTAGCTCTATAGATGTGAATGTATGTATATATATATATATATATATATATATATATATATATATATATATATATATATATATATATATATATATATATATATATATATATATATATATATATATATATATTTGTGTTTTGCTCATACGAATGCTTTCACACTTATAATAACTGAATCAACTATGATTGTTATGTTTTAAAGTAACATGTAACAAATGTAATAATCAATTAGTTTTAACACGTTAAAATAAAGATGAAATGATGGTGACTTTTAGAGTTAAATAAAATGTCTCGTCATTGAGACGTGGTTTGACGATTTAAATTTAAAATTAAACTTTAATGTCCGTTTGCTGGTGCCTTTTACAAGCACTTAAGTGGCATAATTTAGTCCTGCAGCCTTGGCTTCGTCACTTCTTTTGAGACGATGCCACTTCACAGTCTGATAGCTTCGTTCCTCGAACGAATAGTTAGTACCACGATCTTTTAGACAAAATAAAAACAAATGCCTCTGCTAAGTACATTTGTGGGCTGCAAATTAACATTTGTATTGTCTCGCTGTGCACCCACCAATGTTAATCTCTCTGAATAATTAAATTCTTTTAAGTATACACAGCGTAACTCAGGGAAGATGATTAGAAATCACCAATATTATTCTGGGTATTAAAATGGGGGAAACGTGTCTGGCCAGCGCGAACTACAATGATTTGCCTGAATTACAAGTAACAAGGTACATATATCTCACAATGTGATAATATACAATTGAGGCACATGTGATGTAATCATCACTCATCACTGCTCCAGTCGGAGTCTGGGGTCACCTCTGCTGTTAGTTGTCTGTACGACTAGCACGAAGAAATCACCTGTGCTTGCTGTAGTGGTTTAGAAAAATACTTTTGCCATATGTTAAGGTTGCCAACCTCAGATATATATAACCACTTAGCAAGAAAAACATGTCAAATTCACATTTGTAAAATAAATGTTTACACTTATCACAAAGTAACTTTTGGGAACACAATCTCCTCGTACAGTTTAGATTGAACACATCACTTTATTAGATGCTTCGAATCACTTAGTCTGAGAAATTATAGTAATTCCTTATGGCGGGCGTTTTGCGAATTACTTGGCCTGGGAAACTTTAGTAATCCTCTTATGGCGGGAGATCTGAATCCTTAGGTATCCCGTCTTCAAATTTAACATGCGGGGTTGATTTTAAGTTTCAGAGTTTCTCCAATACTGTCCTGGTCCCTTAAGTTTCCAGACTTCGTATTTAAATATGCGGGTTTACTTTTAAATTGTAAAGTTGCCCAAATACTTCCGACCTGTCACTTATAATATAGGAATTCTTAGTCCGATCCTTTTCTTTCTTCTGGGAGTTGCCAATTTGACGTTGTGGTGCAGTCTTATTTGAGACCCCGATTTCGCTATATTATATTTCCCTTCCTCTGTTCAAATCCCAGATTGTGCTTCCAACGAATTTTCCGATGAGAACCATCGTCTATTCCGGCTTCTCAAATCAATCCAATCGACAGTTCTGAACTATATGGGTAGGGGTGTTTAATTTAATTATCCCCCGCATGTTTTAAAATATTACATTTTAAAATTCCTTCGCGTGACCTCTTTCAATATTTCGTAATGCTTCCACCAACGCACAAACAAATCTGTGAAATATTTAATGTCCAGATGCATCCTTCCAATATTGCCTCCACCAGACAGATTATATGTAATAATCTTGATACAGGGATGGTCCCGGAAGCTATTATCTCATTATCGTCTCGGCCCTCGCCTCTCTCAGACAGCTTCCCCGGATAGATAATATGGTATTCTATTGAATCGATCGTGCACGACCAGCTTGTGTCAAAAGAAATCGACTATGTCAAAGGTTGCTAGACCGACTCAAAGAGATAAACGTATTACCGCTGACCTGTGTAATTAACCTCAATAATACCACAGTTCACCTGGCGGAACGTAAATACTTCTGGGAGTGGCCACAGCAAAAAGAATTTAGGGAAAAAATTTTCCAATTAATAGGACAATGAAGGAGAAAAATGAAGAAATGAAGTGATACTGCCGGAGTAAAAGAGAGAAAGAGGGGGGGGGGGGCACAAATGTACATGAACAAACCCGTTTTGTCACAGACACATACCAAAATTGTTTGGTCTTGTATACTTACAAGATTCTTGCGGCAGCTTTACATACAAATATATATATATATATAGATTGAATATGTTTAAATTTACATCTACATTGGTTGGAAATGTTAATAATAAAGATTATGTACATCATTTCTTTCACCATTCACTCCCTGCTCTATATGGAACTTGGGACCACCTCTGCTTTTGGGTCTCTGTAAGAAACTCACAATACAGCAGTCACCAGCCCTGGCAGTGATGGTTCATGAAATCATCATTCTATATGCTGAAGTTGCCAGCTTCAAATGATGTGGACATCCAGTAGCAATTTTCACATATTACTATTCACATGTCAATATATACATATTAGTTCACATGTTAATAATGCAAAATATAGAATTTAAAATGTTCAACTTACGCCAATCTTTAGGCTCACAGACTGCTGGCTCAGAGAAGTAGTTTAAGGCAGCTTGACGATGCCTCTTATACGTGGTCTGGGGCGTTGTTATCTTAGCAATAATTTCCCCCTTTGACTTTGTTTTACAGTTTCCTCAGATTCCGGTTTTCCGTGTTAAAATGGTAGAGATTTCCTGGGCTCTATGCCCTCAAGATGCTGAAACAAGTTCCGGTCTTGTAAATGAAATCTGCTGCTATCCTTAACTCTGGCAAGGTCTGGTTGTCTTCTTGGCGCGAGGTGAATTTTCACAGTGTTCTAAACTGACTAAAGTGTCTGGTTATATTACACTTCGCTCCCCCCGCTGTACATTGTTACGATTTAGGTAGGGTCCAATTAGGAAGTTTGTTTTTTATGTTTCGAATGCCCTCCAATCGTTTCAAAACCTGTGTGTTTTGGTGAGGTAATTCAAAATATTTCCACTAGGAAATTTATGTGCGTTAATGCAAAGGTCATGTGTGCCAAATATGGAAGTGAGATTTCCGTACTTTTCTCGTCAGTGATTACAAATAACTTCTGACTTTTATCTCAAGTAATATTTTCGTAATAATTCTGCCGGAAGCTTATTACAACATTCCGACTGTAAGTGCGTGTCTGTAATCTATATGCAAGCGGATGATTATCGCCCGGCACGCCTTAGGTAAACACAACGCTCGGTCACTATACGAACTGACCGGCCCATCTGGGTTTTTTCCTGTGCCTAATCTTAGCAAAACCCGTTTCAGGCGACCTTTGTCCTCTCAAGGCTGTGTGTGGTCCCGGCTTCCGGGTCTTCCCAGTAAAGTAGAGGCAGTGATATGTGTCTGTGTCCGATAACGTCAATTGACAGTGGTGGAGGCTCGGTCGCTGCTGCGCCATGGATGAACAGAGCCGTGTTCTATCGAGACTGTGTTGGTCCCGGGTCCGGGTCCTCCCAGTTCAGGTGGGCCGGAGCTGGTTTCTTCTTGGTAATGCAGTTCGGCTGTGGTAGAGGCTCGGCGCAGGCTGTGCCGATCCCTCGTTTCGTCTTGTCTCGGAGATATAACCCCCTTTGCAGGGTAGAGAACAACGTTTCTCGTGGCACCTCGCCGCCTGAAGAGAGGTTCCCTGGGGTTGCAATAAAGCCCACTGGTGGCTGGCCTCTTTGCCAGACACTACTGTCTTTGGAGGTATGACCCCCTTTGCAGGGTAGAGAGATATCAAACCTCGGGGCAGTACACACACGCCAAAGTGGGCCTGGTGTAATCTGTTTCGAGTCTAGGATGCTTTCTGGGGTTGAAAGAAAGCCCGAAAAACACCCACTACTCGTCTGCAATACCGTGGGGGATGCACGGCGGGTTGCAATACCATCGCCTGGTGTCACGATTGGTAGCTTCCCGGCCGTGTGGCAACACGGACCAAGTGCAGAGGGCGGCGGTGGCTGCGCCACCGCCGTGCCAGGCAGTCTGCACAACGGGTAACTGGCTCAAGGGTATGAACGAGTGTATAACTCGTCCCCTAAAGGGCAAAAGAGTGCATAACTCGTGCCCTGGGATTGATACCAACCAACCAACCATCTTAGCAAAACCGAGAAGCTTAAAGCAACATGACGAATTATCATCGAAGGAAGAGTACAATTGATTAGACAATAGCTAATTTCTGCTTGATAGCAGAGAAAGAAATGTGCCGATCACTGAAAATTCACGTAATCAGTACTTACAACAAATGTAAGTGACTACTGCCGGAGAGGAGAAGACATAGACCTAATAATTCCGTCACAATTGTTGTGGACTTGGTGTTGAATATTTAGCTCCTGGCTTACTAGGCCATATAAGGCCTGCCATGCAGCTGAGCGGCTCATCTTTGCAATCATCTGAATAGGTCATTCTAAGGTGTTCTTCCAGATCTTCTGTCCCGGTGTTTAGTGTTCCCGACCGTGGCTGTTCAAACAGTTCTTTGGCAAACATGAAGGGCTCCCTGAAGAATCTTTCCACTGTCCTTCCGTGTTTTCCGTCTATTCCAGCACAACCTTTCTGCTCTATAAAGAGAATTATGTTGACCTTTCAGGTGCTCCCAAACCTGTCGTAATCCTTCCTTCTCTGTGTCCATTGCGTTCTTGAATTGTTTGTTTGGAAGCTTCTTCTGTTTCCTGATCTTTTATATTCTGATGTGCCTTCTACTTTTTTTTGTGGGGGGTTACTTTCCATTGCCTCCATGACTCCAAACACTTTGCGACAGTGAAGATATATTACGTTGCCGAAGATTTCCAGCTTTTTTCTCCAAGGTTATCTGTTTCAGGTTGTTGTCCAACTCTTTTGACATGGCTTCGTCCAGCTGGTCCCAAAGCTCTTTTCCAATGGCATGTGGAAATTTGATTGCTTCTCTTTTCCCGTCCAAGAAGTGTGTGAGATCATCATCATGCAGATCAACGTGAATATTCTCCGCGCTATAGTTTGACTCCAGTTTGCGGTCATCTAACGGCTTCCTGTCATAACAGAGCGCCGTTGATCTACTACTGATGACCTCCCACGCCCCATTTTTGTTCTGTGGGTTTTCATACCTCTCTGTGGAGACAGGGCACGTCATCAGAGGTAAAAAAAAAATTGTGAGAAGCTTGTAACAGTTAGTATATTTGCATTAAGATGAAAACAGAGATTAATCCGGCCACATGTCAAGTACAGAAATTGAAAATCCACGTGGGTCAAGTCACCAGAGATTGTTGCTAATAGAAAGACGTTATCTGAACTTTATGATGATAAAGATGGTGTCCTGGCGGACAAGAACCAACTCGCGGAAGGGGGCGTTTGTGTCCCTCAGGGGAAGAGAGAGAAATAGAGAACAAACGAACGAAATCTTTCTTTGATCAGGGTAAAGAAATAGGCATTATTGCCTTTTTTACATTTCTGCCCTGCAATAATACAGCTCTCAAAGTGTTTTCAAATTAAAATATTCTTACCTTCAATAGTAAGCAATCAATATTATTATTGCATTCAGTAATTGAGCACAAATACGTACATTCACACAGACACACACACACACACACACACACACACACACACACACACACATATATATATATATATATATATATATATATATATATATATATATATATATATATATATATATATATATATATATGTGATAGGGTGGGGCGAGATGATGATGATGTTGTGATATGTGATCACTCTCTTTTCACACTCGCACCGACCCGAACAACAATAAAACTCTTGATTCTGAGGCTGGGGCTGTATTTATTTTTACAACCCATTCAGTGACTAAGAGCACACTGAAGCAAACATTAAACAAATAAACCAACAAACCAAACACCAAACAAACAAACACCCAGCTAGTGCTTAGTTCCTAATCCTGAAACGCAAACAAAGCACGGGCTAGTTAAAATCATAGTTGAATAACGATACTCTCACATGCCAAACAGTCCTTCCATGCCACCTGACACCCACAACTATCACACACGCACACACTCATGCGTGTCGTCCAATGCGACTAGTAAGGTGTTGTGCATGAGGCTGGCAATCTCACCGTGTAACATCGGTTGCTACCAAAACCACTACTGCAAGCGCACACACTCAGCTATCACACACACACACACTCATGCATGTCGTCCAATGAGACTAGTATGGTGTTGTGCATGAGGCTGGCAATCTCACCATGTAACACAGATTGCTATCGAAACCACTACTGCACGAGCATATGAATATTTCATGCGGAGGCAAACCACACTGCTGGCACCATGCTCCCTCAGGAGCGGAGAAGAGAAATATATATCTCCAAGTGAGCCCACGTGCTCTCACAAACCATTCTACACATAACCATAATTAAATAATAACAAAATGGACATAAAATAATATTCAACTATCTGTACAACAAATACTCTCAATAATGAGAATAAACCACCACCCCGCAACTGATCCATCTCAATACTTGTTCCTGCACTCTGAACATGTCGTAAGTGACGACTGGTGCGCCTGGCCATAAGCGTGTCGTATATGATCCCTGATGAGATTGGGAACTCATCACATGAAACACATTGTTACAAAAACAACCCTTGTAATAGCATAGAAATGCTTCTTGTGGGCTTGCGATGGACACCAGCCGCATTGGTGTTTCCATGCTCCACCAGGAGCAAACAGAGAAACACCTGTATCAACGTGCCTTACGCACCCTGGCGTGGCTCTAATCTCACCAGAAATCTAAATGACTATCAAAGTAAACCACTAAAGATATACAGTAGAATAATCAATAAACGCGAAATACACTAAATTAATCTTACATTAAAGAATAAAATATAATTACTCTTGACTTAACAACTAGAACTAAAGTCATCACCACGTGGCCTCCCGGCTGCCATCTTGATATTTTTGCTAACAGGTTGATATTATCTAAATTCACGCGAAATAGCTTCATACCATATTTGCCTTTCTGATAAATGAAATAATCGCTCTTAAACTTTCACATCTATCTATCTATTTAATTCACTAAACATTAAAACAGACTCGTGCTGAATATAATTTCAGACTTATAGAACACAAATGCTAAATTCTACAAAATGCGCTAAGAATTACAGCTCACGTGCTCTGGTCCATCTGCTACCCACACCGGTCACCTCGTCTCGTTTGTTCTCTCGTCTGGACTGATACTTAGAAAGGCCGCTGCTGGCCATCGCATGCTTTATATAGGCACTAGACTAATCACTCAACTTACTGCGCGCTACGCATATTAATTTGGCCGCATAAATAAGAATCGCGATAGTTGCTTTATTAGGCACGAAAACACAGATATGGCCCACAATTATCAAATATAACACATCACAACTAATTCTTAGGCTTTATTATGGCCTAAACTAATATATCTTCATGAAGACTTTTCACATCCCAGAGTGCTGCGCGCACATCGAAAATATATGGGCGATAAATATGCCTTGAACCTGAAGGGGAAGCCGGGGTGTCTTTACGTGAAGGGGGAAGCCGGGTGTCTTTCCGGCCCCATCATACACACACACCCACACATATATATATATATATATATATATATATATATATATATATATATATATATATATATATATATATATATATACATATATATATATATATATATATATATATATATATATATATATATATATATATATATATATTATATATATATATATATATATATATATATATATATATATATATATATATGGTAGGGTGGGCGAGATGATGATGATGATTATATTGTGATATGTTTGATCACTCTCTTTTCACACTCGCACCGACCCGAACAACAATAAAACTCTTGATTCTAGAGGCAGGGGCTGTATTTATTTTTACAACCCTATCAGTGACACTTAAACACACGAAGCAAACATTAAACAAATAGACCAACGAACATAACAAAACAAAACACCCAGCATGTGCCCGATTGCTACTCTGAAGACGCAAACAAAGCAACGGCTGGTTTAAATCATACTTAAATAATGATACTCTCATCCTTCCACGCCACCTGACACCCTCAACTATCACACACGCACACACTCATGCGTGTCGTCCAGTGCGACTAGTATGGTGTTGTGCATGAGGCTGGCAGCCTCACCATGTAACACAGATTGCTACCGAAACCACTACTGCAAGGGCACACTCTCAGCTATCACACACACACACACTCATGCATGTCGTCCAATGAGACTAGTATGGTGTTGTGCATGAGGCTGGCAACCTCACCGTGTAACACAGATTGCTACCGAAACTACTACTGCACGAGCATCTGAATGCTTCATACGGATGAAACCACACTGGTGGCCCCATGCTCCCTCAGAAGCGGAGAAGAGAAATATATATCTTCAAGTGAGCCTACGTGCTCTCACAAACCATTCTTCACATAACCATAATTAAATAATAATAAAATGGACATAAAATAATATTCTTCAACTACATGTACATCAAATACTCTCAGCAATAAGAGTAAACCACCACCTCGAACTGATCCATCTCAATATTCGTCACTGCCCTCTGAACATGTCGTAAGTTACGACTGGTGCGCCTGGTAACAAGCGTGTCGTATACGACCCCTGATGAGATTGGGAACTCATCACATGAAACACATCGTTACCGTCACCGAAACAACCACAGCAATAGCATCAAAATGCTTATTGTGGGCCTGTAATGGGCACCAGCTGCATTGGTGTTTCCATGCTCCGCCGGGAGCAAACAGAGAAACACCTGTCTCAACGTGCCTTACGCCTTACGCACGCTCTCTAGAAATCTAAATATATATTCTCACCTCAAAGTAACCCACCAAAGATAAACAGTAGGATATTGATAAGTAGGCTATCGTGAAATACACTTAAATGCTCTTACATAAAGAATAAAATATAATTATTCTCGACTTAAACAAAACTGGAACTAAATACACAACGTGTCACATGGCGTAACATTTACCACGCGGAGCGTGTTATTCCGACTCGCTGGCGCCGCTTTTTATACAGTCTTCGCCACGTGGGTGCCATCTTGCTATTGTTAATCTTATCTAAATTCCAGTGAAATAGCTTCATACTATATCTGCCTTTCTGATGAATGAAATAATCGCTCTTAAACTTTCACATCTATCTATCTATCTTTTTATCTAATTAAACATTAAAATAGCCACATCGATATTATTTCAGAATTATATAAAACTAATTCTAATTTAAATTAACTCACGTGCTCAAGGTATTTACAGCTTGGCTCTGTGTGTCTTACTTCGTCTGTTCTCTCTGGGCGGCTGATCTTCAAATAGGCTGGTTTGATGCTCGCTATTTCTTTATATAAACCGCTAAGCCTAAACACTCAACTTAGTCCGCGCTGCGCGGATTAATTTAGCCACTTAAATGACACTCGCGATTTTGCTTTACCAGGCATGAAAACACAGATATATACAACTATTTCTAGAGCAAAAACACCACTATCAAATATAACACACAACTATGCACCAAAACTAATTTCTAGGCGTTATTATGGCCTTTTCATCATTCTTGAAGAATTTACATCCCAGCATGCTTCGCGCACATCGAAAATATGGGCGATAAATGTGCCACTCACAATGAAGGGGGAAGCTTGGGTGTCTTCCCGTGAAGGGGTAAGCCGGGTGTCTTTCCGGCCCTATCACACACATATATATATATATATATATATATATATATATATATATATATATATATATATATATATATGTATATATATATATATATATATATATATATATATATATATATATATATATATATATATATATATATATATAGGTATCTATGTATATATATATACACCGGTACCGTTAGTATTCGAGGCGAACGCCAAACCTCTTAGCCACTCCACCCCCCCACCCCCCTCCCCTCCCCATACCGGCAAGTAAACTGATAGGACAAATAATGCAATGCGCCTCTTTTCCGTATTTTCCCGAAAACTGACCTTGAAAAGATTGAAAACAAAAATGCGCGTACTTTTAATAAGTTTTACATTTAGCCTATACAATGCAATTCACATTTTTTCCGTATTTTCCTGAAAAGCTGGCGTGATTTTTGCATTAGCTGTAACAGAAGTTTTAGTAAGACGATTAGTAATTTTGGAATACATTTAAAAGAAACGCGTCTAAAAGAAATCTCCAACTGGCAATGAGTAAAGTCCCTGGTTTGATCTTCCACTTAGGAAAATCTATTCTCTGGCTTGTTTGTTACTTCCAAGACAAAATCTATTCCCTGGTTCGTGCAATTTGCCTCCGTCTAAACTCTTTTAACCCATTCATTTTTACTCAAATTTGGGCCGTAATAATTGTCGGATAGTAATTATTCTGTTTGTCTCTCGGGATCAGGCACCATCCTCTCACCCTCATTCCTTCTCGTATTTTCACGTTCTAACTTTGATATGCAGACATTAACCAACTCTATAAGCTTATTGAGTAGATGAATTTAATATTACATTTGTGTAATGGAAAGAGCACGCTCTGGTGGATGACACTCTCACATCAATCATGAAGGTTGCCAGGTAACGACTCGCCCTGTCAAATTTGCTTACGCCCGGTATATATGGCTGGATAGCCTTTCTCGATTAATCAGATCGCTTCAATATCTCTAAAGGTTCACAGCGCGTCAGTCTGGGATATTTAAAAAAAAAAAAAAAAACCAAAAAAAAAAAAACAAACATAAAATTGATTTAAAAATGGGGAGGGTGACTTTATGTTCAAACATAAAAAATACGAGTCGTTGAGTAAAAATGTTTTAAAAAACATAATTTTTGGACCACAAGGAAACATGCTTTATTATATTTGAAACCCCCGTCAACACAATTTCTTGTTTTGAAAGGTAAATGTGTGCAGTTTATTGTTTAGGGAATACATTGGGAAAGAAGTATAAAAACAAAGATTTCTAACTTGTAGATTTGCTTTCGGTACCATTAAAATGTTGACAGCAATAATATACTCACTCACACTATGTCTCAGAAATCAGAAAACGATTTCATAACGTAAAATGCATTCAGAAGTGTCGTGAAATTAACAGAGATACAACGGTAAAATACCTCCAAAGATAACATGTAAGGATAAAAACATAATGCGTAGGCTGCGAATAGTACATGATCGCCTAGACCGCGGGTCATCATCCTCCATAAAAATTGACTTGCTAGACAGGAGGGGAACGGCGGATAAAAAAGGAAAAAAATATGACTGGAAAGATTGCGTGAGACTAGAAAGGCTAAGGAGACGCAATTGGGGGGGAAACGGAGAAAAGTCACGTTTCCCAAGTTGACATAAAAAGTAAGCAACTCGACAGAAGGGACCATAGATATGTTACGCCACAGTCATTTATTGGACGCTTTTGCGCGATACCAAGCCTTTGATTTGAATTCATCGGCAGAACGCAGATGTTTGGAATATTACAAAAATTAAAAAGTAATTTTTTCTTAATATTAATGTTAGGAATATAAAAATTAGCTGGCCGGATGGCCCATTCTGAGCAGTGAACTAATATGTTCTTAATTTTACAAACGGATAGATAATATTGAAGATAATGACAAAAGACAGTGTAGTTTACATCAGCGACAGACTGTATGGAATAAAAAGTGTCGCTATTTGCACAAAAAAACACGACCTTGAGACGCAGGTGTTCAAATCTACGTAGTATGGAAGAGAGGGACATTGGTGGTAGCTGTGTCTAAATATAACTTTTAACGACAAAATTTTGGAGGGGAGAGAAAGGTTGGTTCAAAAATCAAGTACATTTTTGTAGAAACACAAGTAGAGACGGACAGACCAACAGATAACCATCCATACTTGACTGAAGCATGACTGAAATGACTTTAGGGTAGGAAATTTGAATTTAAAATAAACCTAGGCAGTGATTGGCCACAGACAATCATATTATTAGCGCTCAGACGCGAAAGTGGGGCCAGTCTTCAATAGTTGTTCAGTGATAGACACAGATTTTAAAGTGTGGTGATTTCCATATGAAAGAAAGTGAAAGAAGTTTAGGGACGCCATACTATAGCCAGCAGCTCAGCTGAGTTTTGCTAGCAATTCTGTGTTATTTATTCATAATCTGGTAAGATTGAAATTATTTCCTTATATATTTTGAATATTGTTTCATGTTTGAGTGATTTGATACTGCCATATCGAAATCTAGCCTTACAAACAAGTAGGGATTTGCTCTAGACCCCCCGCCCTAGTCAGGGTCTAGGGACCAACAATATACATAAACTCCAGCAAGGGTTAGGCAAGACAGATCAAGTGTTGAGAATAATGAAACATATTACCTATCCTCTTTTAGGGCAGAAAACTAATAAATATTTTTCAGAATCTATAGTCTGGGAGGATCTATCTGATGTAAAACCACCATGGTAAATGTGCTGTTTGGTCAGAGAGATCTGACCTGTCTGTATGATGTGGTTGTTGTGTCAGTGTTGTGTCCAGACGTGGGTAGAGAATAGATTTTGACACATGGCCCATACTTTGATTGCAGAGCTGTGAGTTTCTGTTGTCAACAAAGCAGTGTCTATTCAGTTGGTGACTTTACTCGAGTGTATCTGTGCAGTACTTGTGACAGAGACCACCATTATTGCCCGCCAGCCCGGAGAGGTGGGATCACCAGATTTCAGCACCAGAGCTACAACTACAAGATGAGTGAGCCTCTGGTCTGCTGGACATTCACCAACGCTTTGTAGTTACTAATACCCCATAAAAATTCCCACCATTTTCTGGACACTGTGTAGTCAATATAGACAGGTGTGATGAGGCCACCCCAACAGCACAAACATTAACTATCCTCCCAAGTAGATGACTACTAGAACATTTTAATAAAACTAACTAGTATAGTACATATATATGTACACTATTGCATTTATGATATAATATTCCATGCATTTCTTTCATAATCTCTAAATCCTTTTAAGTTCTGGTCAACCTAAAAAATTGATCCAGAACAAAATAAATGTAATATAATTCTATCAAAAAATTTTACACACGTGAGTTAGTTCAGTGTATTTTAACATTTATTAATATTATTAGTCTTGTTAAATATCTGTGGGTATATCTATAACCTATTACACCACACTACATATCATAACCCTAGACACTTTACGTAGCCACATTCATTAAAAAAAAATTAAGTGTGAGGTCGTAGTGGTAGCAAGAAAGGCCTTCTGACAATTCACAACTACATTTTATCTCAGGAGCCTTCACAGCTGGCCTCATACAATTACATTTAGTAATATCACCATCATACAATACCATCAAACACCACTACATATATTGGGGTCTTGTCCGGGGATAATTAGCCCAACAGTAATATTAGGATCTCCTGGTGGGAGAAATAAAAGTAGGGAAATAAATTGTAAAATTCCCTTTAACATTAAAAGTGTCCCTGCAGATAAAAGTTGGTGAATCTTCACAGCCAGAAATAATTAATTAGTTAACTGGTTAGTTAGAATTAGTTAGACTATAGTCATATAGTAATTAGAAGTACTTAGTGTATTTACTGGTTAGAGATTTAGCTTGTATATTATTATATTGTCTAAAAAGTATGGCGGAGTTAGCAAAATTTAGATCAGCTGCTGTGCTCACCGCGAAGGAGATGGGAATGGATGGTCAAATTTTAATTCAATATGTAACGGCTGAATGTGATAAATATATTGAACGGGAAGAAAGGAGATTAGAAAAAGAGGCTGAAAGAAAATTAGAGGCTGAAAGGTTAGCTGAAGAAAAGAGGTTACAAATTGAGGCTGAGACAAAGAGGCTGCAGATTGAGGCAGAAGAAAAACGACAGCAAAGGGAGGCAGAAGATAAAAAGGCCGAAAGGGAAGCAGAAGATAGAAGGTTGCAAAGGGAGCACGAATTACGACTAAGGGAGCTGGAATTACAAGGCCAGGCTCCTGAAAATGGTGCCAGCCCTTTTGCCTCAGATGCTACGCCCAGTCTGGGAGCCTCAAACTCCGCTATGGGGTTTCATTTAGACCATTTTGTTGAAAAAGACGATGACATAGAGGGGTACCTAGGACGTTTTGAGTTATTAGCTACTACATATGGGTTAGAGAGAGAGAGGTGGAGCTTAAAGCTATCACAGGGATTGAGAGGTACTTCTTATGAAGTATTTGCCAAAATGAACAGGGAAGACCAAGACAATTATGACATGTTAAAGCAGGCTTTGTTATTAAGGTACGAGAAGAATGGTGAATTTTATCGTAAGAAATTTAGAAATGCCAAACTGTTGTCTGGGGAGACATACCACCAATTCTCTGCTAGACTAGAAACCTATTTGGAGAAATGGACGGCTCTGGGGAAGACCCAAGATCTTAAAGAAATGATCATGATTGAGCAATTGAGAGAGTCCATGGCTCCAGACATGAGAAAATTTCTCATGGAACAAGGTGCAGAGAAGTTGGGGGAAGTTTTAAATGTTGCTGAGAGGTATCAGGCAGCCCAGGCAGAGGTAAGTGGTGCTAAGAAGAAGCACATAGACAATTTTAAAGCTCCACAGCAATTTAATAAATTTGATAATAGAGAGCAGGGAAATAAAGGTAGGACAAACTTTGAGCGGCCAAGAAATGACTATCGCGACAGAAACTCACAGTTCAATGACCAAAAGTTCAATGAAAGAAAACCGTTGAACCAAGGGAAAAGATGGTGTAAATGGTGCAAGAAGGATAACCATAACACCGAATTTTGTAGAAGGAAACCTTCAAACATTGCTGCAATGAAGTCGGGGACGCAAAGATTAAAGGTTAATCCTAATGGACAACAGGAACCTTATCACCCCCCAGTTTGTGAGGATGTTATTTGTAATGGGGTCACCATAAGGTGCCTTTATGATACAGGTTTGGATTATGATTCAGTTGTGAAGTCTAGCCTAGTGGACCCAAGTCAGTATACCACAGAAACAGTGGAAATACAAGGGGCGACTAAGGACATGCCACTCATGACACTTCCCATCGCAAGGATAACGGTGAAAACTCGCTATGTGGAAGGAGAAATCAGAGCAGCAGTGATAGATGAACCAATCTACCCTCTGATATTGGGGTGTAGATACGTCTTCTTGGGGAATCCCGAGAAACCTGTGATCATGGCGACAGTGCAGACCAGGTCACAGAAGAAGGAGGAAGAAGGTGAACCTATAAATGCTCATCCAGAGGAGATGAGGAAGGCGCAGGCTGAGGATAGGACACTCAAGCCCTGTTTTAAAAAATTGCCCAAATGCCACACACCTCCGAGCAAGGGGGAATATTTCATGAAGAACAAACTCTTATACAGGAAGGCCGGAACTGGAACAAATGGTCACAACCAGCTGGTTCTTCCCACTTCATATAGAGATAAAGTGATGGAACTCGGGCATGCGATTCCCTTCAGTGGTCACATGGGGATCAGCGCCACAGGACAGCGTATAGCTTGTCATTACTTCTGGCCAGGGATAACGGAGGATATAAAAAGATATGTCAAATCCTGCCCAGAATGTCAAAGGGTAGCTCCAAAGCACTGGACTGCTCCTGCAACTCTAGGGGAAATGCCCATAGTGGGAACACCTTTTGAGAGGGTTGCAGTGGATATTGTAGGACCTCTCACTCGGACCAAGAGGAGGAACAGTTACATCCTTACTCTGGTGGACACTTGTTCTATGTGGGGAGAGGCGGTAGCCCTGCCATCAATTGATTCAAAACATGTAGCAGAGGCACTACTTACAATATTTACCCGATTAGGATTCCCGCATCAAATCTTGACGGATAATGGTTCTCAGTTCAAGGGGAAACTAACGGAAGAAGTTTTTAAGCTATTTCAAGCCAGGCACTTTCATTGTAGTCCGTACCATCCACAAGGGAACGGCCAGGTAGAGAGGTTCAACGGGACTCTCATTTCTATCCTGAGAAAGCTGGCACACGAAAAACCGGATCTGTGGGATCAATTCCTGCCCGCCGCATTGTTTGCGTACCGGGAGGTACCACATAGTTCAACCGGGATGGCTCCCGCAACTCTGCTATTTGGGAGGCCAATAAAAGGTCCTTTAGAAGCTTTATTAAGGACCTGGACAGATGAGAAGGCGGAAGAGACTGTTACCTCATCGTATCAATACGTGAACGAACTGACCACTCGTTTGAAAGCTGGATGGAAACTGGCAAATGATAATTTGAAACAAGCCAGGAAGAAACATGCAGCATATTTTAATAGGAAGGCAAAGGACAGGGAACTGGCAGTCGGAGAGAAGGTGCTGCTTCTACTACCCGGAAGCCAGAATAAATTGCAAATTGGTTGGCAAGGTCCATATACGGTTCTAGAGAAGGTGTCTAGAACAAACTATAAAATTGACAAAAAGGGGAAGGAGAAAGTTTATCATGTAAACCTGTTAAAGAAGTATCTGGACAGACCACTCCAGGAAAGCACCCCCTTATTGACCTTGGCTATTGCAACCCAGATGCAAAAAAAGAACCACTCACCTCACATGAATACCCATTACATCCTTGTGAAACAGCAGCACAGGTAAAAGTCAGTAAGCACCTGACTAAAAACCAGAGGGAGAGAGTTCAAAAGGTTCTGGAGGAACATACAGATGTATTAACAGATAAACCAGGCCATACAAATTTGCTACAGTATGACATGAAACTGGTAGACTCAAACCCAATCTGTATGAGAGCCTATTCTATTCCGTTCGCGAAGGAGAAGGCATTGAAGGAAGAAATAGAGTATTTGTTGAAGGAGGGGATTATTTCGCACAGTGAATCATCTTTTAGTTCTAGTGTCGTTTTGTTGAGAAAACCGTCTGGGGAACACAGACTGTGCATAGATTACAGGAAACTGAATGGTGTCACAGAAGGACAAGTGGATCCATTACCAGACACAAAACAGTTATTTGCCAGACTGAACAAGGCAAAATACTTTTCAAAGGTGGATCTTAGTAAAGGCTATTACCAGATCCCAGTGAAGCCTGAAGTGAGACCTTATTTGGCTTTTAGCACTTCGGATGGACATTATGAATTCAATATGCTACCATTCGGACTGAAAAATGCTCCGAGTGTGTTTTCAAGGATGATGCGAAAATTGTTGGATCCCCTGAATAACCCATGTATCACGAATTTCATGGATGATATTCTCGTCGCCACAGAGACATTTGAAGAACACATTGAAGCTCTGGAGATGTTGTTTGATAGACTTCGGGAGGCGAACTTAACTGCTAGGCCAACAAAATGTTGTATTGGATGCAAAGAGTTGGAATTCTTGGGACACACTGTATATCAGGGTAATATGACCCCTGATCCTAAGAACTTGGAAAAACTGCAGAGAGCACCTAGGCCACAAACAAAAAAGGACGTGCGATCATTCGTGTCGTTATGCGGATTTTATCAGAAATACATCAAAAATTTTAACGCTATATGTGCTCCTCTGACTGATCTGACTCGCAAGGGACTTCCAGATAAAATTATTTGGACTGCACAATGTGAACTAGCGTTCCAAGAGTTAAAGGAAAAACTCACTAGCAAGCCTATTCTCAAACTGCCTGATTTGACACAGGACTTTGTCTTAAGAACCGATGCAAGTAATGTAGGACTCGGAGGGGCTTTGTTGCAAAGATCAGCTTCACCTGATGGGGAACTTAAACCAGTCGCTTATGCAAGCCGCAAATTGAATAAGGCGGAACAAGGATACTCCACAAGCGAAAAAGAATGTTTAGCATTAATCTGGGCAATAAAGAAGTTTCAAATCTATCTGTATGGTAGGACTTTTGTGGTGGAGACGGACCATCAGCCTCTCGTGTTCTTGTCTCAGGCTAAGCATGAAAACGCAAGATTGCTGAGGTGGTCTTTGTTGCTTCAACCTTATCAGTTTAGTATCCAATATATCCCAGGCAAATTGAATGTCGGTGCAGATTTCCTCAGTCGGCACCCCTGTGATCAAAATTAGAGTAGTGGCAGACGTGAGGAGTAATTTTACCTATGTGTATCGCTGGTTTTGGAACTTGCCATAGGCATGTTTTCAAGTGGGGAGATGTGTAGTGAAATTGACAGAGATACAACGGTAAAATACCTCCAAAGATAACATTTAAGGATAAAAACATAATGCGTAGGCTGCGAATAGTACATGATCGCCTAGACCGCGGGTCATCATCCTCCATAAAAATTGACTTGCTAGACAGGAGGGGAACGGCGGATCAAAAAGGAAAAAAAAATATGACTGGAAAGATTGCGTGAGACTAGAAAGGCTAAGGAGACGCAATTGGGGGGGGGGGGGGGGGGGGGGAAACGGAGAAAAGTCACGTTTCCCAAGTTGACATAAAAAGTAAGCAACTCGACAGAAGGGGACCATAGATATGTTACGCCACAGTCATTTATTGGACGCTTTTGCGCGATACCAAGCCCTTGATTTGAATTCAGCGGCTAAAACGCAGATGTTTGGAATATTAAAAAAATTAAAAAGTAATTTTTTCTTAATATTAATGTTAGGAATATAAAAATTAGCTGGCCGGATGGCCCATTCTGAGCAGTGAACTAATATGTTCTTAATTTTACAAACGGATAGATAATATTGAAGATAATGACAAAAGACAGTGTAGTTTACATCAGCGACAGACTGTATGGAATAAAAAGTGTCGCTATTTGCACAAAAAAACACGACCTTGAGACGCAGGTGTTCAAATCTACGTAGTATGGAAGAGAGGGACATTGGTGGTAGCTGTGTCTAAATATAACTTTTAACGACAAAATTTTGGAGGGGAGAGAAAGGTTGGTTCAAAAATCAAGTACATTTTTGTAGAAACACAAGTAGAGACGGACAGACTAACAGATAACCATCCATACTTGACTGAAGCATGACTGAAATGACTTTAGGGTAGGAAATTTGAATTTAAAATAAACCTAGGCAGTGATTGGCCACAGACAATCATATTATTAGCGCTCAGACGCGAAAGTGGGGCCAGTCTTCAATAGTTGTTCAGTGATAGACACAGATTTTAAAGTGTGGTGATTTCCATATGAAAGAAAGTGAAAGAAGTTTAGGGACGCCATACTATAGCCAGCAGCTCAGCTGAGTTTTGCTAGCAATTCTGTGTTATTTATTCATAATCTGGTAAGATTGAAATTATTTCCTTATATATTTTGAATATTGTTTCATGTTTGAGTGATTTGATACTGCCATATCGAAATCTAGCCTTACAAACAAGTAGGGATTTGCTCTAGACCCCCCGCCCTAGTCAGGGTCTAGGGACCAACAATATACATAAACTCCAGCAAGGGTTAGGCAAGACAGATCAAGTGTTGAGAATAATGAAACATATTACCTATCCTCTTTTAGGGCAGAAAACTAATAAATATTTTTCAGAATCTATAGTCTGGGAGGATCTATCTGATGTAAAACCACCATGGTAAATGTGCTGTTTGGTCAGAGAGATCTGACCTGTCTGTATGATGTGGTTGTTGTGTCAGTGTTGTGTCCAGACGTGGGTAGAGAATAGATTTTGACACATGGCCCATACTTTGATTGCAGAGCTGTGAGTTTCTGTTGTCAACAAAGCAGTGTCTATTCAGTTGGTGACTTTACTCGAGTGTATCTGTGCAGTACTTGTGACAGAGACCACCATTATTGCCCGCCAGCCCGGAGAGGTGGGATCACCAGATTTCAGCACCAGAGCTACAACTACAAGATGAGTGAGCCTCTGGTCTGCTGGACATTCACCAACGCTTTGTAGTTACTAATACCCCATAAAAATTCCCACCATTTTCTGGACACTGTGTAGTCAATATAGACAGGTGTGATGAGGCCACCCCAACAGCACAAACATTAACTATCCTCCCAAGTAGATGACTACTAGAACATTTTAATAAAACTAACTAGTATAGTACATATATATGTACACTATTGCATTTATGATATAATATTCCATGCATTTCTTTCATAATCTCTAAATCCTTTTAAGTTCTGGTCAACCTAAAAAATTGATCCAGAACAAAATAAATGTAATATAATTCTATCAAAAAATTTTACACACGTGAGTTAGTTCAGTGTATTTTAACATTTATTAATATTATTAGTCTTGTTAAATATCTGTGGGTATATCTATAAAGGTTTTCCTAGTATGATAGTAGTGGTAGAGCAGAAGTAGAATCTCTCTCCAGAAAGTATGAAGTTCCAGTGCCCGAGAAGTACACTGGTATCACAAGTGAGTTACAGCTGTGAATACTCTGAGCTGGACAATAGATTTAGGCTTCAGAAGTATAAGATGCTACTTCGCTATCGTAACCCTATGTGATATTATAATTAAATTAGAAAAAGTAACTCAAAATTTAACAGTTAAAAATTTAACAAGTCAAATGAGTACAATTATCCAATTTATTATGTACATCTATATATTCTTGTAATGATAAATGGGTGTTGGAAGATGGTAAAATGTATGATTATTTACAGTTACAAATTAAAATAACTAATAGAAAAAGTCTTGGATTTATCTTCCACTGAATTTATAAAACAAGTTTGTCACATTATCTCTTGCCATCTAGTTTTCATCATTAGAAAGTCGTTTTAGAACTGCTCACAGGATTTGTTGGATGGAAATATATAAACTCAACTTTATCCACGTCTGCTCGAGGTTCCTCCGACACACTGGAGTACGGAAGACTTTCCTTCAGCCCGCCCTATAACTACGGGGGACTAAGGTGTTGAAGTTTGGTTGACCTCTAGGCTTCAGTGAGCTGGATCAACTTCTTCAAGTCTTTAGTTTCTCGATCAGGAATGATCATAAACATTGATCATAAAAACCTGGAACAAGAAGTAATAGGTGGCCATTGTTCTAACAATCTCACCACCCTCTGCTGTTCATGATGCGACCATGTCTTCAGTGTTTGTATGTAAATGAATGAATCATGGTAGTATATTACAGAGATAGCATGATAAGATAATGTATAAGGTGCAGAATTAACAATATACATGAATAAATCACATGTTATGATACATGGGTACGATATAACCTTTGCCTTCCACTTATGGATGTCAAGTCACTTATGTACTTGCTGGTATGTCGTAAGCTTCCAGGCAAGAATTAGCCATAATATATTTGGCTAACCAATTAATGGTTATGCTTCCTGACAATGCCGGTGAAGGTTATCTCTGGTTAGCGTCATTCCCTTTTTTATTATATCTGCTACAATCAATCAGAAATAAAATCTGAAATAAAATGATATTAGTAATACATATATTTTTAATAAACTTACATACCCTCTTAGGATTAATAAGCTCACGGTGAGACTGTATTGGCTTAACTTAATCTGCCCTGCATGCAGCGTGAAAATAGAACTTTTCTTGCAGAGGCTGTCCTCCAGTTTCTCACTCTGGCTTCTGGATTTGGTGTGTGCTTTACAATGCGCCGCTCTGTCCTTATATTTCAGTCTCTCGCGCGTACGAGAAAGCAGCTCCCAAATTCCCCAAAAGATTTTAGTTTCATCTCCTGTTTTGAAGCTATTTGAAACAATCTGTGCTTTTCCTGTACTCGTTTTTCTCTTCTGTCACTCACACACTTATCTCCTTCCTTCCTTCCTATATATCATTTCCTTTTCCCCATATGGGGCTTTCATTACATATAAGTTTTATACAATTCCGTTGAGGCTTGTTAGTGTAATAAATTTTTAAAGATTATTAGCTAACTTTTAGCCGATGTGATGAAGGTGAAAAATATTAATTATCTTTAAAACTATTTATATTTGAATAATATCCTTTTGGATATAATTCCTAGCCTATCTCCTTTGTTGAGTTATATTTATTTAATATTATTCCAACCATGCGTTCTCCTGTAGTGAATAATTTAATGTCCAGTAAATGCAAACTTTTAAAGTCGGCCATACATTCCTATATAGCTATTTCCTCATTCTTCAGTAATACTGTATGGCTTTTAACCGTAAGTCACATTTCCGCTGTCTACCAACTTCAAAGAAAGACCGCAGCGCTGACCTTGCGCTGGTGTGTGTGGGTGTCGCGTGGGCGTGTCGCGCTACAACCAAGCAAGTGTTTACCAAATCTCGCTACAGGATAATTGGATGTTCGGATAATTGGGGTTCGGATAAATGGAGTTCTACTGTATTACAAAAACAAACGCTAACATATAAAAAAAATAAATAAGGATGCGAGCCAGTCTACAGTGGTGAAAGATTCCCCCCAGATAAATACGGATTGACTAAATAACCCTCCAATGAATATTAAATGCATAACAGTTTAGACAATATCATTTGTTGATAATAAAACCCTACTGAACTATAACTACAAAAGGAAAAATACCTACTAGAGATAATATAGTATTAAGCATAAAATAAATACAAACAAAAACATGTTACAATAAATGAAACACGTTCTGATATAACCAACAGCTCCATGTAAATGGTAGATGGTTGAAAGGGCGTGCTACAAAAGAGTAGCAAACACCTTAATTAAAAAAACAACAACAACAAATTTAGTTTTTGCAGGGGCCAATCTAATCTTCTCTGTATCGTTCCAATTTTAGTATATGAACTGCGTGTTCAAAAATCAATATTAAAAAAATCACAAATTATGGGTACAGGGCATTGGACAAATAAAACAGACTTCCCTCCTCATCAAATACAAACAAAAAATATGAAAATATGCTGAAAACATTACACGTCTGTACCATGGAAGATATGCAAAGATATGTGGAAAAAAATAACCTCTACAACTGAGTATAAATTAGAACATTACAAATATAAGAATGCTACAATATTCGGTAGAAGTATTATTGTAAACACGTATATGTGATTCCTAAGTTATTATACATATGTAATATTTTTAATCTTCCAAAAGCAACTCTAACAAAAAAAATGTTAATCAGGCACTTCATCTTCCAGCCCACAAAACATACCATCAAACACAAAATATTTAATGCAGGACAAAATAAGAGGAGGTGTATCTCTACAAGATATAACTGCTAAAATCAAAACTATTTGAATCAGATTCATTGGTAACATAATAAATAACCGACACGAATATCCATTAGCACATTATTATGTGGGACTACGAACAGCAAAATTATACCAGTTTGGAAAACAAATTTTTTAAGTGAAAGCTCTGTGAAAAGTGGGTGAAAATCGAAGAGTGCGAAATTAAAAATAAAATATAACAAAAATTACAATAAGCAATGCATTTCCATTTATAATAATTATAGTTTTATTCATACCTCCCAATGGGAAGTTTAAGGGGGTGGGGGGTGTAAGGATTTTCTGTAACCAGAGTCTCGATGTCAATGTGAATCGAACGCTTCCGGATGCTGACTGCAAGTAGTAGAACATTGCTTTGCACCGGACGTTTTAAGAAAAATGTTAATTATACCATGTAATTAAAGAAATATTTATTTGTATAAGCGCGTGCCACAAAACAATTTTACGCGAGCCACATTTAGCCCGCGGGACTGCAGTTGGACTACACAACGTTAGATACATACTAGGTAACGAAACGATAATACACAGAACAACCAAAGAGATATATAAATATTTAGCACAAGAACCCTCTTTGTATCAAAGAATAAAGAGAGGGTATATGTGGCAGAGGATTTTATAAAAATAGATTTCATACATCTACATTTTTCTTCCACCTGTCTTTCACCGGCTTCCTTATGAGCCATGCACGGTTTGTTAACGTAAAACCCTCCTCCACTCAGATATCTGTCTCTTTCTTAATTTAGCACGCCTATTTTATTTCTTTTCTCTATTGTTTTAGGAATGTTTACCAACAGACCTATTTGCTAACGCAGAACCCCTGGTTGTTCGATGTTTGTTGCATTCTTATTTTTGCCACGCCTTATTTTTGCTTTCTCTACGGTCGTACAGGTAGACGGAACGCGTAGAGAGGGGACGCGGTGGTAGATTTGTAGAAAACAAGGGCGACTATTTCAAAAAGTCGTCCCTCTTTATTAGTGCACGTTCTCAGGGGGAGATAAGCTAATGAAGTTGAGTCGTAGCTTTCGGTAGACATTGGTCAGGGGGACTTAATCTGAAAACCAAGGGCAGAAAATTTACAATTTACTCCTCCTTATCTATTCGTTCGTGTAACGCAATTAAGCCACGGACCGACGAGATCAAGAGACGATTTGATCGTGGGACCACGTCTGCTTGGCGGCGAAGGTGTCAATATTTCCTTTCATTCAGAATCTGAAACACAGAAATCCCCAAAGGTGTTAGGTGTAACACTGGTCAGCGACTTTTCTACCATTTTTATATGTAAAGTCCAGCTTTCAAACTCAATTTATTCAGTACCCACAGATTTTTCAGACATCT
Source organism: Oreohelix idahoensis (assembly GCA_024509875.1). Classification (NCBI taxonomy): domain Eukaryota; kingdom Metazoa; phylum Mollusca; class Gastropoda; order Stylommatophora; family Oreohelicidae; genus Oreohelix; species Oreohelix idahoensis. The sequence continues at coordinate 77,373 of JAMPIV010021475.1, forward strand.
AGCTGCGATTTCTAAATCCATTTTACTATTTGGAGTTACTAAGTTTTCGTTGGAGTTGTTTAATTTCTGTGTTTGTGGTAAATACTATACTAGAAGTTTGAGTGATTAATTGTTAAGTCCGTATTTTATTTCACTAAGATTTTTCTGTGTAGAGTGATTGAATGGTTAAGTCCGTCATTTTATTTCACTAGGATTTTTGTGCTTATTGGCTGGAGAATTAAAAATGAGTTATAGCTAAATTGTTCCGGCTGTAGCGTCGATTTAATTAATTGCTATTTAACCAGTAAGGGATATTTTAATCAACTAGTACATGCACTGTTCATTATGAGTATTGACGAAATATATATTTATTTCTAATTCATGATGATTAATTTTATAAATGACTTGAATTTATTTCACGGGGACTTTTATTAAACGATAAAATATGAGATACACTTGTGGCTTTCAATTAAAGTTAAATAACTGAAGTGGATAAATAATATTATATTTTTCGCGGGTTAGAATAGGATTGAGAATACTATGATGGTTAAGTAGTATGCATTTTTTTCTTCCCATACACAGTACACAGTAGTTATACACCTAAAACCTACCAGCAGTCTAAGCCTACGGCTTCCATATAAATCTGAGAATAACCATACAAAAGAACATTTTTATTTAGTATCTGGGTCTTCAAAGGTGAACCTGTCTAGCTTCGTGTTTACACCCAGAAAGAGACAGAGTACCAACCCAAAGAACATTAAGAGTGACTTTGTAACTGGGCCTATAGATCCAGATTTTTTTTTCCAATTGCATTTACATTTAGCCCGTTGTGGCGACATCATCAACATTAACATTTCCCGACGTTTGACTATTCGTGGTGTGACAAGGAATTTTTATACTGAGAGAAGTTACCGACCTGACATTCCTATGTACTGGAAAGCTCATAGCTACTGACACTGTGAGCACTGTTATATTTCTTACCTGGACTAATTAATGTGACATAAACAGAAATCCTAAATAAAAGTAACAAAGTGAACGTTCCCCGGAGAAGTGGATTTAATCTGTCTTTGAGGAGCTGAGGTTTTCTTTGCCAAGATATCACTGGATTTGCTGTGTGCGTGTGTCCTAAAGATTGTTCCAGAGGTTGCAATTCAAGTATTAGGTAAGAACGAATGAACGTGGCCACGGTTGTATGGAAAGAAAGAAAGCAGGAATGAGTAACTCTTTTATTGTATAATCCATGTACTCACTTTGTATATTTCTTACAGTGTTTTTTGCTAATACTGTTTAGCTTCTTTGGGGATCCTTTCTCAACAAGGGGAGGGGAACTTATTGGGTTTATTTTCATATGCTCTGTAAAAAACATTTATTTTATTGATTTCTCTATATGTTTGACGGTTAAAGTTTAATGATAATAAACAAACAAAAAGAACTTAACTTGGTGTATTGGTCGACCCATACCCTTTACAATAGTTTTTTTTTCACGTTTGTGTGTTTTGCTGTCACATAATTGTGTGTTTGTGTTTAGTTTACTTTTATAGTTCTATATATAAGGAGGTATAGATTGTCTTTTACTAAAATTTAGTCGTATAGATTGGATGGACTAGAGAAATACACATTCAGAGACAGATCTTTTTACTTAAAACTTTTCACCTCGTGAAATCTATTTTCTTACACTTTATCTCGCTTATTTTAACCAAACCTAATCAACCTCTGCCTCAGGCACCGGGACCCCATATCAATGATCTTTCTTAACCCCCTATCCTAAAAAAAATACGGAACAAGGGTGTCACGCGAAAAAGGAATTTAAAATGTAATACTTCTTAAACCACGCGGGGGGGAGATAAAATTTAACACACCTACCCATATGTTCAGAGCTTTTCGGATTGGCGATTGATTTTAAGAGCAGGATTACATTGACTTTCATTGGAAAATTCGTCGAAGCACCAATCCTCGGATTTGAACTTAGAAATGAGAGATATAATCTAGCGAATTGGAGTCAAAAATCAGGACTGAATCGCACCGTCTCAAATTTTATGCAACCTCCCAGGAGGGCAGAGGAACTTAGGGACTAAGGATTTTCAAAATTATAAGTGACAGTTCGAAAGTATTTTGGCAAAACTTTATATCTTAAGGTAAAACCCGATATTTAAACACAGAAATGGAAAATTTAAAAGGACCATGCAAAAGTATTGGGCAGACTTTGATAAACAAACCACAAGTAAAACCCCGCATTTTACAAATACCCAAAGTATGGGATACCCAAGAATTAAGAATTTCACCAGTCCTAAGAGGAGTATATATTTCCAGACCAAGTGGATTCACAGAACACCCGTCATAAGAGGAATACAAAATACTTCCAGACCAACAAGTGATTCGCAGATCACCGTCATAAGAGGATTACTAACATTTCCCAAACAAAGTGATCGCAGAAATAACCCGCCCATAAGAGGATTATTAATTTCCAGAAAAAGTGATTCGAAAGCATCTAAGGAAAGTGCTGTGTCCATTCTAAACTGTGCGAGGATATTTGTGTTCCAAAAGATATTTGGGTATTGAGTAAGGTTTAATGATATACCGTAAAACTTGTTTAAGTCTAGTTCAAAGCACAAATCATTGTTTGCGCTGTCTCCAGCACAATATTTTACCAGTTTCTAAAGATTTCTAAACCATATCCCCGAGTTACGATGGTGTATACTCAAGAATAATTATTCCGCCGAGAATAAATTGGTGGGTGGATGGCGAGACAATGTGGCTGTTTATTTGCAGCCCACATTTTTATTTGCAGAGGATTTGTTTTTATTTTGTCTAAAAAAAGATCCGTGGTTCTAAGCTTATCTGGGACGGTTCGAGGAAACTAAAGCTATCAGACTGTGAAGGAGTCATCATCATCAAAGAATCGCGAAAACCGCAGCTGCAGACTCGCTCATACAAGGCTAAGTGCTACTAACAGGGGCACCAGCAACGGGACAGTAAAATTGAATATTTATATTTTAAATTAAATCCTCAACCCAGATCTCCATGACGAGAAGTTTGTTTTGATTCACATCTAAAATTAACCATCATTTCAATCACTATTTTAAACTTGTTTTAAAACTAATTGATTATTACATGTGTTATATGTTATTTTAAAACATACCTATATCAGTCTGATTCAGTTATTTTTGAAGGATGAAAGCAAAACGCGTCATGAGCAAGACTACTTCTATCAGTATAAATATTCTATATATATATATATATATATATATATTTATATATATATATTATATATATTATATATATATCTTAGATATATATATTATATATATATATATATATATTACTTCTATAGAGCTACTCTTGGTAAAATGGAATTTCGCTGGTATTTATACCAGCTTGTACGGGTTATAAAAACCCACATTGCTTAATTTCTTAATAAAAGGCGGCGACCGATACTAAGTTAAACAATTGCTCAGCCAATGCCGAATCGTTCTTGATTTCAGAAATTCTTTATGGATACTTACTTGGGGATAGAGCGTCTTTACCCTTTCTATTCTTAAAACCTCTGCCAGGATAAATCTTGTGTGAAGGGTAGACACCTTTGGACGTACTCATTTTAGATTCGCTTGCATGTTGGCCACTAGTGGGCCACTACTGCAAGCAGGGGTGCAATCAATGACAGTCCATAGTGGGGAGAGATACGCCACTGCACCACTCATATAATCATGTGTTCAATAAATTATTAAACATCAGGGTTCGACATTGTCTATGTGGGAGAGGGACGAGCCAATGCAACATCATATATAGTCTGTTCAATTAAATTAAACATCATCGTGGTACATATGTCATGTAGGAGAGCATGACACTTGCTCACAACTTATATCATCTTTCTATAAATTTTAATACATTCAAGGTTGACATATGTTCCACAGGCGGAGAGGACACGCCACTGCACACTCAAATATCATCTGTCTGTTCAATAAATTACAAATCGGGTAGGCATATGTCCATGTGGGAGAGACACGCCACTGCACACTCAAATATCATCTGTCTGTTCATTAATTTTCAATCGGGTAGGCATATCTCATGTGGGAGAGACACGCCCTGCACACTCAAATATCATATGTTCAATAAATTACACATCAGTGTTGAAAGATGTCCACCTGGGAGAGACTTGCCACTGCAACTTAATATTTTCTGTTTCAATACATTAAACATCAGAGTAGACATTATTGTCCATGGTGGGAGAGGACACGCGATCATGCGCTCTAAAAAAATGTCGGCAATCCACGAGATGGGTAGGACGTCAGCCATGCCCTTCACTTATATATTTAAGAGAGAAATTGTAAGGGGACGATGAGAGAAGCCTGAGACAGACCGCCAATTTTATGAGAGAAAATAGATGTCGGTTATACGAGAGAAGCGGTTAGGGACAGACCTCCAACATGATTAGAGGGAACTAGACGTGGTTATAATGACGGAAGGAGGACTGAGACAGACCCCAAACTTCATGCAGAGGAAATAAGATGTCGTTTATTCGAGAGGAGGACTGAGAGACAGACCACCAAACTTCATGAGGAGAAATAGATGTGGTTATACGGAGAGGAGACTGAGACAGACCACCAACTTCATGAGAGAAATAAAAGTGGTTATATGAGTGGAGACTGAAACAGACCACCAACTTCATGAGAGAAATAGACGTGGTTATACTGAGAGGAGACTGAGACAGACTCACCAACTTCATGAGAGACTAATAGATTTGGTTTATACGAGAGGAGACTGAGACAGCGACCCACAAACTTCATGACGAGAAATAGACGTTGGTTATATGAGAGGAGAATGAGACAGACCACCAACATTCATGTGGAGAAATAGATGTGGTTATATGAGAGGAGACTGAAGACTAGACCACAACTTCATGAGAGAAATAGATGTGGTTATATGAGGAGGAGACTGAAACAGACCACCAACTTCATGAGAGATTTGATTGTGGTTATATGGAGGTGACTGAAACAGACCACCAATCATGAGAGATGTAGTTATATGAGGAGGAGACTTGAAACAGACCACCAACTTCATGAGAGAAATAGATGTGGTTAACTATATGAGAGGAGGCTGACACAGACCACCAAAACTTCATGAGAGAAAAATAGATGTAGTTATATGAGAGGAGACTGAACCAGACCACCAACTTTGTGAGAGAGAAATAGATGTGGTTATATGAGAGAAGCTTGAGAGATACCAACTTTGTGAGAGAGAAATAGATGTGGTTATATGAGAGAAGCTTGAGAGACACCACCAACTTTGTGAGAGAGAAATAGATGTGGTTATATGATGAGAGGGACTGAGATAGACCACCAACTTCATGAGAGAAATAGATGTGGTTATATGAGCGGAGACTGAGACAGACCACCAACTTCATGAGAGATAACAGATGTGGTTACGATAAACGACGGATGACCAAAAAGAAATAAAAAAAACACAAATGTGAGTTACGACTTGTTTGTTACTCTTGGTTTATCCACAATCGGCGCGACTGTCAGCAACATGATGATATTGATCAACTTAGATTCCCCATGCGCCTCTGGTCCAATATTTTCACTTCCGTAATCAAAGATCGTAAGATAGAGAAGCAAAGGGAGGGGGGAAGGTGCTCGGGGGGAATAATTGGTGGAGGAAGTGCATCAGCGAATTTGGCGGCTGAAGGTGTGATGGAAGGAACGTCAAATCTCTATCATCAAGATAGAAAGAGGATTTTTTTTTAAATGTGTCTATCTGTTTTCGTTTCTTTATTTCTTCGTCTTCTTCATGTCTATAGTTTTTTGATTCTCTTTTTGCTTACCCCCCCCCCCCTCCATGCACGTCTTACCGAAACCCAGTTTTGTCCCCTTCGCTTCCAAACAGACAGGAAAAAAAAATGTGGGGAAGGGCGTCGGGGGGGGTGGTGGAAATATAGTTTTGTTTGTTTGGGTTATAGTTTCGATTTAGCTGTGTCGCTGTCGTCAGCCGAGACCATGCTGCTGGTGGGATGCAGTCTGCGAGATAATGCGTTAGGGGAACGCTGAAGGGACGGGGCGCTAACAAGATTTAGGGCACAAGGACAGACGGCCATTTCTGTTTAAATCTAGAATATGACTTTGCGTCGTTGATAGTTTATGATATACGGGTCGGATTTTAATAACTTATTTTCCAGGAGGAAGAGTCAGACTGGTGAGCCCCGTTGCTGTGCTCTGTTAATGAAATGTAGCTGCAGAGACATCAATTCTCTAGCAACGTTGCCTAAGCTGATCGCCTTGGGCCGAAGCTGCGGGCTCTTAAGTGGCCTGGCTCATCAATATCTTTGCCCGTTCTAATAAGTATATGTTTGTGGCCAGACAGCCTGACGCCGACTTAAGAAATTAATACAGGCACATAAAAAGCCAACCAAGACATTACATCTTGGGGGGGGGGGGAAATCAGTGAGAAAATGGTAAAAAATGTTGTTTCTTCACAAACCTAAACAATACATTCAAAACAAAACAGCAAAACAAATAAACAAATGAGAATAAAGATGAGTTCACACTTCAAGAACAAATAAGGGGGAAAACAGAATTTCAGAACCAAACAGAGCTCGGTTTGAAAAACAGCACGTAAATTAGATTAAAATTACTTAAAAATGTAAAAACATTACAAAGAAATATTTAGCATAACAAACATATCCACGCGATTCAAGAAACAGATGAGGGATACAGAAATATACCACGACTTTTTTTTTCCTAGAAAGATGGCAAAAGAAAAATAAAAAAAAACTAACAAAGTACAAAAGAATTCAACATTTCACAAAGTATAACAAATACAAATCTAAAAGCATATAGAAAAGATTAAGCATATTTATTACTGCCATTACGGCCATACCCCCAAAGTTCCCGTGTGTCGGAGTAGGCTTTCACCTAAACAACGAAGCTTTTCCTGTCCTGGCGCCTTCAGCTTAAGATTTTTCAATGTCTTCTTTTTCCTTGTCACATCTGTTTCCAACTTTCTTCTGCGTGTGCTTCGCTTCGGTTAAAGTTAGTTGCTTATCCTTTTACAGGACGTGGCAATCAACCCCAGCTTTTATTGGCTGTTAGTGATTTTTCTAGGCAATTTTTTCATTCAGTAGTTTGCCATTGCTTTCTGAACGGCACGGCGCTTATACCATTGTAAAAAATCCACACAAAGCGATCTGCTACCAAACCGCCTGCAGCAGGTTTCGAACCTGGTATATCTGGACTATGAAACTGCGTTCATATCTATTAGGCCACAGACGCTTCGCTTCGGTACTTGTTGTAATTTCCTTCTTTGGATATTGATGGGTCAGTATTTGACATGAGTAATATGTTGACATCAACAATATCTTGACATCAGTAATATTTTGACATCAACTATATATTGACATCAGCAATGTCTTGACATCAGTAATGTCTTGACATCAGTAATATCTTGACATCAACAATATCCTGACATCAGTAATATCTTTACATCAGCAATATCTTGACATCAGCGGTATCTTGACATTAGCAATATATAGACAACAGTAATATATTGACATCACTATTATCATGACATCACTAATATCTTAATATTAGCAATATCTTGACATCAGCTATAACTTGACATCAGCAATATCTTGACATCAGCAATATCTTGATATCAGCATCAGCAGTATCTTGACATCACTAATATCTTGACATCAGCAACATCTTGACATTACCTTTATCTTGGCACTATTTTTATCTTGACATCAGCAACATCATGACATCAGCATTATCTTGACATCAGCAATTTTCCGAGTCCATCTAAAACAAAATTGAACTGCGAACATGATTGTGGTGTTAGAAGACGCAATCAGAAATGTGTGTCTTGCTCTGGGACTACTCCAGAGCGACCAGTCCATTTCCGGTCTCCCATGAGCATTCCTCGGGCTAATGATTAATTGACACATCCCACTACAATCTAACCAATCAAAAGTCAGGGCACTGCATGGAAAAAGTCTCTGGACACAGTTCATAAATTTTTTTTGGTTCCGTTCTATTTTTAGCAAATTTTAATATTTCTGCGTCCGTTCGGGAAGGAAGGAGACATAATCTAAATTGAATATCTTGAATAGAAGAGCTCGCCCTTCTTATTTATCTATTTCTACATTTTAAAAAAATTCACATAAATACACACTTCTTGTTGTTAGACTTTATATTCACTTTTCCATTATTGTAGCAGTTATTTATTTGCGTTTGGGCGATACAAAATGTGTTGTCTTTGTTTGTCGGGCTGGTTTCTTGTTCGTACACTCTCAGACGTCCACTTGAATGTGTTCAAAGAAAGCAGCAGTCAGTCTGAGACTATTTAAATTGTCGTATATTTTCGATAGGGTAATTAAGATCACTTTTGGTCCCTCCTGAATAGGATTGATAGATAATCAAACCCGCCTATCGATTACGACTGAGAGTTCAGATCAGACAGTTTCCTATAAATATATATATTGATATATTTACCCACTCACATATACACACACACACAGATAAGTGATGACGATTAGACGCACATACGTGAAAAACTATATCTATGAAATAGGGATCTTTTTAAACAAGCTGACCGCCACACGTAGATAAAATTTATGTAAATTTTTATTTATCATAAAAAAGAAACTTTACATCGACAATATTGAATATCAAATCAAATACAATAAACATAGGTTAAGAATCAATTTAAAGAGATAGACTCATAGGTGTAATCCTTTCCCTCTCTGTTGCCAAGATCCCGTTATAAGAGAAGTTATAGCCCAAAGAGTCACAGATTTATACGCTAAGGTCCCAAATTTCCTCTCTCAGTAAAGAACAGAGCTTATATATATTACTAATTTATTCTAAGAGGGAAACAGCATTAGCAAAAAAAAACTTGCATCACAAGAGAAAATACAAAGTTATTACATGGGTTAAATCATAAACGAATTATTCATCCCTGTTATTCTCTCGCTCTGACAGCTGTGATCACAGACAACATGCGCACTCTTACCTAATCGTTGCTTTTCATAACATCTGGAACAAATTGTTCAGTCACTCACAGACCATCCAAGTTTGAGTTTACTGGCGAGTCAAATCCCAGTTTCTCCAAATGACTAATTAATCAAAATGTTGGGAAACGCTTGTCTCACTGTTGTAAATAGGAGGCTGATGAAGGTCTCTTCAATTATTGTCCAGTTAGGAAAGTACTTATGATATATTATGTTCACAGGGTACAATAGCTTGGAACTTCCCTCGTTAAGTTGAATGGCAGGTACCCGGTACATAAATCGGTTTAGGATAAATCTCCTTCACAACACAATGGTCGTTATATGGGAAATGTCAAATGTTATTTCAGTCGCCACCACAGGCGAAGTATATATGAACTTGAGAAAGAAATCTGGATATTCTGTAAGTCCAGTTACCATTTATTCTTAATATTACTTTTGGGCCAGTACTCTGTCGTTCTTCTGGGTGTAAAAAACACGAGGCCAGACGGGTCACTTGCAAAACCCGGTAATTATATTCAGAATGTTCTTTAAGTAAAGTTCTTCTCAGTTACATAGGTACTGAAAGCCGCTGGTAAGATTTAGGGTTTATGGCCCAAAATACTGTATAGGGAAGAAAAGAAACACATAAATACTCAACCCTAATAGTATATCTAATCCTACGCGTAAATAATATTCCCTTCGGTTATTCAACTTAAAGTTAGAAACCACAAGCCTAGAGCTAGTCTCATCGTTAAAACTTCCGTGAAATAAATTCTAGTCATTAAAAAAAAAAACCATCATCATGAATTAGAAATACATAAAAATATATTTCGTCAATACTCATGAGTCATCAGTGCATTTACTTAGTTAGTTAAACTATTCTCTTGCTGGTTACTAGCAGTTTAATCAAATTTATTAATAGCCGAATGAGTTTAGCTAGAAATATAATTTATTTGCTCTCCACTGTAACGCAGTAACTTTAGAGAATATAACTGAATTATCATTTAATCTCTCTACACAGAAATTAACTAGTGAAATAAAATAAGCGACCACCACTTAAATCACTCAATCACTACTAGATATATATATATTTACCACAGCGCAGAAGTAGAAACTATCTCCAATTCGAACAACTAAATGATACTCTATTAACAGAGATCTAGGACTCGAAAGCTAGAAGGTTCTAGTCTTGCTGGCGGTACTTGGATGAATTTGAGTAGAAAATCTAGAGTATATATATATGCGCCCTCTCTATTCCGCATATGTTGGGCAACTGTGAATTCTTGCCCTTTGCCTGTGTGTAGCCCAGCGGAACTCTACGGAGTTAGCGATATTTTACTTTTTATGTAATGACGTCATCATCAAGCGGCGTAGGTTGCACTGTTTCGTTAGGCCTGTGGCCAAGTGCATCCGATTTAAACGGGCATTTATGTAGGGTTGCCTTCTTTAGCCTTTGATTGTTCCCAGTCTACATGCAAGGCAGCAGTGTCGTCTCTCTGTTTGGCAGGTTTCTAAAAAAACGTGTAGAAAATCGCTAACGTCAAAAGTTAAGTAGCCATATTGGCTTTAAAAGAACAAAAAACAGAGTATTATATCAAGTTATAACAAGACATTAAGAAACATCTTAATAGTGAAATAAGAATGAACCGTCAAACCAGACAAATTTCGAAAACAATATGTTAGAATGTGACCGCTTGGCTTTTCACGCTAGCTTTGTCCCTCCTACTTTAACGCTAAGCGTTTATATGTGCTAGAAGATGATACATGTAAGAATGACAGACCTTAAATGCAAATAAGACGTTTTTACACAAAACGCAGCATTCATTCAAAGTTCAGTTGTCGTTACTGCTCTGACAGGGTAAACGTAGGTCAGTCCCAGATAATAATGAATGGGTTTTATAAGCGCGAAAGTGGGAAATGAATGTTTGTGTGATCTGGTTTTTTTTATCCTATTGTTAAGTTAGAAAAGATCACACATGTAAAAATAAAGTCGAAATAACAGAATGTCGTGTGCAAAAAGGTCTAAAAGCTGAGGAGAGGAGTGCAAATGTCAATTATTGTGTCGTGTGAAAAAAAGGACGGGTCGTGTGAAAAAAGGCGGGAAAAAAAAGAAGAAATAGTATAAATAGAAGAGTTGTGGGCGATAGGTAGAGATTTTAGGATTTATGATTCCAAGGATACCATCATTTTAGACTAGAGGATTTTTACTGATAGCGTTAGGAGAACTTCGTCTTTGAGGATACCAAGACAAGTTTTTGAGTAAACAAATCAGTAAATTATTTCTTGTGGATATACATATATTATTCTATCTGGATGTACCTATATTACTCAGTTGGATTATAGATTGTTCATTTTGGATAAACAACCATCATTTTGTGAAATTTACAGTGTTTGTTTAATGACATCAATAAACTCTAATATAATTTTCTACATTTGCTGTTTGTGGAAATTTACAGTAATTTCTTTCGGATATACGTTGTTGTGCTGAAAAAAACTGTTTGTTTTGCTTATCACCAAAACTCAAAAGGGAAGAACATTCCTGGGTTGAAATAAATTAAACAAAAGGTCAAGTATCACCATCTCTGGCGGAGAGGCCATGTTATCACTTGAACCACCACAACATATGAAGGATTAAACTCTGACTAAATAACAATCAATATAACTACTAGTGCTGTATAATAAACATACACGGCCACATATTACACTAATTGGCGCCGTGACCCTGCCCTTTTCTTTGAGGGTGAAGACAGACAGGTCCCAATAATCACTAAATGGATGAATGTCAAGAACAACAACAGCAACAACACGCCTTGTATACACTACAGCTTTCAAGAGCAACAACAACATACGTTATATGCACAGCAACAAACAGCAGCAAACAAGAACATATTAGAAAATGGGAAAGAGACACTGTCAAGACAAGAGCAGATTGGCGTTAGTCTAAATAGAAGACACCATCGCCAATAGCTGTTATAAAATTTTATCAACGGAATAACACAACGAAACTATGGGGAAGTAAATAATGTTACAACGACTGACCAGCAAATTTGTATAATTAACAACAGAAGACAGGGATTAAGGGCACATATTCAGACCTCTAAAACAATGGAGGAAATCACCACTTAACATACAGTTATTCACCAGGTCGGTTTTTTGTAACATCAAGTGACACAATACGTTGGGGACCCCATGATTACAAGATCAACCAAGGCCAGACTTACAAGTAAAGAAAACAACTACTGATTAGTGTCGAGCCACTGAATACAACAATAATAACAGCACTCAAACCACAGAGAATTGAGCTTACACGCTTTCAGCAACACACAAACAGAGATGTAAACTGAAGCGTCCACACTTGGGGCCACCACCAAAATGATAATAGACGTCATGAGAAGGAAAGGGAAACATCGTCACATAAATATTAGACAATAACATAAAATCTAATATACCACTCAGTTGAAAACGGGGGAAGAACCGACAAACGGCTCAAGGAGTAGCTTGTGACACTACCCAAGTACAGAGATATAGCCGATGGTAAAGAATAAGATTGAAGAAAACCAAACATAGAGGATGGTGAAACGGAGGTGAATACAAGCCATCATAGCAGGACCTGTGGTTGGCTGTGTCAAGAACAAAGAATAGACATCTGGAGATTGTTTAGAGGAAAGGTAATCATGCACACACTTCCAGAAACAAGAATTAGAAATAGATTGGTTCAAAGTCAACGAAAATGTTGGATGACGAGAACAATAACAGATAGAGACACCAGAGAATACTAGAGTCCAGCAAATCGTGATCGAAAGTCAGAGAATGAAGACGAAAAAAAAGAGGTACAGTTAAGACAGCTTGTGAACGATATGATGCAAGATGAGTATGTGTGAAAAGGGACACAGTTAAGAAGACTCAAAGAAAGCCTACAGATAGAACGTATCACAAAGAAAGACATCACCAAAATCTATGCCGCACAAATACACAGAAACCAACACATCGGTGTTCGCAACGTTGTTCACATGTTACACAACACATCATTCCCTACCCCTTCATCAGCCCCAGCATACTCCCTACGCGACCCCCGTCGCAACCTTAGTGATTATGTGAAGCGAACATTCGATGACAGAAGAACATAGTCACCAAAGCTCATGCAGCACAAATTAAGAAAGCTACTCATCGCCCGATAGCACCACCAGTTTTATCTAATGGCAGACCCATGCATACAGCCACATTGAACCACTATCATTCCACAGATACGTCCAAAACCTCACACAGAGAATCTGAGAACATAAATACATATTGCCGCAGAGAATCAGAGAGCAACAATAGAAATTGCGATGAACACACAGACAACGATGTTTCTTAAGCAGAACGGCACACCTCTGAACAAGATAATGATACTCGACACACAGCACCGCCTAATGATGAAAACGCAGACAGCACTACATGCACACTTGCGGAATATATTATTCTTCCATCACCTCCATTCCGACAGGAATCTGACCTAGATACAGCAGATCCCGAGAGTGACCACGAAAGTGTGATCAATCAACACAACACTGAATTTCAAGCAGCAACGAAGCGCCCATATTATGGAACAACAGATGACTCCCGACCGTTAATACAATTTGTCCCGTTACCTCAAGACCAAGTACGTATGAAATTGCGTGGAAAACGCAGACAGCAACACATTACCCAGCATGAGGTGCACCATTTAATCACTATTTCATCCTTACCCTATACAACTGCAGCCACTACCCACTCGACAGTGCGACATACGCCATCCTCTCGTGATCAACCATTGACAAAAGCTACCGTGAGGGAAATCGCCAAGTTCCTCATGTCAACATTCGTAAACGTCCAGTTCAACGATTATTAGTTTATTGGAGAATCAATCTTCTCTAATAACAAAAAGTACTTCCCAGCTATAGTACCCAACGAGCACTTTCTCTACAAATAGTACTCTCCCTCGTTCCCCATCATCTAAAGTCACTAGTATCCATTTTTTTTGGTAAGAAATTTTATTTTTTCGGAAAGATGTCAGCCTCAGTCAAGACCCTGCTGATGATACTGATGATAGTGATATTTATGACATCTGCAACACCCACATACACTAACAAGGTATTATGGCGTGACGACACTGTGTTTTAATATTATATAATTATTTCACATTCTTCGTCAACATGGACTGTCATTATCATTACATCTTTTACACCAATACGTCAAGAAATGGAAGAACTTTCGCAAACATTCGCAGATCTACAACACAATGTTATCCAGGTTAAACAGAACTATAAATTATCTCAGTACTTTAGTTATACAAATTTTTTTTTGGCAAGTGTTAGGTACGAAATCTTTATGATTAGAAGACTACTCACTGATCTTAGAGACGTAGTCACCCACTGTACAAATTACACCACTTTTGCCTTTGAAAATCTTTATAATAGCACTTATGCTTTACAACAGTTTTTATTTATTTTTTTTCCCCTTCTTGATGAATTTAGTGACAAAAGCAAACATACTATACGCACACACATATTTTTCCTTGGTGACACATGAGAGTTTCTTTTTTTTTAATGTGTTAACTCACAGTTTTCCTTTTGTGTTATGGAAAGACCGTTTTATAATATTCAATCGCATCGAGACTGTATTTTGGCGATTTTTCTTAATGATGCTGTTACAACAAAAAACCATTTTTACTAGAACTACGACCCTTTCTCACAGATATATGACGAATCAGACGTCAAATTTATTCTTCCCTACACATCTAAACGCCTGTCCATCTCCTGTCACCTTATCCTACATGCTCCATGTGTTTTAAATTTTAAGCTGTTTTGTGTATAACTACCATATGTACAAGAAGATGAGATGTCCACAGCGGGAAATCGGTTAAAAGATAATGAGGACATTGTTACCCCCACTGACACAGCTAACGCCCCTAAAACCTCCGAGTACATTCCCATGACTGACATTCGTTCCCTCCCACGGTGATAAACCTACTTCGTCATTTATCCCAAATATACACCCCACTCCACTAAATAACTGAGACATGTATATTTTCACCTAAAATTTGACTTGGTGCATTTTGCAAGTTGGGTAAAACTTATATGCTAATTAACACAGTTCGCGGATTGGCGAAATACTACATTGTTACATGCACACCATGACGATTCCATGAGAAATCGCTAACATGGTAACGGATATGTTCACATGTTGATAAACCTTGAATTGAGAAATAAACATCATATATTGATGTATCTGTATTTTTCTGACCATTTGTCACGTTGTAAGCGGAACGCTACAGTATATTTTGTTGTCAAATTGTTGTCCATTAACCCTCGAATTGAGAAATAAAATCACATAATTGGAGGGGTACCTGTATTTTTCTGACCATTCGTCACGTTGTAAGCGGAACGCTACAGTATATTTTGTTGACAAATTGTTGTCCATTATACCTAGTATTGAGAAATAAACATCACATGTTGATGTACCTGTATTTTCCTGACCATTTGTCACGTTGTAAGCGGAACGCTACAGTATATTTTCTTGACAAATTGGTGTCCATTATTATGAACTTGCATTTGTATGCAGATTTTATATTTGATGACGAACCTATAAACAGTTTGGTACTTGGTTCAGGGTAACTGAGATAGTTCATACTCCAACACCCGATAGTTATTTGGATCGGTATAGTTGTCCTCCCTCATAGTAACGACCATTACATAAGTTGGAGATTAGAGACACTTTTTAATAAATACTTTGTAACTCCATGTAACCAGATTAATAATGCTATATTTATATTGTGCGACGAACACATAGACAGTTCACCAAACTTGTCCAGATTTTTGGTGTTTAAGACCCATATACATCCTGGTAAATCACTGATCGCAGTGGCAGGATTGGGGTCGCCTGTATCATATGATGGTATTATATTTACCACGTTCTATATTGACAGTTACGAGAGCGTACAGCTCCAGTTCATATTTTTTAAATAATAAATTTATAGATTAACATTGCCATGTATGTATATTCCCATGTCATAATATATATATATACGAGCTCGTATATTACATTTTTTTTTTGCGTCCCACGGTCTGATGTTTGACCATTAGTTCTATGCTGTTAGGCTGATGTTCGTCGCAGCTACTACATTTAAGATTGTTAAATACTTAATGAATATTAGCCAATTCTGTTAAATATTGCCCAAAGTATTTTTTTTGTTTTGTTTTTATTTGTGTTGTTTGCACAACCCATGAAAATCGTATGCGATTATTTTTTTAATTTTATTTTATTTTAATTTTTTTATTTAAATGTTATCATTAAGTATGTTATCATTATGGTGATGACTAACGCACAGCGTTGTTCATATTGATATTGTTAAGAAGTAGTGTACATCAATACTGTTAAATGGCGAAGTGTATTAACAAATTTTATGTATCCCCCGTTTTATGCATTATAAATATACTGGGATCCCTCGTTTTACGAACAATTTTTTTTTAAATCTTTTTTTTTCTCTCTAAGAGACTCTACCAATAGGTTAGTCGTTTATAACAGTCACTAGCATGAGGTACTTAGTTGACAGTACGCAAATGTCTCCCTCTGTGATACATTTGTGTGGCCAGGGACGTATGTGACCGCTTGGCTTTTCACGCTAGCTTTGTCCCTCCTACTTTAACGCTAAGCGTTTATATGTGCTAGAAGATGATACGTGTAAGAATGACAGACCTTAAATGCAAATAAGACGTTTTTACACAAAACGCAGCATTCATTCAAAGTTCAGTTGGCGTTACTGCTCTGACAGGGTAAACGTAGGTCAGTCCCAGATAATAATGAATGGGTTTTATAAGCGCGAAAGTGGGAAATGAATGTTTGTGTGATCTGATTTTTTTAAATCCTATTGTAAAGTTGGAAAAGATCACACATGTGAAAATAAAGTCGAAATAACAGAATGTCGTGTGCAAAAAGGTCTAAAAGCTGAGGAGAGGAGTGCAAATGTTAATTATTGTGTCGTGTGAAAAAAAGGACGGGTCGTGTGAAAAAAGGCGGGAAAAAAGAAGAAATGGTATAAATAGAAGAGTTGTGGGCGATAGGTAGAGATTTTAGGATTTATGATTCCAAGGATACCATGATTTTAGACTAGAGGATTTTTACTGATAGCGTTAGGAGAACTTCGTCTTTGAGGATACCAAGACAAGTTTTTGAGTAAACAAATCAGTAAATTATTTCTTGTGGATATACATATATTATTCTATCTGGATGCACCTATATTATTCAGTTGGATTATAGATTGTTCATTTTGGATAAACAACCATCATTTTGTGAAATTTACAGTGTTTGTTTAATGACATCAATAAACTCTAATATAATTTTCTACATTTGCTGTTTGTGGAAATTTACAGTAATTTCTTTCGGATATACGTTGTTGTGCTGAAACTGTTTTGCTTATCACCAAAACTCAAAAGGGAAGAACATTCCTGGGTTGAAATAAATTAACAAAAAGTCAAGTATCACCATCTCTGGCGGAAGGCCAGTTATCACTTGAACCACCACAACATATGAAGGATTAACTCTGACTAAATAACAATCAATATAACTACTAGTGCCGTATAAACATACACGGCCACATATTACACTAATTGGCGCCGTGACCTGCCCTTTTCTTTGGTGAAGACAGACAGGTATAATCACTAATGGATGAAAGTCAAGAACAACAGCAGCAACAACAGGCGTTGTATACACTACAGCTTCAAGAGCAACAACAACATACGTTATATGCACAGCAACAACAGCAGCAACAAGAAAATATTAGAAAATGGGAAAGAGACACTGTCAAAACAAGAGCAGATTGGAGTAGTCTAAATAGAAGACACCATCGCATAGCTGTTAT
The DNA here is from genome assembly GCA_024509875.1 of Oreohelix idahoensis. Classification (NCBI taxonomy): domain Eukaryota; kingdom Metazoa; phylum Mollusca; class Gastropoda; order Stylommatophora; family Oreohelicidae; genus Oreohelix; species Oreohelix idahoensis. Next base: position 95,213 of record JAMPIV010021475.1, read on the forward strand.
AAATTTTATCAACGGAATCACACAACGAAAGATATGGGAAGTAAATAATGTTACAACGACTGACCAGCAAACTTGTATAATAACAACAGAAGATGGATTAAGGGCACATATCAGACCTCTAAAACAATGGAGAACACCACTTAACATACATCACCAGGTCGGTTTTGTAACATCAAGTGACACACGTTGGGCCCCCATGATTACTAGTCAACCAAGGCCAGACTTACAAGTAAAGAAAACAACTATGATTAGTGTAGCAACACAAACAGAGAATAGAGCTACAGTTTCAGCAACACAAACAGAGATGTATACTGAAGCGTCACACTTGGGGCCACCACAAAATGATAAAGACGTCATGAGAGGAAAGGAAACATCGTCACATATATTAGACAATAACATAAAATCTAACATACCACTCAGTGAAAACGGGAAGAACCGACAAACGGCTCAAGGAGTAGTTGTACCCCAGTACAGAGATATCGCCGAGGTAAAGAATAAGATGGCCGAACCAAACATAGAGGAGTTAAAGGAGGTGATACAAGCCATCATAGCACGACCTGAGGTTGGCTTGTCAAGAAGAATAGTATGGAGATTGTTAGAGGAAAGGTATCATGCACACTTTCCAGAAACAAGAATTGAAATAGATATGGTTCTAACGAAAATGTTGGATGACGAGAACATGAAGAGACACCAGAGAAGAATAGAGCAAGCAAATCGTGATCGAAGTCAGAGAATGAAGAAAAAAAGAGGTAAGACAGCTTGTGAACGATATGATGCAAGAGGAGTATGTGGAGGACACAGTTAAGAAGACTCAAAGAAGCCCTACAGAAGAACGTATCACAAGAAAGACATCAAAATCTAGCCGCACTACACAGAAACAACACATCGGTGTTCGCAACGTTATTCACATGATCACAACCATCATTCCCTACCCCTTCATCAGCCCCAGCATACTCCCTACGCGACCCCCGTCGCAACCTTAGTGATTATGTGAAGTGAACATTCGATGACAGAAGAACATAGTCACCAAAGCTCATGCAGCACAAATTAAGAAAGCTACTCATCGCCCGATAGCACCACCAGTTTTATCTAATGGCAGACTCATACATAAAGCCACATTGAACCACTATCATTCCACAGATACGTCCAAAACCTCACACAGAGAATCTGAGAACATAAATACATATTGCCGCAGAGAATCAGAGAGCAACAATAGAAACTGCGATGAACAAACAGACAACGCTGTTTCACAAGCAGAACGGCACACCTCTGAACAAGATAATGATACTCGACACACAGCACCGCCTAATGATGAAAACGCAGACAGCGCTACATGCACACTTGCGGAAGATATTATTCTTCCATCACCTCCATTCCGACACGAATCTGACCTAGATACAGCAGATCCCGAGAGTGACCACGAAAGTGTGATCAATCCACACAACACTGAATTTAAAGCAGCAACGAAGCGCCCACATTATGGAAAAACAGATGACTCCCGACCGTTAACAAAATTTGTCCCGTTACCTCAAGACCAAGTACGTATGAAATTGCGTGGAAAACGCAGACAGCCACACAAAACGCAGCATGAGGTGCACCATTTAAACACTATTTCATCCTTACCCTATACAACTGCAGCCACCACCCACTCGACAGTGCGAAATACGCCATCCTCTCGTGATCAACGATTGACAAAAGCTACCGTGAGGGAAATCGCCAAGTTCCTCATGTCAACATTCGTAAACGTCCAGTTCAACGATTATTAGTTTATTGGAGAATCAATCTTCTCTAATAACAAAAGGTACTTCTCCAGCTATAGTACCCAACGAGTACTTTCTCTACAAATAGTACTCTCCCTCGTTCCCCATCATCTAAAGTCACTAGTATCCATTTTTTTTTTTGGGTAGGAAATTTTATTTTTTCAGAAAGATGTCAGCCTCAGTCAAGACCCTGCTGATGATACTGATGATAGTGATATTTATGACATCTGCAACACCCACATATACTAACAAGTTATTATGGCGTGACGCCACTGTGTTTTAATGTTATATAAATATTTTACATTCTTCGTCAACATGGACTGTCATTATCATTACATCTTTTACACCAATACGTCAAGAAATGGAAGAACTTTCGCAAACATTCGCAGATCTACAACACAATGTTATCCAGGTTAAACAGAACTATAAATTATCTCAGTACTCTAGTTATACAAATTTTTTTTTGGCAAGTGTTAGGTACGAAATCTTTATGATTAGAAGACTACTCACTGATCTTAGAGACGTAGTCACCCACTGTACAAATTACACCACTTTTGCCTTTGAAAATCTTTATAATAGCACTTATGCTTTACAACAGTTTTTATTTATTTTTTTTTCCCCTTCTTGATGAATTTAGTGACAAAAGCAAACATACTATACGCACACACATATTTTTCCTTGGTGACACATGAGAGTTTCTTTTTTTTTAATGTGTTAACTCACAGTTTTCCTTTTGTGTTATGGAAAGACCGTTTTATAATATTCAATCGCATCGAGACTGTATTTTGGCGATTTTTCTTAATGATGCTGTTACAACAAAAAACCATTTTTACTAGAACTACGACCCTTTCTCACAGATATATGACGAATCAGACGTCAAATTTATTCTTCCCTACACATCTAAACGCCTGTCCATCTCCTGTCACCTTATCCTACATGCTCCATGTGTTTTAAATTTTAAGCTGTTTTGTGTATAACTACCATATGTACAAGAAGATGAGATGTCCACAGCGGAAATCGGTAAAAGATAATGAGGACATTGTTACCCCCACTGACACAGCTAACGCCCCTAAAACCTCCGAGTACATTCCCATGACTGACATTCGTTCCCCTCCCACGGTGATAAACCCTACTTCGTCATTTATCCCAATATACACCCCACTCCACTAAATAACTGAGACATATATATTTTCACCTAAAATTTGACTTGGTGCATTTTGCAAGTTGGGTAAAACTTATATGCTAATTAACACAGTTCGCGGATTGGCGAAATACTACATTGTTACATGCACACCATGACGATTCCATGAGAAATCGCTAACATGGTAACGGATATGTTCACATGTTGATAAACCTTGAATTGAGAAATAAACATCATATATTGATGTATCTGTATTTTTCTGACCATTTGTCACGTTGTAAGCGGAACGCTACAGTATATTTTGTTGTCAAATTGTTGTCCATTAAACCTTGAATTGAGAAATAAACATCACATATTGGGGTACCTGTATTTTTCTGACCATTCGTCACGTTGTAAGCGGAACGCTACAGTATATTTTGTTGACAAATTGTTGTCCATTATACCTAGTATTGAGAAATAAACATCACATGTTGATGTACCTGTATTTTCCTGACCATTTGTCACGTTGTAAGCGGAACGCTACAGTATATTTTCTTGACAAATTGGTGTCCATTATTATGAACTTGCATTTGTATGCAGATTTTATATTTGATGACGAACCTATAAACAGTTTGGTACTTGGTTCAGGGTAACTGAGATAGTTCATACTCCAACACCCGATAGTTATTTGGATCGGTATAGTTGTCCTCCCTCATAGTAACGACCATTACATAAGTTGGAGATTAGAGACACTTTTTAATAAATACTTTGTAACTCCATGTAACCAGATTAATAATGCTATATTTATATTGTGCGACGAACACATAGACAGTTCACCAAACTTGTCCAGATTTTTGGTGTTTAAGACCCATATACATCCTGGTAAATCACTGATCGAAGTGGCAGGATTGGGGTCGCCTGTATCATATGATGGTATTATATTTACCACGTTCTATATTGACAGTTACGAGAGCGTACAGCTCCAGTTCATATTTTTTAAATAATAAATTTATAGATTAACATTGCCATGTATGTATATTCCCATGTCATAATATATATACGAGCTCGTATATTACATTTTTTTTTTGCGTCCCACGGTCTGATGTTTGACCATTAGTTCTATGCTGTTAGGCTGATGTTCGTCGCAGCTACTACATTTAAGATTGTTAAATACTTAATGAATATTAGTCAATTCTGTTAAATATTGCCCAAAGTATTTTTTTGTTTTTTTTTTTATTTGTGTTGTTTGCACAACCCATGAAAATTGTATGCGATTATTTTTTTAATTTTATTTTATTTTTATTTTTTTATTTAAATGTTATCATTAAGTATGTTATCATTATGGTGATGACTAACGCACAGCGTTGTTCATATTGATATTGTTAAGAAGTAGTGTACATCAATACTGTTAAATGGCGAAGTGTATTAACAAATTTTATGTATCCCCCGTTTTATGCATTATAAATATACTGGGATCCCTCGTTTTACGAACAATTTTTTTAAAAATCTTTTTCTTTTTTTTCTCTCTAAGAGACTCTACCAATAGGTTAGTCGTTTATAACAGTCACTAGCATGAGGTACTTAGTTGACAGTACGCAAATGTCTCCCTCTGTGATACATTTGTGTGGCCAGGGACGTATGTGACCGCTTGGCTTTTCACGCTAGCTTTGTCCCTCCTACTTTAACGCTAAGCGTTTATATGTGCTAGAAGATGATACATGTAAGAATGACAGACCTTAAATGCAAATAAGACGTTTTCACACAAAACGCAGCATTCATTCAAAGTTCAGTTGTCGTTACTGCTCTGACAGGGTAAACGTAGGTCAGTCCCAGATAATAATGAATGGGTTTTATAAGCGCGAAAGTGGGAAATGAATGTTTGTGTGATCTGATTTTTTTAAATCCTATTGTTAAGTTGGAAAAGATCACACATGTGAAAATAAAGTCGAAATAACAGAATGTCGTGTGCAAAAAGGTCTAAAAGCTGAGGAGAGAAGTGCAAATGTTAATTATTGTGTCGTGTGAAAAAAAGGACGGGTCGTGTGAAAAAAGGCGGGAAAAAAGAAGAAATGGTATAAATAGAAGAGTTGTGGGCGATAGGTAGAGATTTTAGGATTTATGATTCCAAGGATACCATGATTTTAGACTAGAGGATTTTTACTGAAAGCGTTAGGAGAACTTCGTCTTTGAGGATAACAAGACAAGTTTTTGAGTAAACAAATCAGTAAATTATTTCTTGTGGATATACATATATTATTCTATCTGGATGCACCTATATTATTCAGTTGGATTATAGATTGTTCATTTTGGATAAACAACCATCATTTTGTGAAATTTACAGTGTTTGTTTAATGACATCAATAAACTCTAATATAATTTTCTACATTTGCTGTTTGTGGAAATTTACAGTAATTTCTTTCGGATATACGTTGTTGTGCTGAAACTGTTTTGCTTATCACCAAAACTCAAAAGGGAAGAACATTCCTGGGTTGAAATAAATTAACAAAAGGTCAAGTATCACCATCTCTGGCGGAAGGCCAGTTATCACTTGAACCACCACAACATATGAAGGATTAACTCTGACTAAATAACAATCAAGATAACTACTAGTACCGTATAAACATACACGGCCACAAGAAGCGGGAAGGGTTAAACAAACAAAAACAAAGATAATCAAGTTTATATTTTTTCTACATGTCTTTCTTAATTACATTGAGGTATAGATAGTTTAATACGTATTTTTAAAGTCTGGAATTGTACCAGTTCATCTTTTTGTAATTCTTGTAAATTTTAATGGTGATGCCTCATAATGAGTGAGGAATTATGAGTTTCCAAACCAGTGAACATAGTGAGGCCAGGCACTTTAATTTATATATATTTCAACAAAAGCACTCCACATTTATGTCTCTCCCTGAGCTTAAAAACAAAATATACAAATTAAAACATGTCTCTAGCTGATGCTGTCCTCGCATTCGTAAAGGTTAACCTGACATTTACGACAACTTAGAACATTTGTTCTTGTTCTTTATTTAATGGCGTATCAATAGCTGTTAACAAGGCATCTTGGAAGTTTTTTTCAGCACCAGAAAATACAAGCAGGACATTTTAGAAGTACCCTTCAGTACCTGTGAATACAAGCAGATCGTGTTGGAAGTGCCCTAAATAGACACAAGACGTATTAGAAGTACCCTTCAGTACCTGAGAATAGACACGTGTTGAAAGTACCCTTCAGTATCTGTGAATACAAGCAGATATCTTGGAAGTACCCTTCAGTACCTTTAAATAGACACAAGACGTTTTAGAAGTACCCTTCAGTACCTTTAAATAGACACAAGACGTTTTAGAAGTACCCTTCAGTAACTGAGAATAGACATAAAGTGTGTTGGAAGTACCCGTCAGTATCTGTGAATAGACACAAGACGTGTTGGAAGTTTCTTTCGGAACCTGTGAATGCAAACAGGACATGAGAAAAGTACCCTTCATAATCTTCTCAGTCAATGTAACTATGAGTTCTTATGATGAAAATAATTTACAAGCGATAACTGAGATAGATTTTCTTCTTGTATTAATCCAGCTGACGAAAAGACTTCAGAGATAGATAGATCATAGATCAAGGAAGTCATCTATTAGCTTCTCATGGAGGTTTTTTCCTACACATTTTTGTATGAATGCTCAATTAAAAGATATTGAGGTGGGCCTTTAAAGGTAAGGAAAAGAAAAGTGGAGAAAACAAGTGAGAGAATTAGAGCTGGTCGCCCAAGGCGCGAGAACTAATACAGAACGGTAAACGAATTTTTATTCTCAGCAGAGAACACAAAGCGAAGAAAACAGAGAAGAATAATCGTCAGCAAGTATAATACACACATAAATTACAGAAGAAGAAAAAGGCAGGGATGCGAGAAGAGAAACGTGCTAGTTAGTGGAACAAATTACTCCAGAAATGTCACCAATGAAGGAAGTTATTGGAACCCTAACGTGTATTGATCCTGGGACAACTCCTCTACATAAACGAATCATTTCTTGTGAGAAATTTGCATAAATATGAGACACTGATGATTAACCTAGTTATGTGACATTAATAATGGAATTGTGACAGTTCTGGATCTCGTGCTGGACTTGGATACTAGTTGGAGGCTGATAGGAACATGAGTTAGGACAATTATGGTATTTTTCTCGTGTTCCGGACCTGTGAGAGAGGGAGAGATATGTGTGAAGACAATGTGAGTCTCAGTTCTTGTCCAATGAGGTTTGGTCACGATATCAGGTCGCAAAAGTTGGGGGAAATGCACGCTATTGTTTGTAGATTTTGAGGATTTCGGCGAGCTATGATATGATAATAAAGTCAGATAACAAATATAGGAGTTCCATTGCAGTCAAACTTCAGTGCGGAGACGGTTGGTGGCCTGGTGTATTCTGATGTGTCGAGACGAATCAGCGTTAACAGCTGTTTGGTAATTTTGACAAAATGTATTGTGTTGCCGGAAATGACGACAGTTGAAATGTCGACCTGATAGTGCAGACTATGAGAATCTCACATCTTGCTATGTGTATCAAAGACGGACAATAAGCAAAACAATGGAACTGGAAATCACAGCCTGTCAGATGTGACCAAAAACAAAATACGCGGTAAAGAAGTGAGAAATGACACAGTAATAAATGTTGGAACCCAGTAGTGCTGGAATTTATACTAAAGTAGGTACAAATAAAATGGTTCGGCGGGCTAATAATGAAGGAGTGTGTGCTGGCGAGGTGCTGTCCAACGGGTAATAGAGAGATTAAAAAAAAAAAAGGAATATGTGTAAATAATTTTAGTACCTGGTAAGAGTGAAAACTGCCAGAAAACAAAATAATATTCATATTATCTACATCTTCATATTAACTGCGTGTTAGTTTATCAGCGAGTTTAGTCGGCAAGAAAAAACACTTTGTGTTCGACAACACAAACATCTGGAATGTTAAATAGAATTTAGAAACAAGGATAAGTTAGTGTCGGGGTTATCGGGGGGGGGGGGGGGGGGGGGGGTTATTAGTAGGTTTTTATTTCTTAAAATGCTTGGTTTATCTTAGGTTTAGTCAGACTGTTTTCATTAAACGGACCCACGTTGCACTGTTTTCGTTAGGCGTGCAGTCTAGTACCGATGGACAATAAAATACGGGCCTAACAACATCTTCCCATTATGGTTCAATGGGCGTGTAACGGGATCCTTTTACCTTTGTAGTTTAGTGCATCCGATTTCAGCAGGCATTTCTATCGGTTCTCCTTTCTGATCCTTTGGCTGTTCTCAGGCTGTCTGCAAAGTAGAAGGCGTGTGTGTGTGTGTGTCTCTTGGTCTGTCGGTCCCTACCCGTTGACCTATCCGGCCTGGGAGACCTTAATGGTAGCTGTGCTACCGCCGACATAGCTCTTGAGATCATGGGGACACACACGCTCATCTACCTCGTTAAGGTGAGACACGAAAGAGGACCATATGAAGAACTGAGAAAGCAAATATGGCCGTCCACCGTACCATTCCTGGACAAACGCTACGGAGATAGCACCAACTTCAGACTGGCCACTTTTGTCTTTAAACATACAAGGTATTCAAGATGGCGTTTTAAAAAGTTCGACGAAGATGAAGCTATTATCACTACCTACATCATCCTTCAACTTCCCAAGGAGCTTAGGCTTTCAACAAATTCATGCCACGTCTTCCTGTCCTGTGCCATCCATTTTCAACGGCTTTCCGTGTCTGTATAAATCTTTCATTATTGACACTAGTTCTCTTCTCCGTGTGTTTTTTTTCAGCCTCTATTTCTCATACATTTCGGATTCCAGTGCAAAGACTGCCTTGTAATGATATTAATAGGTTCCTCGGTGAATGTCCTTTATTTATTTGCCCGTAAAAGTCTTTGAGCTATTGTCGAATCCACAAAACAGGTTTCCCTAGAATTATTAGTGATCATATTCTTTCCTAGATATTTCATTTTTTGCTGTTGTATGTCCCATTCCATTCTGAGTAGCTCGCTGTGTTTTTCACTTTGAGAATTGCAGAACACGGACTGCCTTGTGAGGCAACTAGCTGGTTTCCTTACTGTGAGTTCTATTCATATTTTTTCTTTACCATAAATGCCACCGATACAAATTTATTTCGTATACCGACCTTCCTAATTACCTACCTGCCTAATGCACGGAGGGATATCTGGAGTCATCCTTATATGACCACTAATAATGCACAATGCTACAATATATATATATACGTTGAAATGAACCTGTGTCTGTGAGGCTAATTACATCCTCATTGAATATTGAAATCATCCACACACTTCCAGAGATTCCCCCCTGTGGTGAAACTTGTTGAGAACCAAGCATTGCACACTTAGCTTGGAGAAGTCACTTGAGCCCCAGGCATAATTCTTTGGCTTTGACTTGGTTGACTGCATGCAGAAGGATCTCACTATGGACCCAGTGATAGGCAGGGGAAGCTGAAAAGTGGCTCTGTGCAGGACGTGACAATTCCTTGGGAGAGCCCAGAACCAGAGTACAGTATTTTAGCTCTGCATAGTTGGAGAGCCCCCTTGGATGGCGGGAAATGCACAGTATGCCACGCACTTCTTACTTCTAGCTTGGGACCAGATGTGACGATCCTTTAAATGCATGCGAAGATGGAGAAACTGGAGCTCATGACTTCAACTCAACGCGTTTCGGAAGAGCAGAAAAACCACAGGAAAAGCCTAGATCTACAGGGTAGATAATACCTAAGGAGTCTTCAACTTTGCATTGGCTGGTAAAGGGCCAGAAGCTCAACAGCCATAGTTAAACTACAACAACAACCACCTGCCTGCATGCCTATCTACCTACTTACCTACTTACCTACCTACCTACCTGCCTGCCTGTCTGTCAGCCCATCCATCCATCCATCCATCCGTCCGTCCGTCCATCCATCTATCCATCCATCCATCCATCCATCCATCCATCCATCCATCCATCTATCTATCTATCTATCTATCTATCTATCTATCTATCTATCTATCTATCTATCTATCTATCTATCTATCTAATCTAATCTAATCTTATCTTATCTTATCTAATCGTATCTAATCTTATCTATCTAAACTTATCTATCTAATCTTATCTATCTATCTGCCCGTGCGGCCGTCCGTCCGTTCTCCATCTATAAGTCTGCCCGTAAATAAAAGTTTAACCGTCCATCTATTTGTCCGTCCATCAGCCTATCTGCAAGTCTGTCTGTCCGCCTATCTGTCCGTCCGTCAGCCTAAGTCTGTCTATGTATCTAACTACTCCCAGTTACAATAACAGCCCGCAATTATCAACCACACACATTTAGCTATTTCCTAACGATCTGAAAGGTGCCTCAAATCACGCACTTTAATACTGCTCTGATTACCACTTAGAAACCGAATGTAATAGCCAATTTTGTTCCTCACAAAAGTAATCAGGAATGAAAATTCCTTTGGGCGAAAAATCTATGCCTGAGTTAATCTTTATTACCCAGAATTCCAACATGAGCATAGAAGCGAGAAATTAATCCTGAACTCTTTTCTTGTTTAGTTCCGTTTTAGTTTCTGAAACTCATCAAATCTCGCGAAGTCTCGTCAGAAATGCTAATATCAATTATCGTCGGCAATCAGCTCGTTAGCAAGATGAAACATCAAGAAAAAAGGTTTCCTAATATGGACAGACTAATTTCTGGCGATATTAAACTCACCTTTGATGTGACCCATTAAATATATAAGTTCCATTCAGTTCTCTCTATGACGTGTCATTTTCATTTGTTTTATTTGCTTCCTCGTTTTTTTTTTTTGTTAGCCTGAGGGTATGACAAAGACCTGGGCCAGGCAGGGTGTAATTTTCCCCCACGTGACTGCTGTTTATGACCAATTTTAGCGATGTTGTTCGGTGTTTACAGAGATGGAAACTTATTTATCTCTAATCGAAAATGGGTAATTTTGAAATAAATAGATATTATCAGATAACAATGTTTCACAAAATGGAAAATAGAACGAGATGTTTGAAGAAAAATTCACATGTACTTTATTGTCTGGAATCGTTTCAAGAGAATGTATGTCATTTCAGTGTTACTGGACTTCATTTATTTGCATTGTTTTGAGTTGCTTTTTTGTAGCGTTCTTTCGGGAATGGTAGATGTAAAGGGAAACATATTCAATTTATATTATTAACCTTTTCAACCAATGTAAAGGTAAATACAAATCTATTCAACCTAAATGTAATGCATGTTTTTTTCTGCTCAATGGGATTAATATTAATTTTCAGCGAGGGTAAAAGTTCTAAGATAGATGGGATGGTGAAATTAAAGAGGGGGGCACAGAAGTATGTGTCGGGAAACTCAGTACTCAGAGGGTATTTGTTTCTCTTCTTTTGTGACACTAGTTGGTGGTACCAGCTGAGGGTACTATCTCTGGAACTTGTAAGGGTATAAGGGGCCTGAAGTCGACGCTAGACAACATTACCAGACGGGTTTTAGAGACGCGGGACCAGTTGCGTAGTTACTCCCTGACACTTCTTGGAACGTGCTACAACTTTCAAACTTGACCAGTGACGAGTGTGACCCAGTCATCTATCTGCAAAGACCCAAACATCAGCTGGAGCAGAACAGACAAACTCACTGGCAGCTAAGTGGAAACATAAAAGCTGCCAAGTGAACTATCTAATTGTTTTAACGCCATAACATCACCCAGTGATGATAACTTTTTCTAAAAGGAATTATTCATTTTTACAACTGTTAAAACATAATTGATTATTAAATGTGTTACTTGTATAAAGACAAATCTAAAGTTGATTTAATCATTTTGAATGTACAACAAGCGTATGTCTCAGACCCTTTCTTAAATACACTTAAACAGAGCTACACAATAATATTATAATAAGAGGAATTCGCTTAATTAACTCCTCTGCGGGCTTGAACGAATTGTAAGATAACCCCATTCTACACAAAAGTTGACGGCAGATACTAGAGTTAACATTTGCTCACCCTTGTGCAGCACTGCTCTAGCTTTTCTGAATATCTTGTGAGGATTCCCTTGAGATAGAAACATTATCCTTCTACCTACAATTCTGCCAAGAGTAATCTTGTGCGAAGGTAGACATCTTTGAAGACCCACATCAGTTACTCTTGAGTTTTGGCCACTGTTGGACCACTACTGCAGAGCTAAAGGGAGGCAACCCGTGACAACAATGCAAGAAATAGAAAACATTGTCCAGAAAGCACGGTGAAAGTCAGCTCCAGGTCCTAATGGTGTCCCATATGTTGTATATAAGAGATGTCCTGAAATTCTGAAACGGCTGCTCCGTTTGCTGAAAAATGCTTGGAAAAACCAGCTTGTAAGCAAAGAATGAATGGCGAATGGAGTCTACATCCCGAATGAACAAAATACCACAGACATCAGTGTCGTAATTTTTGATGAGATAGGTCTGAGAAATTTTTGGTCCCGTCCGAGCAGAGGTGATAGTGATAACTCTGTGAGAATAAGGGGTAAGAAATAGATTGCTGTTTCACGAGGGTGATAGGGCAAGAGGAAGGACAGTCTATGAATCAAGTAGTTGCTCTAATCCAGCTTATCTTACGTCATTAATTAAACTTCAGACGCACTTACTCTGCTTGCTAAACAATTTTTACAAGTTACCCTACACTCATGTACACACACCAATTTGGTGACACAAATGCACAAACGTGAATACAAACTACATATAACATATATGGGAACATGGGGTTGACCAACACGGTAAGTAAAGGTTCATTATGTTTATTATCACTAAACAAAAAGCACGACATCAATCATGTTACATTTATAAATCATAGTTACAGACAAGGTGGGAAAAATAGTATCTCAATAGGCCCTCCCCTCTTGTAAAGGAAACAAAACAAAGAAAATTACTATCAGAGGTAATTAACCCACAGAGAGATCAATTTTAACAAATGGGATATGCAATAATCAGTAAGGGGTATAGGAACAGGTTCTTAATTTTTAATCTATCCCGTGACTAAGCAGATTAGGAAGGTGTTAAGTCATATTTTTATTAATGGGAGTTAAGTGTTAAAGACTCATATGGACGGGTCGGATTTTTGTTACACACGCTAGAAAGCACGCTATTAGTGATGAGATGATTTTTTTCAGTTGGGGGCTTTGTGCTCTGTAATTTTTGAGCATAGCTCAATCTGAGTCTGTGTCAGTTTTTATAAAAAAAATATGATAAAGAAAGTGTTCGAAGGTTCTTAATGATAGTTGGGGGGAAGAAGCGGTTTAGTTTTGGGCTGGGTTCTCAAGCGGTGAGTCCGTGATGAGTAATTCTCACGGGGAGTTGAACTAAGGGTCGGGGATCTGGACAGTGCGTTCATGGCAGGGCTTAGAGATGGTCGTCCCATCTCGCTAGTGTGTTCCAGCGTATTTGTGTGTTTTTCGATGAAGGGAAATTGATAATTGAAGAGGATATTTTTTTAAGTAAAGATAAAGAGATTATTGTTGGGAATGTTCTTTCTCCCAGGAATTTATGGATTGTTTTTCAAGAGAGTACGCCGGCATTATATATTGTAAGAATTCTGATAGATGTGTTATAGAGGTCATGGATTGTATCGGCCGTTATTTTGATTCATGTTTCCTATGATGGATATTTGTTTCTATGGATATTATTGCACTGAGAGTTGCTGATATAATAAGAATTACGATGTTTTTCCCTCTGATGGATATTTGTCTCTATGGATTATACTGATGAATTTTTGATACTATGTTCTACAACCTATTTGCCAGGGATTTTTTGGTATACCATTATAACTTGTGACAGTGTGCTGTTACTGATGTCTATGTTGCTGTCGTCAATAAACTGTGTATGAGTTAAAAGCTAGTTGAACTGTTTCCTGACCTATCGTTACTGTGGTGTGGATGATGGCAACGTACACACACTGAAAGTACCCACGACATTCATTTATATTTATACATATTTGCACTTGTCGGCCACCTGTAAGCCCGACCTAGGCTGATCGCATTCATCAGCGGCTATATATATATATATATATATATATATATATATATATATATATATATATATATATATATATATATATTATATATATATATATATATATATATATTGACTTTGCAATCGTCAGTGATCTGACACACCCACCACCACAGACATTCAACTCCTACAGAGATGTCAACAACCACACAGCAACATGATCTTGTCAACCAGGAAATAAACTTTAACAGGAGGGAAAGAAGAAAAGCACAGAAAAAGAAATTAAGTATTCTGATGTTAGCAAGAAAAAAAAATTAAGGTTATCTAATTTCGTCCATTCAATGCACGTATACAGTGGCCACTTTCATCTGCACTTACCAATAGTTGAAGCATGCATTCCATGGAATAAAAAAACTCTAGCAAGTACTAAACAATCAGTCTTTTGCTTTGTCTATTTCAGCCCAGCTAACGGGATTTGCTGTCGGCTATTTTTCCGTAGTCGCTGAAATCGAGGCGTTACTTTTTGTTCGAGGATATTCCTCTTTTCACTGCAGTTAGTGTTTGGTATAAGGGTGCTATGGGGTGGCACTGTCCTCAGAATTTTATATATATATATATATATATATATATATATATATATATATATATATATATATATATATATATATATATATATATATATATATATATATATATATATAAATATATATATATATATATATATATATATATATATATACGAGGGAAGGTCAAAAAGTAGTGCCTCCTATTTTTTATGTATGTAAATACTGCATCGGTGTGCAATTTGTAAATTTAGCAGGATTCCTCAAACACTCTTCTGCACTGTATAGCATTACCAACCTGTTTCAGTAACAGGTGGCACCACTGTAACAGTTTAAAAATGGCTGCCAAAGATGTTCGGTTAAAACAACGTTATGTCATAGAATTCCTCAATGCTGAAGGCGAGACCCCAATTCGCATCCACGAACGTTTGAAGAATGTTTATGGAGATTCAACAGTGGATGTTAGCACTGTCCGACATTGGGTACATCATTGTGACGAAGCTGAAGTAGGTCAATCCTCAATGGCTGACGCAAAGCGGATTGGCCGTCCGTCTACCGCAGTGACTCCACACAACATTCATCGAGTTGAAGGCATCATTCGTGGTGACCGTCGGGTAACACTGGATGAACTTTCTTCCATGTTGTCTATTAGTGAAGGCAGTGTCCAGAACATCATTAAAGACCTGGGTTATTCAAAAGTTTGTGCACGGTGGGTACCCAGAATGTTGACAGACAGACATAAAGAAACAAGGAAAACCATAGCCATCAACCTCCTGCACCGTTACGAAACTGAAGGAGAAGAGTTTTTATCGAATATTGTGACAGGTGATGAGACTTGGGTCCATTTTTTTGAACATGAATCCAAGAGGCAGTCAATGGAATGGCATCACACAACATCGCCGACAAGAAAGAAGTTCAAAAGTTCACCATCTGTAGGGAAAGTTATGGCCTCCGTGTTTTGGGATGAGAATGGTGTGATTCTTCTCGACTTCTTGGAACAGGGAAACACGGTGAATGCAGACCGTTACATTGAAACTTTGAAGAAGCTTAGAGGTCGTCTTCGGCGACTTTACCCATTAAAAGATCAGAGAACTGCACTACTGTTGCACGATAATGCCACGCCACACAACACTAAATGCACCATTGATGCGATTGCAGAATTTGGCTGGACATTATTACCACATCCCCCTTACAGTCCCGATCTTGCACCTTCTGACTTCCATCTGTTTGGACCACTGAAAGAAGATGTTACCAACAGATTACTGGGGACAATGAAGATAGAGATGTATATATATATAGGAAGATATTTATTTGTTTGTATACTTGTTATGTTTGGAAATATCTGGGAATCATTATTTTGAGTCTAAGATTAGAACTCTAGTCAAAGGGCGAATACTCATTTTTTGCTTCGAGTGAAAGTAAATATATAGTCGCCCCACTTGAATATAGTTGAAAGGTTAACATTAGCGCATGCCCAATGAGACGATGAGTCGTCGTTGGCGCTTCCGTGATGACGGACGGATCTTGAAGGCTGTCGGACTGTGGTAAAGTGGGATGATATAAATATTTATAGGGGACTTAGTGTACTGACTGAGATCAGCTGTGAAGGTATCTGTATCTAATAGTGTGGTGTATTACAGATGACCTTACTTGCTACCACATTTATACCTCAGTCAGACCTATTCTGGAATATTGTGATGACTACGTTGAATGTCTAGGGTTATGATAATGATGAAGTGTAAGTCACAACAACAACAGACAGATAAACAATTTAATTTATTCCACAACACTTTACAACACTGTGACACTCACACACATATAACACTCTATAAGACTATCTTAAATGAGTCAAGTGTTAAAGTTTAAAAATATATGTATTAATTCTTTTCAATAATAGATATCCTGATTCAACTACACAGTGAACCAGGAATCACAATCAAATGTAATTACAAGTGGTATGTACACAATTTACAGATATGATCTTTGTATTGACATATTATATTATTATTATTCTATGTGTGTCAGTTGTGATGTAATACTATGAGGTAATACTGGCTTGTTCAAGCTTGGTTGTTGTTTGTCATCATTACTTCAAGTGTTTGCTTATAGTGGAAATAGTATTGGGAAAAGTTCACAGTTCCTGTCAATTGAAACAATCTATTGTCCCTCTTTAATTAATATACTGTCAATTTTAGAGGGGGGGGGGCACATAGGATTGAACTGCTCTGGTTACAGAATCTTATCTTCTGTGATGGCGGCAGGAAACAGTCTCCTCTGCTCGCTTGCTTCACTGTGTTCTTGAGACACCTCACTGGTCGCTATCTGGATCAAGGGGTATGCTATCAGCCTCTGGATTCAGCAAAACTCAGACCAGGTGCTGCTTCAATAAGTTAGGACCACGGTCCCTGAAACAAGAAGGTTGTACCTCCTACTTCAGATCTAATTTATAATCTATTTCCACACTGAACACAATACATAACAAACACTGAGTTCAGAGCGGTAGGCCAACTGCTAGCTTCATCTGAAACAATTTACACCAGTATTCTTCTCCTTAATGGTTACTACGTCTCTGCAATTCAAGCATTAGTTCCTTCTAGTCAATAAGATAGGTGTCAGTGTACTATTTGGTGATCCCATGCAGATATACTTCTCTCCGACAAGTTTTGTTCAGGTTGGAGCAGTATCTAGGCTTTGCCTCATGTTTGCTACTGAACCACACACATATACAGACATAATTTATCAATTCACATTCAATTTTCATCAAAAAGATATCAAATATGTCAATCTTACCACAATTCATGGAAATAATAAACAAATACGTTGACTGGCGATGAATAATAGCACAAATTCCGATCCGCCTCTGTCCCAGGCTTTTATTTAGAAAAATATGAGCTGGTTCTAAACGCACTGTTTCTTAGTAAGTTTATTTTAAAATGTGGCACTGAACAGACGCTCCTAATTGACTATATCCACGGGTCTAGCAAATAGGACCATGTTTACGAAAGCTTTTGAAAAAATTTACCCTTCCTATGTTTCCCCTAACAACCAAAAATAGTATTTGCAGTCCGACTAATCGTGTTTTGTCTTACATATACTTCCAGCCAATCAAATCGGATTTAACATGGTGGCCTATTTCCCGTAAAATGGAGGTTTCAAAACATGCCACTGTGCGATTATGATTTGGTGCTGTCAGACATCCTCACTATTTTCTTTTGGCTATAAATTGTTAATTCCTAGACTATTTCCGTAACACTTAACATATTCTTTGTCAGCAAGTCCTAAGGAACCCAAATATGTAAATTTAATGGAGCTAAGTGGCTGCGTTCAAAATATGTATTCTAGGATAGTCGTGCTGTTTTTTTTTTATCGATTTAGAACCGCCACCTGTCCTGCCTTTTCGACTGTTCTGTCAGACTAATGTCAGGATTTCAGACATAAAACAGTAGAATGTCATGTTTCCTAATAAGCATTAAACATGTTTTTTAAAACCTAACCG
Organism: Oreohelix idahoensis; assembly: GCA_024509875.1. Taxonomy (NCBI): domain Eukaryota; kingdom Metazoa; phylum Mollusca; class Gastropoda; order Stylommatophora; family Oreohelicidae; genus Oreohelix; species Oreohelix idahoensis. The sequence continues at coordinate 113,124 of JAMPIV010021475.1, forward strand.
TGTATTGGTAGTGTTTTTTATCACTGTCTATTTGAAAAAAAGTTAGTGCTTCATGCCTTTCGCGTTGGGGGTGGCATTAATTGTATATCGCGAGACTGTGGTAGTATTGCCTGCGTTCCTCCCTCTCTCTCTCTCTAAGTCCATCTGTCTTTTCATTACGCAGTGTAATAATGACATTAATGCTAGTATTTATCTAGGTCATTAAGCAGGGTGCGTATCTCAAGGTTTTCTAAGAAATACAGTACACGTTTTATTGTTTTGAACCGCGTGTATGCTGCTGTAGGCTTTACTATCAAACGTGAAAGCGTTACACTATGCAGACGAAGTAGAAAAAGGGGGATTTTGAGTACAGTCATTGTGACAGCACTGTTCTTTACCATTCTTCTTTCCCTTTTATTGAATTTATGTGTTAGACTTTACATTTACCTTTTAATTTATATATGTGGATTTAGAATGTTTCACGACACGGACATATGAGAGTCCGAAGTTTTTGGTCATTGTGATTGATTCTGGGGAAGAGAGGAGTTTTCTCTCAGTATACTATGATGGTCGATACTTCTCCCAGAATATATATGTTAGTGTGCTAGTTACTAGTATTTCCTGAACTTAAGGTAAAGAAGAAACATTTTCTAAAACTTTACCTAGGCCTAACGACGCCATAGATGTTATATCATCTATTTATATATTTGATGGATCGTATGTAGACGATTCCTGTACTAGCAGCACTATGAGTGGACATATGTAACATTCCTTATGGGTATGGAAAACCCAAAGACATTAGATGAGCAAATGAACGGAACTTTCATTTGTAGTGAGGATATCTTTTGGATGAACACCACTCACTGGGACCGGCGCCATTTTGAATCCCACTGTTGGTCTGTTTGAATTGTCAATCGGAGAACAGAGATATCTTATTACCTGATGGCGATACCAGGACCTACATTGTATTGAAGTCTACCCGTTGTTATTTGAGATTGTCAACCTTAAAAGAAAGACCCTGTTGAAGCTAAAGCCTAAAAGACTTAGCCTGAAAGACGTAGTCAGCAGAGGGTCTGTAAGGGAGCATTGTGATGACCATTATTATTGTTAACTCAAACTGATGCGACTAGTCAGTGGAGGTATGAGACGATAGACTATCATAACTATATATTTGCTCCTATCGTCCGATTATATTTACATGCTATGAGATTGCCAAATTGCTGTTGCCACCCATTTGTCAAGTATCCAATGATTTGTTGTGTCAACCTGTTCCAATGACTGTCAACCGTGCTGTCAGAGTGTGTGTCATTAAACTGTCTAAAACTTCCACAGTAGTTCCAGTTATCATTGACTTCCAGCCGTGAGGGTATGAGTGTATTATTACTGTTACGTACATTTATTACCTACGGGGGTAGTCTTCGGTCCTGCCAAATGTACGCACCAGTTTTATATAGTTATATTATTTGTGCGTTCGATTGATTCACGCACTGACGTGCACAATGCTGTGTGAGTTGCTTTGGACGCACGTGTAACCTAGTTGAGTAGTTTCTGACGTCATGTAAGGGGCAGCTCGGACCATATTTATGTCCGCTGTGTTATCCTTTGATTTTGGCAAATGTGAAGTAGCCATCAGTTGTATTCGTATCTATTGATCTTCATGGCGAAGTCAATAGTGGAAGTATAAAGTAAGTGTCGCCCCATTTCTTATGGCATGTTTATTTACGTACATTAAAGTATCAGGCCGCTCCTATTAATGGTCTAGCGGGAATTCATCGTAGATGACATTCCTAGAATTGGACACACGGAGTCGATAGCCTTTGAATCTTTTCGTAGAGGGAGAATACCTACAAGAAATCAAGTTAATGAATTTATATGCTTCACATGTTTAATATGCTGTTACTACAATGCCAGAAGCGTGGCATAGAATGGGAGAGGTTAGTCAACTGGAATCTCTAACCTGTTCGTATTATCATGTATGACTTTGTTTGAAAACTATATACTATATATAACGGGATGTATGGAGAAAGTCTGGGATTGTGAAGTATGATATGGAAGAATTTTATCCTGGAGTATGAATACGTTACCATGATGGACGTCCTTGAAGGAAGGTCAATGGACTTGAATGAGCGGAATATTATATGGTAACAGTTTTGTGATCCTCAGTCACTTGAGTCAGAGGACTTTATTAGTAGAGAATCTTCAGGAACTTTAAAAGTAATTATCAACATGTTGACGTATGATTTCTGCGCCTGTGACGATGTTAGTCTTGTCCACTCCGTATGTGCTGTGTTGAATAAAATCTATGTACAGTCACCACCGACTTCTGTACTGCCAGTACTTGCCCAGTTCACCCAGTTCAATACTACTTGTTGAAGTTCGTTTGAAGAATATTGTTGACATTCGTTCATTTTAACCATTCGCGTTTTAAGCTACCTCTTCACCGGTATAAACTGAACTCAACGATAAAACGGAGTCAACAATAATTGGTATGCCAGTGTGGTCTGGAAATATCTAACTTCCAAGGAACGTACCCATCCAAATTATCGTTTGAAAAGAAGAATTTTTACTTTCAAGGCGACATCATCTCAATTTGGATCCTAGCGTGATATGAATCAGATTCAACTTACGTTTACCAAGGTCAAGGTCTTCAATCAACCTCCACGTCAAGTTTCACAGTGACTGATTACTTGGAGATCATCTCTTCATCATTATTACGTGCGAGCTGTAATCTAGAGAAGCAGAACGAAGTATTTTATCTGTAGACGTACATCCACGGAGACGAGGCACATTGATTTTTTACCTGCACGCGAGATGAGTATAACGTGTTTCCGTTGTACACTTTATTACGCTTAGTTGTGCCTTCCGTGATATGTCCACATTCATATTTTTCGTGTTAAGTGTTATATGTTGTGTATTCTTCGTGGGAGGTAGGGAGGTTGATCTGACGAACGAGATCCATCTCGAAGCCAATTCGGGCTCTTCGTCAGACGTTCTGTAGGACATTATTTTGCAGACTTCCCGCAGTGGAATGTTCCTATGCGTGAGCATAGAAGGATCTTTGGTCCACTGTGTCTGGTAGTCTGTGACACCTGACTGTTTTAGCTGTTTCGTCAAGTTTTAATTGTTGTTTTTGGTAGTTATTTTTACTTGTACCTTATTTTCATGATGTATTTTGTATGTGATTATTGTCCATCTTACCTGACTGTCGTTCAGTTTTTTACAAAGCATATGTTTTTACACTGTGTTGTCAATTGTCTTGTGCATTATTTGATCGTAGATGTCATCGTAATTTTTTACGACATTCTATTTTAGTTCCACATTTTATTTTATTTGATTTCTACGACTGTAGTCATTTGTCTTGATTATCGTGTCGTGTCAGTATTGTGCTATTGTCTGTCACGTTATTGCTTTCACACCATTTCATGTTATAAATTACATTATTAATTATTAATATTATTGCCTATTATATAAATTGATTTTACCGTTCTAGAACAGGAACGAAAACCACTAGTTGTAGTAACAATTTTAAGTAGTATTATTACATAATAAAATTTAATAATGGCTACCTTAGACTATTTCATTAAGCAAGCAAAAGCTCTTCAGATGGCTCCTGAGGAAGCAAAAGCATTTGCACTTGCAGAATATAAGAAAGCTCAAGAAATAGAAGCTGATCAGAGAAGGTTAGAAACTTTACGTTTGGAAAATTTGAAATTTGAGGCAGATCAAAAAAGAATTGAGGCTGAGGAGAATGAAAAGAAGCTGAGAAGAGAAAAAAAAATGAGATTAGCCGCTGAATTAGAAGAGAAACGATTTCAGCGTGAGTCCGAACAAAAGAAAAAATTCGAGGCTGAAGAGCAATTTAAAAGAGATGCGGCAGAAAAAAGAAAGAGAAAAATTGAAATGGGAAATAAAAAAAGGAAATGGAAGAAAAAAGATTAATAGCTGAAAAAGAATGGAATAAACAAAAAGAAATGCTGAAAAAGATTAATAGCTGAACAAAACACAAAAACGACTTCAGCTTGAGATGGAAGAGAATGAAAGAAAACGACAGCATGAACTGAAATTAGCAGAGTCAGAATATGAGAGACTTAGGTTAACTCAGGAAGCTAATTCTCAGAGAACTTTTGAAAGCCAAACTTCATCCAGACATGATAATTTTAAGGAAATTCACCTTAAATTACCAAAATTTAATCCCCCGTCTGATGACGTGATATTCTTCCTAGATAGGTTTGAGGCCACTTGTGTGTCTTATAACGTGGATAAAGCTCTATACTGTACATATTTATCCAGATTACTTACAGGGGACGCATTAGCAGTTTATCATACCACCAGCATTGGTGAGAAAAATGACTATAATGCTCTTAGAGCGGCACTTCTGCAAAAATTCCAAATGACAGAAGACCAATATCGATCAAGATTCCATACATTACTACCTCAATCTAGCAAAATTTTAGTGATTTTCTGTCACAAATACGACTAACATTAGAAAGATGGATCGAATTATCCAAAATTGAAAAGTCGTATGAAGGTCTCTTCGATTTACTGATGCGCGATAAGGTACTTTCGTCTGTAAATCCTACATTTCTCGCATTTTTACACGAACGGAAACCTTTATCTATGAAAGACTTAGAACAGCATGCTAAAAATTTTTGCACTGCTCACCCAAACATGGATCTAAGTAATGCACAGATTAAGAATGAATTGCCTGTTGCTTTTGCAGCACAACAAAACAATTTTTCACGCAATCGTTCTTTTAGTGCTGACAGATATGTCAATAAGGGAAATAATGACAATTTTAACAATGGTAATTTTTACAAAGGGAAGCAATTTCAACAATCTGCTCCATTTAATGTTTCTTGGAACCAGGCTCACAGATCGCGAGATTTTGGTAACAATAATTTTAAAAATAATCAAGGACATTATAATAAACAAAACTGGAGATCAAGATCTCAGGGTCCGCAAAACAAACAATTTTTTGGAAATAAACCATTTTACCAACATCATAACGATAATTATACAAATTATCGGACTCATCCAAATTTTAACTCTAGCAGAAACTACAATTATGGCAATTTTAATGACAAAAATCAAAATCGATCGCGTCGACGAGATAGATCGTTGAGTAATACGAATAGACATTCTAATGTCGCTTTTAGTGATACACAGGCTAACATTGAACAGGGTAAAGGAGCTGAAACTCATAATGCTATGTGTTGTTCTCTTGATTGTACCCAAGTCAAAGATTGTTCAGAATGCTCTACTCTTTTCCAGCCCAGGGCGATCACGACGCTGCGTTGCGGACATACCTTGCCTAGTCTACCTGCATTCTGTACGGCCACTGCTGCGTCAGTACACCAGGGACAGGGCTGCCTTCTTAAGTTAAAACAAGGGATTTTTAAATGGCATTCATGCTCTCTTCCTATTTGACTCAGGTTGCAGCACAATCGGCGTCCGGACTTCGCTGATCGACCCAAGTTGTGCAACGGCCGGGTTGACCATCCAATGTGTGACGTTTGGTGGCACAATTGAAACATTTGCCACAGCTATTATTGATCTTAACACACCATTTTTTTCAGGAAAGATCCACGCCTGTCTCCTTCCGAATCCAATTTGTGATGTCATCCTGGGTCGCATACATGATATAAAGGAGTGTACACCTCAGCAAATTGCTGAATGGGAAAAGCAGCATATACAGGATGCCTATGCATTTAAGTCTATACCTAGAGTTGTGTCACATACACATACTACTAACCTGTTATGTAATGCTAAGGTATTGGAATCTAGCATGGAGAACGATTCCATTGTTCATTACGCCACTGTTGCTAATTCGTTGCAACCTTTACGACATGCTTCTAGTCTTAAGAAGGAAAATAAGATTGCAACGCAACCTGTAAAGACTAGTAAGTCATATACCTTCCCTCGAATTGATCAGCAGTCAACTGATCGTAAGAAAAAGGTTAAGTTTGTAAAAAAAGGAAAGGATGTTCCTAATAAAAATAATAGTTGTAACTCAGGTGAGAAAACTAAAACCAATAAGGTTGTCAGTAAGGTTTTAACTTTGCCTAGCAAGCAGGTGTCTACGACATACCGTACACCTACACCTTTGTCTGGCATAAGTAATAATACTCAATTACAGGGGTATGGTACATTTAAGAACAATAATTCTACATGTAGAAATAATAAATATTATAATTTACCTCAAAGGACTAAGGTTACTCATCAACCTTACTCCCACTCTTGTGATAATGGTACCACTTATATTGGTAGAGGTGCATCTTCTCGCACCATCCTTGTGCAAAATCTGCCACAACGAACTACTTGGCAGGCACTAGGAGATTTTCTCAACCACACGGCGGACGTTAGGTTCGTGCGTCTGTTACCTCATACCAATAACAGGTATGGTGACGCCGTGGTAACTTTTAGGACCAATAGAGATGCTCGCATGGCTATCGAGCGGGACAATGGTGTGTATTTTCACCACCATTCCCTCAGGTTACGATTAGTACCTGATTCTGCGTCACGCAGATAGTAACCTACTATATTGAATTTTGATATCACATTCTTTGATGACTCAGCCTATGCAGTCATCATTTCTTTCTTGTAATAGTCATTTGTTCTTTTTCTAGTTCTCATGATCTTTTTTTTCAATGGAATTTTATGCCATTCGGTCTAATGAATGCGCCAGCTACCTTTGTACGCATGATGCGCCGCATATTGTCTCATCGTCCCGATGTCATTACTTATATAGATGACATCTGTCTTTTCAGTGACTCTTGGGATGAACATATTCAGGGTTTAAAATCTTTACTTTCTACCTTACGGGATTATAACTTAACAGCGAAACCTTCAAAGGCTTTTGTCGGTTTTCATGACATCTCATTTCTTGGTCACCGTATAGGTCGCGGTTTAATGTATACAGAAGACAGTAACGTCTCTAAAATTTTAAACATCTCAGCACCTAAGACAAAAAAACAAGTGAGGTCGCTCTTAGGACTAATACAGTTCTATTCTAAATTCATCCCTCATTTGTCTACTATAACTGCACCTCTTTCTTCGTTACTGAAGAAAGGCACATCTAATGTAATAAAGTGGTCGCAGGATCATCAAACGGCTTTAGATTATATAAAACAATTTTTTTCAAATAAGCCTTTTTTTAAGGTTGCCTAACAAAGATCTCACCTTTGTTCTTCGCAGTGATGCTTCTTCCTACGCTATCGCGGCAGTTTTGATGCAGGAATACGGAGGCACCTTATTTCCGGTTATGTACGTATCCAGAAAGCTTACGACGAGCGAGATGAAGTATTCCGTTCTAGATAAAGAGCTCCTCGCTCTTGTCTGGTCCATCAATAAACTGGATCGTTATCTCCTCGGATCACACTTTGTGGTGGAATCCGACCAGAAAGCTCTTACAGCACTGAACACAGGGAACGTGAAGTCATCAAAGTCAGCGCGTTACGCTATTGCGCTTCAACCGTTCCATTTTGAGATACGAGCTATTCCTGGAGTACAGAATGTGTTTGCAGACTGTCTTTCAAGATGCCCTAGTGAACATGTCGAAATTAAACCACTTCCAGATGGTGAAACGTCCTCACAGAAACATGAATAACTTTGTACATGGTCACTGATTATACATCTGTGGAGACTATGTGTAGTTCTGCAGTATTCGTATATATATAACTTTCAGAATATACTTACGTATGGATTATAACATTATTTCTTGTGAAGTAACGTTTTGTTAGAACGGGAACAGTGATATTAAAGTAACATTTTTTTTTAGTATGGAAACATTGGTAAGAGTGACAAATAGACATTCACTATTGTTATGGAACAGATTACACTACATATCGTGTTCGTAAACTTATTTCAGGCATGGTACATTTAGAACATATTCTTGTCGATTTAACTAGTTCTAAAAGAATATTAACAATGAGTGAAATTGAAATCACTTAGAATAAATTAGTAATTAGTTATTTGTTCATAAATTAAGTACTATTAATTAGTATAATTCAATTTAATCAATTTGATTGATTATAAATCACACATCTACTAACTTTATTAGTGTTTCGCAATACGTGTATTCACGTATCCCACTACATGATATCTCACTTTTAGATAACTAGTCAAACTTACTAGTGTTAGGAAATAGTAAGTGCGTTGCTTCTTAAAGTGTTTAATTATGCTTTGTTTCATTTTGCATGTTGTATTTTAAAATTTTCTGTTTTATTGATTCTTTTATCATTGATCATCATCAGTGTTGCTGTTCATTTTCATTTTTGAAATCATATGTTTCAAATTTCTTTAAAAAAAAAAAATTTGGTTGAATTTTATTATCATCTTTTTTTTTTTTTATGGTTTATTTCATTTTCATTTTCAACTTCTTTTTACTTCGAATATTACCACATCGTTCCAAAGTAGGTCGATGGTGGATGTGTGCTTTAATGCATACTATCATTTAGTTATATTGTTTTCATTTAATATTCTTTTCTTAATATGATATAATTTTATGCATGTCATAAATCTTGTTGTAGTTTTGACTCACCTCTCTCGAGTAATTAGTTCGAAAAAAATTAATAGAATTAATTTTTTTAAGGGGAGGTGATAAGGGAGCTGTTACGTACATTTATTACCTACGGGGGGTAGTCTTCGGTCCTGCCAAATGTACGCACCAGTTTTATATAGTTATATTATTTGTGCGTTCGATTGATTCACGCACTGACGTGCACAATGCTGTGTGAGTTGCTTTGGACGCACGTGTAACCTAGTTGAGTAGTTTCTGACGTCATGTAAGGGGCAGCTCGGACCATATTTATGTCCGCTGTGTTATCCTTTGATTTTGGCAAATGTGAAGTAGCCATCAGTTGTATTCGTATCTATTGATCTTCATGGCGAAGTCAATAGTGGAAGTATAAAGTAAGTGTCGCCCCATTTCTTATGGCATGTTTATTATGTACATTAAAGTATCAGGCCGCTCCTATTAATGGTCTAGCGGGAATTCATCGTAGATGACATTCCTAGAATTGGACACACGGAGTCGATAGCCTTTGAATCTTTTCGTAGGGGGGGAAGAATACCTACAAGAAATCAAGTTAATGAATTTATATGCTTCACATGTTTAATATGCTGTTACTACAATGCCAGAAGCGTGGCATAGAATGGGAGAGGTTAGTCAACTGGAATCTCTAACCTGTTCGTATTATCATGTATGACTTTGTTTGAAAACTATATACTATATATAACGGGATGTATGGAGAAAGTCTGGGATTGTGAAGTATGATATGGAAGAATTTTATCCTGGAGTATGAATACGTTACCATGATGGACGTCCTTGAAGGAAGGTCAATGGACTTGAATGAGCGGAATATTATATGGTAACAGTTTTGTGATCCTCAGTCACTTGAGTCAGAGGACTTTATTAGTAGAGAATCTTCAGGAACTTTAAAAGTAATTATCAACATGTTGACGTATGATTTCTGCGCCTGTGACGATGTTAGTCTTGTCCACTCCGTATGTGCTGTGTTGAATAAAATCTATGTACAGTCACCACCGACTTCTGTACTGCCAGTACTTGCCCAGTTCACCCAGTTCAATACTACTTGTTGAAGTTCGTTTGAAGAATATTGTTGACATTCGTTCATTCTAACCATTCGCGTTTTAAGCTACCACTTCACCGGTATAAACTGAACTCAACGATAAAACGGAGTCAACAATTACCAACTTGTCAACTCTACAGAACCATTTATGCATTCGCGTATTGACACTCATATTTACACTCATTGTCAACACTACATTCTTGTCGGGGCCTCATTACGTTCCGGGACAAGGTGACCTATATGACCAACACTGTGCCGGGTTTGAGTTGACCACGTACTCTCATCAGGAAGACGAGTATATACAAACATTCATTCCATCAAGCAATATCACGAAAAGCAAGCCCTTATTAACGTGGTGACCTAAAAAGGAGCGTTATCAGAAGATCTTCGCGGACATCACTTTGAGGACACCGAGACCCTTAAACGCGCCGTACACCAGTGGTTTATGAAAAAGGACACACATTTTTACCATGCGGGGATACATGCTCTTGTGAGAAGATGGACAAAAACTGTAACAAATAACGGAGACTACATTGAGAAATAAATTTTTGAAGTTCAGACTTGGGGCTACATTTCAATGTGAATTTTTTTCTGTTTTCTTGCCTATTGAATGAAATGAAAAATTACGAGGCATTACTTTTTTACCGTCCCTCGTATATATAAAGATATATTGGTCCGGTGGGGTCTCGTCGCTGGTGGTTAAGACACTCTATGGCGTGATGAAAAAAAGAACTTTAGGAAAATGATACTCCTCGGCTGTTCAATGAAGTGATGGCAGAGTACGACCAGTGAGTTTTCTTGGGGGGGGGGGGGCGGGGGGGGTAATGCAGTAGGAAAACGTTTACTGTCATGTGTAAAAATAGTGATATAAATTCTGCCACAGCTGATCAGTAATAGTTATGGAAATGACTTCTGGCAATTGTTCTTCTCCAGTTATACTTTAAAATTGCTTATTGTTAAAGTTCTGGGTTTTACCACTCTCATGGGTGGAGAGGTGGACCACATAGGGGTCACAACACGAAGATTTTAATCACAATGATCGCTGGATGGTGTAAGAACCAAAGTAAGTAAGACCATAAGAAACGCTGTGGTAAAGTGGGATGATATAAATATTTATAGGGACTTAGTGTACTGACTGAGATCAGCTGTGAAGGTATCTGTATCTAATATGTGTAGTGTTTTACAGATAACCTTACTTACTGCCACATATTTATATCTCAGTTAGAATTATTCTGGAATATTGTGTTGGCAACGTTATATGTCTAGGGTTATGCAAATGATGAAGTGTAAGTCACCACAACAACAAACAGATAAACAATTTAATTATTCCACCATACTTGACAATACTGTGACACTCACAAACAGTCAACACTCTAGAAGACTATCTTAAAAGATTCAATGATAAATTTCAGATATATACAGATGTATTGATTTTCTCTACAATAGTGATCCTGATTCAACTACACAGTGAACCAGGCAATATAATAACATGTAATTACAAATATTATGTACACAGATATAAATGTGGTCTTTGCATTGACATACAATATTAGTATTCTATGTGTGTGAGTTGTGATGTGGTAATATGAGGTAATACTGGTTTTGTTCTTCAAGATAGATTCTTATTAGACATCATGACTGCATGTGCTTGTGTATGTTTGGAACTAGTATTGGAGATGGTCTCAGTTCCGAACATTAAAACAATTAATTGCCCCTCTTTAATTAAGTTAGTGTCATTTACGAGGGGTACATAGTGTTGAGCTCTTTTGGCCACAGTGGGCTTAACTTTCGTGATGGCGGCAGGCAAGGACTCCTCTGCTCGACTATTCACTGTTTCTGAAGACACCTCACTGGTTACTATAGGGACCAGAGAGTATGCTGTCAGCCTCTGGATTCAGCAAACGCTCAGACCAGGTGCGGCTTCAATAACTAGGACCACAGTCCCTGAAACAAGAAGGATGTACCTCCTACTTCAGAACCAATTTATACTATCTGGCTAGACTGAGCACAATACATCACAAACACAGAGTTCAGAGCTTTAGTTTAACTGCTATCTTCTTCTGAAGCAGCTTACTCCAGTATTAACCTCCCTAACGGTTACTACGCCTCTGCACTTTCAGCTATAATTCCTTCCATGTCATAAGGTAGGTGTCAGTGTACTATGTGGTAATTCCATGTAGTTTGACTTTTCTCCGACACCTTCTGTTCAGGTTGGAGCAATATATATATAGATATAGGCCTTGTCTCATGTTCGCTACTGAACTGCACATATATACAGACATAAATTATCAATGTACATTCAATTTTCATTAAAAAGAGATCAAATATTTCAACCTACCAAAATTCAAGGAAATAAACACAGATACGTTGACTAGCAATGAATGTAGGCACAAATACTGGCACAAATTCCCATCTGCTTATGTTCCAGGCTTTTATTTAGCAAAAATATGAGCTGGCTTCAACGCACTGTTGCTTTATCAAGCTTATTTGAACTAGTGGTCTCGAACTAACGCTATCAATTAACTATATTAACAGACCTAACCAATCAGGCCATTTCTACCCCATCGTTTGAAAAAAAGTACTCTTACTTCCGTCTCCCTTGACAACAAAAGATAGCATTTATAGTCCGACTAATCGTGTTTAGCCTTACATATCATTCCATCCAATCAATTCAAATGTAACTTGTGGCCTATTTCCGTACAATGGTGGTTTTAAAATTCTGCCACTGAGCGACTCCGAGTTTTTAGGTTGTCTGACACCCTCATTATTTTTTTTTGCCTATAATTTATTAATTCCTGGACTATTTGCGTAACACTTAACATATTCTGTGTCAGCAAGCCCTAAGGAATCCAAATATCTCAATCTAAGGGAGCTAGGTGGCTGCGTTCAAAATGTGCATTTTCTACCACCTCCTGTTCACTTCAATCCCCATGTGGTGTCTGGGTACTGTCATGCTTTCAAACGTAAATCCATCTAATGTCATCTTTCCTAATAAGCGTTTTCCAGGTTTTTTAAAACCTAACTCTGGGAAGGGTAGTGTTTTTATCACTGTCCGTCTGAAAAAAAAAAAAGTTAGTGCATGTGGCCTTACACGCGTGATAGTAGTAATTGTATATCGCGTTACGCTTGTTGGGGGTGGCATTAATAGCGAGACGCGTGTTTAGTGTTGCATGCGTTCCTGATTTTCAGCCCTCCCTTCTTTCCATCCTACATCCATCTGTCCATTCGTAGTGTAATTAATTTAGGTCATACGCAGTGTGCCTCTCAATGTTTTTCTTAGAAATGCAATACCCGTTTTAATGTGTTGTGGGAAACGCTTGGTATTATGCAGTGGCTTATATTTAACGTGGAAACGTTACAATTTGCAGACGAAGCATAAAACAAAGGGGATTTCGAGTACTGTCATTGTGACAGCACTGTTCTTTACCATTCTTCTTCCTTTTATAGAATTTATTTGTTAGGCTTTACATTTACTTTTTAATTTATATATATGTGGATTAGAATTTCTCACGACAAATCCTCCCCTCTTAAAACAGACGTTATATGTCAGTCTATAATTCTATATACACATAGAGAAATTTATTATTATTTCTGGGGCTTACGGTGATTCTCATCACACGGATGGCGGCTTAAAAAATCCGCTCCCAGATTTGTTTTTCCACTTATATACTCTATGCTAAACTCAAATGGCTGTAGCAATAATGACCAACGGAGTAATCTAGTGTTCTCATGCCTAGCTTGTGCTAGAAACGACAAGGGTTTGTGATCCGTTTGCAACTTAAATGCCTTCCCATACAGATAAATATTGAATTTCTTTATCGCCCATATTACTGCAAGACATTCTTTTTCGCTAGTTGAGTAGTTGGTTTCAGCTTTATTCAACTTTCTGCTAGCATATGCCACTGGGCTTAATTCCCCATCCAATGCATCTGATTTCTGTAGCAGAGTTGCACCTAACCCAATATTACTGGCATCCGGTCTTACTACAAATTCCTGACTTAAGTCAGGTAGTTTCAAAATAGGTTTACTTGTGAGCTTTTCCTTCAATTCTTGGTAAGCCATTTCACATTGTGGTGTCCATGTAATTCGATCTGGGTTTCCTTTACGTGTCAAATCAGTTAACGGTGCACATATGGAATTAAAGTTTTTGATATACTTTTGGTAGAAACCACATAATGAGACAAAGGATCTCACGTCTTTCTTGGTTTGTGGTCTCGGGGCTTTCTTTAGTTTCTCCAAATTCTTTGGGTCAGGGGTCATATTTCCCTGATAAACTGTGTGTCCCAGGAATTCCAATTCTTTACATCCAACGCAACATTTGGTTGGTCGGGCTGTTAAATTCGCTTCCCTAAGTCGATTAAACAGCATGTTCAGAGAGTCAATGTGTTCCTCAAAGGTTTCTGTTGCTATAAGGATATCATCCATGAAATTTGTAATGCATGGGTTATTCAGAGGGTCCAATAATTTTCTCATCATTCTAGAGAAGACACTAGGTGCATTCTTCATCCAAATGGCAATCTGTTAAACTCATAGTGTCCTTCTGATGTACTAAAAGCTAGATATGGTCTAACCTCAGGCTTTACTGGAATTTGATAGTATCCTTTACTCAAATCCACTTTTGAGAAATACTTAGCTTTATTTAGCCTGGCAAACAACTGATTTGTATCCGGCAATGGATCCACCTGTCCTTCTGTAATAGCATTCAGTCTCCTGTAATCTATACAGAGTCTATGTTCTCCAGAGGGTTTCCTTAAAAGTACAACACTGGAACTATACGAAGATTCACTGTGTGAAATAATTCCTTCCTTCAACAAATAGTCTATCTCTTCCTTCAAAGCTTTCTCCTTAGCAAAAGGAATCGAATAAGGCTTCATACAGACAGGTGTGGGGTCTATCAGTTTCATATCATATTCCAATAAGTTTGTATGCCCCGGTCGATCTGTTAACACCTCTGTATGATTATCTAGAACCTGTTGCACTCTCTCCTTCTGATTTTTCGTTAAATGCGTACTGATTTTCACCTGTGCCGCTGTCTCACATGGGTGTAATGGATATTCAAATGATGAAAGTGGTTCCTTCTTCATCTCCATTGCAATGGACAAGGTTAGCAAGTGTGTCTCTTCCTGATGTTCTCTTTCCAAATATTTCTTCAGGAGATTCACATGATAGATTTTTTTCTTTCCCCTTCTTATCTATCTTATAATTGGTTCTAGACACCTTCTCTAGAACTGTATATGGACCTTGCCATCCAATTTGTAACTTATTCTGATTTCCGGGTAAAAGAAGCAGTACCTTCTCTCCCACAGCCAAATCTCTGTCTTTTGCCTTCCTGTTATAATAAGCAGCATGTTTCTTCCTGGCTTGTTTCAAATTTTCATTGGCAAGTTTCCAGCCAGTTTTTAAACGAGTGGTCAGCTCATTTACATATTGGTATGAGGATGTAATATTTTCCTCTGCTTTTTCATCCGTCCACGTTCGTAACAGAGCTACATATGGACCTTTAATTGTGTGGACCTATTTGTCCATGCACCGGTATGGTCTCTTCCACTTGAAGCTCTATAGTGATGATTTTTCCTCCCAGAATTATCATTCACAAAACGACCGCTACCAATTCTTCTTTTGGGGCTTTCTCCCCACTTAAAATTCTTGATGAGAGATTTCCTCTCTACATCTTCTTCCTCCAGTTTGTTTAAGTCCGATTGAGGGATTTTCGGCTTATCCTGGGGTAAGACATCTTTTTGCACTCTCCGCATAGTGGCCATTGTAAAACAGTTAAGTGAAGCTTGTCCGTGAAAAGGGGCTTCCCATTCCCTTTGGTCCACTTTATCAAATTTATTTCTCTTCTTATTTTCAGGCCTACTTTTGCCCCTTGGCGTGTCCAGGTCCTGATCAATGTTCCCACTTGTGGGTGTTCCCTCATGTGCTATGCTACACCTTTCTACAAAATTCTCAATGTCCCATCTTGCCTTGGGCCAATAATAATTGTGAGCCACCTTTTGGATGATGGTACCTATTTTCTCATGGTCCCCATCTGGTTTCACATGTAGGCTCCTTATTAATTCTGTCCTATATCTTTTAGGAAGTACCAGCTGTCCCTGACCTTTGGATCTAGCTCCAGTCTTCCTATACATCAACTTGTTTTTCATGTAAAAATCTCCCTTGCCTGGAGTTGTATGACAAGTTGACAATTTCCTGAAACAAGGCTTGAGGGTCTTATCCCCAGCCTGTGCCTTCCTCATCTCTTCTGGAGTGGTATCCAACATAATATCCTCCTCCTGTCTTGAGGTCGACCTGACCTGAAGGGTTGCCATGTACACAGGTTTCCTTCTACAATGGTCAGTGTCATGATTGTTCATCTTACAATTTTTACACCACCTTTTTCCTTGGTTGTAAGATTTTCTTTCATCATATTTCCTTTCATCGAATTGTGGGATTTTATTTTTATTGTCATACCGTGGCCTATCAAATTGGTGCTTACCTTTGTTTTGATCCCTATGATCAAATTTATTAAAGTTCTGTGGTGCCCTAAAATTATCCACCTGTTTCTTTTTATTACCTGATACTTCTGCTTGGGCCGCTTGATACCTTTCTGCAACATTTAGCAACTCACCCAGTCTCTCTGCACCTTGTTCCATGAGAAACTTTCTCAGGTCTGGAGCCATGGACTCTCTTAATTGTTCTATAAGGACCATTTCCTTAAGATCTTGGGTTTTCCCCAGAGAAGTCCATTTCTCCAAGTATGTCTCTATCCGTGCAGAGAACTGGTGATAGGTTTCACCTGACAGTAGTTTAGCATTCCTAAATTTTTTTCTGTAAAATTCTGCATTCTTTTCATATCTTAACAAAAGAGCCTGCTTTAGCATGTCATAATTTTCCTGATCATCTCTGTGCATTTTGGCAAAAACTTCATAAGCTGCCCCCCCGAAGTCCTTGAGATAACTTTAAGCTCCACCTTTCTCTCTCTAACCCATATGTGGTAGCTAATAATTCGTATCTATTTATATAGCTCTCAATATCATCGTCTTTCTCAACAAAATGATCTAAATGAAAGTTCATAGCTGAGGTTGAGGCTCCCTGAGTAGCAGTAGCATCAGAGGCAAAGGGACTGGCACCATTTTCAGGAGCATGGCCCTGAAACTCAAACTCCCTTAGTCGTAGCTCATGTTCCCTTTGTAATCTCTTCTCCTCCTTTTCTGCTTCCCTTTCTGCAGCTAATCTCTTCTCTTCCCTTTCTGCCTTTTGTTCTTCTACTTGGAGCCTCTTAATCTCCCTATCAGCCTCCAATGCTTTAGCCTCTTTGTCAGCCTCAATCTGCAACCTCTTAATTTCTTTTTCAGCCTCTAACCTTCTTTCGGCCTCTTTTTCTAATCTTCTTTCTTCCCGTTCAATAAATTTGTCACATTCAGTAGTGACATAGGTAATCATAACTTGCCCATCTAATCCCAACTCTTTTGCAGTCTGTACAGCCGCAGATCGAAATTTGGCCAGGTCCGCCATTTTATATCAGGTAATTAAATAAAATATCTAACTAAACAATATAATCTGTAATTATATATCCAATGGACAAAACAGGCACCAAGAGCTCAACCTTATTTAATTCCACCCAAGGATACCTTTTAACTTTTTATATTCCCTGAAGTGAATTACCCCCAATATTTATACTAGTAAAGGATTCAATATCCCGGACCGGACCCCAATATATGTGGTAAAGTGGGATGATATAAATATTTATAGGGACTTAGTGTACTGACTGAGATCAGCTGTGAAGGTATCTGTATCTAATATGTGTAGTGTTTTACAGATAACCTTACTTACTGCCACATATTTATATCTCAGTCAGAATTATTCTGGAATATTGTGTTGGCAACGTTATATGTCTAGGGTTATGCAAATGATGAAGTGTAAGTCACCACAACAACAAACAGATAAACAATTTAATTATTCCACCACACTTGACATGTAATTTCAAATATTATGTACACAGATATAAATGTGGTCTTTGCATTGACATACAATATTAGTATTCTATGTGTGTGAGTTGTGATGTGGTAATATGAGGTAATACTGGTTTTGTTCTTCAAGATAGATTCTTATTAGACATCATGACTGCATGTGCTTGTGTATGTTTGGAACTAGTATTGGAGATGGTCTCAGTTCCGAACATTAAAACAATTAATTGCCCCTCTTTAATTAAGTTAGTGTCATTTACGAGGGGTACATAGTGTTGAGCTCTTTTGGCCACAGTGGGCTTAACTTTCGTGATGGCGGCAGGCAAGGACTCCTCTGCTCGACTATTCACTGTTTCTGAAGACACCTCACTGGTTACTATAGGGACCCAAGAGTATGCTGTCAGCCTCTGGATTCAGCAAACGCTCAGACCAGGTGCGGCTTCAATAACTAGGACCACAGTCCCTGAAACAAGAAGGATGTACCTCCTACTTCAGAACCAATTTATACTATCTGGCTAGACTGAGCACAATACATCACAAACACAGAGTTCAGAGCTTTAGTTTAACTGCTATCTTCTTCTGAAGCAGCTTACTCCAGTATTAACCTCCCTAACGGTTACTACGCCTCTGCACTTTCAGCTATAATTCCTTCCATGTCATAAGGTAGGTGTCAGTGTACTATGTGGTAATTCCATGTAGTTTGACTTTTCTCCGACACCTTCTGTTCAGGTTGGAGCAATATATATATATAGATATAGGCCTTGTCTCATGTTCGCTACTGAACTGCACATATATACAGACATAAATTATCAATGTACATTCAATTTTCATTAAAAAGAGATCAAATATTTCAACCTACCAAAATTCAAGGAAATAAACACAGATACGTTGACTAGCAATGAATGTAGGCACAAATACTGGCACAAATTCCCATCTGCTTATGTTCCAGGCTTTTATTTAGCAAAAATATGAGCTGGCTTCAACGCACTGTTGCTTTATCAAGCTTATTTGAACTAGTGGTCTCGAACTAACGCTATCAATTAACTATATTAACAGACCTAACCAATCAGGCCATTTCTACCCCATCGTTTGAAAAAAAGTACTCTTACTTCCGTCTCCCTTGACAACAAAAGATAGCATTTATAGTCCGACTAATCGTGTTTAGCCTTACATATCATTCCATCCAATCAATTCAAATGTAACTTGTGGCCTATTTCCGTACAATGGTGGTTTAAAATTCTGCCACTGAGCGACTCCGAGTTTTTAGGTTGTCTGACACCCTCATTATTTTCTTTTGCCTATAATTTATTAATTCCTGGACTATTTGCGTAACACTTATCATATTCTGTGTCAGCAAGCCCTAAGGAATCCAAATATCTCAATCTAAGGGAGCTAGGTGGCTGCGTTCAAAATGTGCATTTTCTACCACCTCCTGTTCACTTCAATCCCCATGTGGTGTCTGGGTACTGTCATGTTTTCAAACGTAAATCCATCTAATGTCATCTTTCCTAATAAGCGTTTTCCAGGTTTTTTAAAACCTAACTCTGGGAAGGGTAGTGTTTTTATCACTGTCCGTCTGAAAAAAAAAGTTAGTGCATGTGGCCTTACACGCGTGATAGTAGTAATTGTATATCGCGTTACGCTTGTTGGGGGTGGCATTAATAGCGAGACGCGTGTTTAGTGTTGCATGCGTTCCTGATTTTCAGCCCTCCCTTCTTTCCATCCTACATCCATCTGTCCATTCGTAGTGTAATTAATTTAGGTCATACGCAGTGTGCCTCTCAATGTTTTTTCTTAGAAATGCAATACCCGTTTTAATGTGTTGTGGAAACGCTTGTATTATGCAGTGGCTTATATTTAACGTGGAAACGTTACAATTTGCAGACGAAGCATAAAACAAAGGGGATTTCGAGTACTGTCATTGTGACAGCACTGTTCTTTACCATTCTTCTTCCTTTTATAGAATTTATTTGTTAGGCTTTACATTTACTTTTTAATTTATATATGTGGATTATAATTTCTCACGACAAATGCTAGGACGCAAAGGTATGACCAGCCGCAACACAAGAAACTGATATAAATCTCCACGTATTTCTATAGGAAATCCAAATAAATAAGACTCCAAAAATGCGCGCTAGATCATTCAAGAAATCCTGATAGCAAACTGATAAATGAGTTAGATGAGCATAACTATATATATGAAATGGCGGATTTTTCCCTCCACTATGTGGAAATTCACACTTATCGTAGATTCTTAGTTTAATTCCTGAATCAAAGTCTAAAATCACACCAAAGCCTACCATAGATTCGTTTCCCTAGCGAGCGAGCTTTTACGTTCGTTCCCCTAGGTGAGCAAATTTGCGTCTCGGGGAGCACGATCAAAGGGATTGCAGTCGGTGAGTGGTTAACGCCCCTTGATACTGCAATTAACGAACCGTTCGCTCTTTAGAAACTACAAAACCCGTGGCCTCGCTCTCCCCGTGTTTCAGGGACCAGGCGCTGACGTGATGGCGTAATCTGACAGTAGGTAAACGTTCCTTTTTTTTTAAAGAGAAGACTGTTAATTATGAATAGTTGGATTATTAGTGCTTGAAACAATGACAGGAGGCGTAGCTAAACTAAGAATCGGACAGTTGGCAATAGAGAGACCTGGCTTTCACGTGTTTAACAGTGCATGCTTAATTAGCAAGCGAGGGAAATCCACGTTCGATCGTTGCTTGAACCCAAATAGTGAGGGGCCCCGATGAGAATAAAGTGGATCGATCAGGGTTGCTCAATTTTCATGTCCCAATCAGTCAGTTCAGACCAGTTTCACAAATTAATGTGAAAGGGAAGATATTCTTCTCAAATGATGCCTAAAAGGCTCTCCACATACCTCCTGGAGAATGGATACATTGACACTACCATCCAAAATGGAGATATCCCAGGTACACCAGGATGTCGAGAGCATACCACAATGATCTGGGAAGCAATTCAAAAGTCAAAGTCTGACAGAACAAATCTCCATGTAATCTGGTTAGATACAGCTAATGTGTATGGATCCGTTCCACACCAGATATTGTGGCAGGCCCTGGAAATGTACCATGTCCCACTAGAAATTGCAGCAATGCTGTAGTTGTATTTCTTAGGGTTTTCTGTCAGATTTTCAACCAGAGAGTACACAACGCACAACAGGCCAATAACCTGTTTGTCTTAAAATTTGATTGCATGATCACATAAGAGCCATTGTGCTCTCTGTGTCACCTCTACGCTGTTATATAAATGGCAGACAGAGGACTACAGATCATAGACCAAAGCAGACTCCTAGGAAAGTTCAAACTGGTCCTCCAGTTCAAGTTGATACCTTGCTATGGCCACTGATTATATATGAAATAAGCACTAGAACAGTGGAAGCTATAGAGCGAAAGGTCAACAAGTTCATGAGGAAATCTTTAGGAGTACCATCAGGTCTGTCAGACGAAGCACTGTACTGTAAGACGGAAAAGCTTCTTCTTCCTTTCATGTCAGTTGTTGAAGAATACAAAGCAGGAAAGGCAAGGCTCACATTGATGCTGTGCGAGTCCGCACATGACGTAGTTAAGTCCATTAAGCCCACATTGAAAACTGGAAGGAAGTGGAAAGTGGATGAAGCTGTTGGTGCTGCCAAAGAGTCGCTCAAGCTGAGGGAGGTAATCGGATACACACAGACGAATAGACGGGAAGTTGGCCATGTGACATCCGCTGGTGGTCCAAGGCATCAAACAAAGAATGCAGAGACACGGTAATTCAAGAGATACGAAGAGATGAGAATGATAAGAGGATACAAAAAAGCGACGCAGCAGGCCCAACAAGGCCAGTGGACTACATGGGAATGAGCCCTGCAAAGGTCATTGACATGGAATGATATATGACATATGGCACCTCTTATACTCAGGTTCATTATCAGATCAATGTATGACCTCCTGCCATCATCCGCAAACCTTGTGAGATGGGGAAAGTCTGATGATACTCAGTGCCCCCTGTGCCATGAGAGGCAGACACTTGAACATGTGCTCTCAGCTTGCAAGGTGTCATTAGGGCAAGGGTGATACACATGGCACCACAACAAAGTACTAAATGAGCTGGCTGCTACAACAGACCTGGCAAGGGAGAAAGCGAACACCAAAGTCAGACCGACCACCGCAAATACGCGTACATACCTTGTGAGAGCAGGAAAGTCAGCACATCATAAACTAAGTAAATCAAGTAGCAGTCTACCATCTGTTCTTGATTGTGCAAATGACTAGGAGATGGCAATAGACCTACCTGGGCTAGGGGCATATCCAGAGAGTATCGGAAGATTTCGAAGACGGCCAGATATAATACTGCACTCCTCATCATCGCGCCAGATTAAAATGATTGAACTGACCGTGCCATTTGAATCCAGATTGGACGAGCAACACTCGTTCAAAGTGACCAAGTATAATGATCTTGCCACGGACTTGAGACACGGTGGGGTCACTAGAGTTTCTTATCATAATATTATGTATGTAAGTACGTAGTGTTACTAGGTTTGTGAGAATGTAACTGTATACGACTGTACTTTTGTAATATGTAATGTTTTAGTTTCTGTAAAATATGAAGATGCATATGAAAATGAGGAGATATACCCTGTTCCTTTATTTTATTAATTTTTTTTTTTTTTTTACTGCTGGAAGATTTTTACCCCCTTTTTCTGCTATTGAAGTTTGTAAAAAGGTAAATATTTTTTTATTTTTATTTTCTTTCCATACTGTACGAATATAAACGAGAATGTGTTTACTGTTTATATATGTTATCAAATTGATGATTGACGATACATATAATAAAACATACTTTAAAAAATATTTTAAACACAGGATTTTAATGCATTAAAAAGCCACAAATAATTTTTCAAGGAGATTACAGCTTGCAGTAAAAAAATGTAACATCAAATTGACAAAAAGCTTGGGGCGCTGATTCTACATGAAATTAACTTCTGCTTTATACTTCATTACACACTTATGGATAAAATATAAGATAAGGGCTTAAGCGCCCCAGGCTTTTTGTCAATTTGATGTTACATCTTTTTTACTGCAAGCTATAAACTCCTTGAAAAATTATTTGTGGCGTTTTAGTGCATTAAAAGCCTGTGTTTAAAATATTTTTTAAACATATTTTTTTATTTTCTTCTTTTTAGTGTTATTTTTTCTTTTTGTTTTTTAAATTTAAGTCAAATGTAATCGATCCGCTAATGACATTATCAGCTTGCGATAAACGAGTCCAGAGCAGAGGAGGCGGATTTCATTATTCAGTATATTACACCGGAAGTTAATTTTTTAATTTTTTAAATTTTGATAAGAGTTGTAAATTACATGTTTTAAAATGTAGTTATCAGTTGTGTGTATGTCCACGCACGCGCGTGCGATAGTGTGTGTGTGTGGGGGGGGGGGGGGGGGAAGAAGTTTCAATATTTCTCTCAAGAGAGACAATCTTGTTGGAAAAAATACACCTAGATTATTTGCAGTTATCGCCCATTTCAGGGATGATAATTTACAAACAAACAAAATTAATTTTAATTTTATTATTTTTACGACTGATTATTGTATTGTCATGGGGAATACAAAACTGTGCCAAGTTTCAGAACTATTGCTCTGATATATATACTTATATATGTACTTAAATATATACCACGCTATTTGTCAATTTGATGTTACATTTTTTGACTGCAAGCTTTAAACTCCGTGAAAAATTATTTGTGGCTTTTTAGTGCATTAAAAGCCTAAATTTAAAATATTTTTTTTCTATTTTTTTATTTCATTTGTGAGACTTCCTTATCTTCTTCTTCTTTGATCCTTAGCCACAGACTGTCAAAGCAGTCAGTGGCCATCACTCCTGATGGCGACTTGTAGGGCAGCAACATACTGCTACCACTTTGTTCAGTCGGCGGTCATCATTCGTACAGTGCCCCAGCTCTGGTTTATTCTTTGCATCTCAGCCTCCACAGTTCTCCGCCAAGTTGTTTTTGGTCGGCCTCTCTTTCGCTTTCCTTCGGGGATCCATAGCATAGCTGTTCTTGTGATGGTATCGGGGTCTCTTCTGAGGAAGTGACCAACCCCAGCGTCTGCCAACTATGATGGTGCGCATGTACTCTTGGTTACTCCGAGTAAGTAGTTCTTGGTTAGTGATTGTATTCGGCCAAAATATTCGGAGAATTTTCCTTACGCAGATTGTGTGTAAGGCTGACATTTTCGACATTTCCTTCTCTGTTACTCTCTAACATTCCGCATCATAAAGAAACACAGAAAGTGCATAGCTCTAATATAATCTTAATTTGGTGTTTGTGATGTACTGGGAAGACTTCCAGATGTTGTTGAGACTATCAAAGGCTGTTCTCGCTTTATTCATTCTGTTCTTGATGTCTTTGCTTGTTCCGCCGTGTGGTGTGACTATGCTTCCTTATGACAAGCTTTAATCTACCAGTATGTTTGATATAATGTTGTCTGTACGACCTTCCTTACGACGAGCTTTAATCTACCATGCCGTTTGATATAATGTTGTCTGTACGTTCTTCCTTATGACAAGCTTTAATCTGCCAATTTGTTTGGTATAATGTTGTCTGTACGTCCTTCGTTATGACAAACTTTAATCTACCAATTTGTTTTAAATAATGTTGTCTGTACGTCTTTCCTTATGACAAATTTTAATCTACCGATTTGTTTGATATAATATTGTCTGTACGTCCTTCCTTATGACACGCTTTAATCTACCGTTTGATATAATGTTGTCTGTAAGTGTTTCCTTATGACACGATTTAATCTGCCAATTTGTTTGATATAATGTTGTCTGTACGTCCTTCGTTATGACAAACTTTAATCTACCAATTTGTTTGAAATAATGTTGTCTGTAAGTGTTTCCTTATGACACGATTTAATCTGCCAATTTGTTTGATATAATGTTGTCTGTACGTCCGTCCTTATGACAAGCTTCAATTTACCAATTTGTTTGAAATAGCGTTATCTGTACATCCATTCTTACGACAAGTGTTAATCTACCAATTTGTTTGATATAATGTTGTCTCTACGTCATTCCTTATGACAACTTTTAATCTACCAATTTGTTTGGTATAATGTTGTTTGTACGTCCCTTCTTATGACAAGCTTTAGTCTACCAATTTGTTTGTTATAATGTTGTCTTTACTTCCTTTCTAATGACAATCTTTAATCTACCTTACAGTTTGGCTTAGTCTTGCTGGGAACCCTGCCTTAATCTATCTTGCTACACACTAGCACAGTAATAGAACATTTCCAAACATGTCGTCAATTCCCAAATTGGCTACTGCTTATCCCGCAAAGTTTGGAACTTTCCAGACAAGACGCCACCTAATGTGTTTCTATAGCAGCGCTTATGTTTTGATACCCGGAGATAATCGACTTATTCCGGTGTCTTGCCGTGGATGCCAATTCGATAGCCGTATCTCCTGTCTGTCGTGTTCCCCAGATATTCAAGCCTATTGAGGCTTCATCACAACATGCAAATGTGGGCTATTATTTGACTATGCTAGCTCACAAGTTAGTTTATGATCTGGAAGACAAGAGTGTTTGCGTCTTGACCAAGTCATTAAAATATTCCATCTTTGTAATGAAAGAGACGTATACTGCACCAAAATGGTATACTTCCCAAAGGAAAAACAGTAGTGGACACAAAACATTTAATAAAAGATATCTCTACTTTTTTTTCTCAGGACACACAGATAAATCGACCGACAACACGCAACCTGCCGTACTATAAACTAATTGGTCAGTCTCTACAAGATTTGTGATCGGCCCTAAAGCAAATGCAAACAGTTTTAGAAAACGCCTGATCTAAATCAGCTAACGTCTTTTTGCCTACCTCGTAGTATTTGATGGATCACAGTGACTGAATGAAGACTTCAATAATGTTACATTTTAACAGCAATTATCTTGCGAGAAAATTTTTTTTAAACGTAGATATGATATCGAAATCTAGATCACAGATACCCGTTCTTCATCCGTGCACGATTCCAAATGAATTCTCTTGTCGCAGTCACAAGAATGTTCCTTTTAATCATAATTATGTTGGTAACCATTGTGATCGTCGCGTCCCTAATGCGTATTCCTTTCAATGAAATCATGAAAGTCACCACACTATCATGTTCCTTATTAACCATCAATTTCGTTGAGAAATTCTTTATACCATCATGTATTATCTTTGATCCACCAACACAAAGCGTTATAAACCATCAATTTCTTTGAGCCAATGAAATTCCTTGTATCATCTTGTCTTGTCTTTGGTCCACCATCACAGAGCGTTATAAACCATCAATTTCATCGAGCCAATGAAATTCCTTGTATCATCTTGTCTTGTCTTTGGTCCACCATCACAGAGCGTAATAAACGATACATTTCATTGCACCAATGAAATTCCATGTATCATCTTGTCTTTGATCCACCATCACTGAGCGTTATAAACCATCAGTTTCCTTGACACGATTAAACTACCTTGAATAAAATGGCCCTTAACCCATCTTGGGAAATGCAAGATCATTACTACAGGTGTATGCCATACAGAAATCCCGGGATAAAACGTTTCGTGTCATCTTACACTTGTGGCTTCCGTAGCCGTTTGTTTTACATGATAAGTTTGCCAGCCTCACGTGCAATCTCAGATTACCCGCCTTTTACGGCATACCTGCATTATATTCTTTCTTCTCCTCACCAGAGAAACCATTGTACCACAGGATAAGGATGAACATTCACACATGACCACTGAAACACCTGTGGAGCAGAAACCTTCAACAAGTTCATATAAAGTCTTCTTCTACCATCAAAACAAGTTCTATCCATGTCTGTTTATCCATCACTTTTTGACTACCTTCTCAATGTGCTTTCTGTTTTTCTCTTTGTCTCTTAATCTAGAGGTCCAAGATCAAGAAATACCTTGTAATGTTATCCTTTGATTTCCTTAAAGTATGTTTACTCTCCGCCAACGTTTTTATTTTCTTTATCTTTTATTATACTGTCTGTAGTGGTATTGATGGTATTGTATGATGATGATGGTACTACATGTAAATTGTATGAGGCCAGCTGTGAAGGCTCCTGAGATAAAATGTAGTTGAGAATTATCAGAAGGCCTTTCTTGCTACCACTACGACCTCACACTTAATTTTTTTTTTTCTTAATGAATGTGGCTACGTAAAGTGTCTAGGGTAATGATGTGTAATGTGGTGTGTTAGTTATAAATACACCCACAGACATTTAAGAAGACTAATAAGATTAACAAGTGTTAAAATACACTGAACTAACTCACGTGTATAAAGTTTTTGATATAATTATATTACATTTATTGGTTCTGGATCAAGTTTTATGTGACCAGAACTTGTTTTAAAAGAAGGATTGAAAATTTATGAAAAAAAAATGCATGGAATGTTACATAATAAATGCAAGAGCGTACCTATTTAAGTACTAGACTAGTTAGTTTTATTAAAAAAAGTTCGAGTAGTCATCTCTTTGGGAGGATATTTACTGTTTGTGCTGTTGGGGTGGCCTCATCACACCTGTCTATATTGACTACACAATGTCCAGAAAATGGTGGGAATTTTTACGGGGATATTAGTCACTACCAATAGTTGGTGAATGTCCAGCAGACCAGAGGCTCACTCATCTTTTTGTAGCTCTGGTGCTGAAAACTTGCGGTCCCACCTCTCCGTGCTGGCGGGCAATAATGGTGGTCTCTGTCACAAGAACTGCACAGATACACTCGAGTACAGTCACCCACCGAATAGACTCTGCTTTGTTGTCGATAGAAACTCACAGCTCTGCAATCAAAGTATGGGCCATGTGTCAAAATCTATTCTCTACCCACGT
This sequence comes from Oreohelix idahoensis, assembly GCA_024509875.1. Lineage (NCBI taxonomy): Eukaryota > Metazoa > Mollusca > Gastropoda > Stylommatophora > Oreohelicidae > Oreohelix > Oreohelix idahoensis. The sequence goes on from JAMPIV010021475.1 coordinate 140,505, forward strand.
CTGGACACAACACTGACACAACAACCACATCATACAGACAGGTCAGATCTCTCTGACCAAACAGCACAGTTACCATGGTGGGCCTACATCAGACAGATCCTCCCAGACCATAGATTCTGAAAAATATTTATTAGTTGTCGGCCCTAAAAGAAGATAGGTAACCTGTTTCAACGCTTGATCTATCTTGCATAATCCTTGCTGTAGTTTATGTACCTTGTTGGTCCCTAGACCCTGACTTGGGCGGGGGGTCTAGAGCAAATCCCTACTTGTTTGTAAGGCTAGATTTTGATATGGCAGTATCAAATCACTCGAACATGAAACAATATTCAAAATATATAAAGAAATAATTTCAATCTTACCAGATTATGAATACATAACACAGAATTGCTAGCAAAACTCAGCTGAGCTGCTGGCTATAGTATGGCGTCCCTAAATTTATTCACTGTCTTTCATATGGGAAAACACCACACTTTAAAATCTGTGTCTAACACTGAACAATTATTGAAGAATGACCCCCACTTTCGCGTCTGAGCGCTAATGATATGATTGTCTGTGGCCAATCACTGCCTAGTTGTACTTTAAATTTCAAATTTCTACACTAAAGTCATTTCAGTCATGCTTCAGTCAAGTATGGATGGTTATCTGTTAGTCTGTCCGTCTCTACTTGTGTTTCTAAAAAAAAATGTGCTTGATTTTTGAAGCAACCTTTCTCTCCCCTTAAAATTTTGTCGTAAAATGTTATATTTAGACACAGCTACCGCTCAAAAACCCTCTCCTCCATAATAAGTAACTTTGAACACCTGCGTCCCCAAGGTCGTGTTTTGTGTGCAAATAACGACACTTTTTATTCAAGGCAGTCTGTCGATGATGTAAACTACACTGTCTTTTGTCATTATCTTCAATATTATCTATCCGTTTGTAAAATTAAGATCATATTATTTCATTGCTCAGAATAGGCCATCCGGCCAGCTAATTTTTATATTCCTAACATTAATATTAAGAAAAATTACTTTTTAAATTTTTGTAATTTTCCTACCATCCGCGTTCTGCCGCTCAATTCAAATCAAGGCTTGGTATCGCAAAACGTCCAATTCCGTACCTCGTGTCAATTTGGGGGACGTGAATTTTTACTTTCCTCCATCCCCCCCCCCATTGCGTCTCCTTAGCCTTTCCAGTCATTTTTTTTTTCTTTTGATCCGCCGTTCCCCTCCTGTCTAGCAAGTCAATTTTATGGAGGGTGATGACCCGCGGTCTAGGCGATCATGTACATCAGCAGCCTACGCATTATGTTTTTATCCTTAAATGTTATCTTTTGAGTATTTTACCGTTGTATCTCTGTCAATTTCACTACACATCTCCCCACTTGAAAACATGCCTATGGCAAGTTCCAAAACCAGCGATACACATAGGTAAAATTACTCCTCACGTCTGCCACTACTCTAATTTTGATCACAGGGGTGCCGACTGAGGAAATCTGCACCGACATTCAATTTGCCTGGGATATATTGGATACTGAACTGATAAGGTTGAAGCAATAAAGACCACCTCAGCAATCTTGCGTTTTCATGCTTAGCCTGAGACAAGAACACGAGAGGCTGATGATCCGTCTCCACCACAAAAGTCCTACCATACAGATAGATTTGAAACTTCTTTATTGCCCAGATTAATGCTAAACATTCTTTTTCGCTTGTGGAGTATCCTTGTTCCGCCTTATTCAATTTACGGCTTGCATAAGCGACTGGTTTCAGTTCCCCATCAGGTGAAGATGATCTTTGCAACAAAGCCCCTCCGAGTCCCACATTACTTGCATCGGTTCTTAAGACAAAGTCCTGTGTCAAATCAGGCAGTTTGAGAATAGGCTTGCTAGTGAGTTTTTCCTTTAACTCTTGGAACGCTAGTTCACATTGTGCAGTCCAAATAATTTTATCTGGAAGTCCCTTGCGAGTCAGATCAGTCAGAGGAGCACAAATAGCGTTAAAATTCTTGATGTATTTCTGATAAAATCCGCATAACGACACAAATGATCGCACGTCCTTTTTTTGTTTGCGGCCTAGGTGCTCTCTGCAGTTTTTCCAAGTTCTTAGGATCAGGGGTCATATTACCCTGATATACAGTGTGTCCCAAGAATTCCAACTCTTTGCATCCAATACAACATTTTGTTGGCCTAGCAGTTAAGTTCGCCTCCCGAAGTCTATCAAACAACATCTCCAGAGCTTCAATGTGTTCTTCAAAGGTCTCGGTGGTCGCCGTATCATTAAAAATGAAATTTGTGATACATGGGTTATTCAGGGGGTCCAACAATTTTCGCATCATCCTTGAAAACACACTCGGAGCATTTTTCAGTCCGAATGGTAGCATATTGAATTCATAATGTCCATCCGAAGTGCTAAAAGCCAAATAAGGTCTCACTTCAGGCTTCACTGGGATCTGGTAATAGCCTTTACTAAGATCCACCTTTGAAAAGTATTTTGCCTTGTTCAGTCTGGCAAATAGCTGTTTTGTGTCTGGTAATGGATCCACTTGTCCTTCTGTGACAGCATTCAGTTTCCTGTAATCTATGCACAGTCTGTGTTCCCCAGACGGTTTCCTCAACAAAACGACACTAGAACTAAAAGATGATTCACTGTGCGAAATAATCCCCTCCTTCAATAAATAATCTATTTCTTCCTTTAATGCCTTCTCCTTCGCGAACGGAATAGAATAGGCTCTCATACAGATTGGGTTTGAGTCTACCAGTTTCATGTCATACTGTAGCAAATTTGTATGGCCTGGTTTATCTGTTAATACATCTGTATGTTCCTCCAGAACCTTTTGAACTCTCTCCCTCTGGTTTTTAGTCAGGTGCTTACTGACTTTTACCTGTGCTGCTGTTTCACAAGGATGTAATGGGTATTCATGTGAGGTGAGTGGTTCCTTTTTGCATCTGGGTTGCAATAGCTAAGGTCAATAAGGGGGTGCTTTCCTGGAGTGGTCTGTCCAGATACTTCTTTAACAGGTTTACATGATAAACTTTTTTTCCTTCCCCTTTTTGTCAATTTTATAGTTTGTTCTAGACACCTTCTCTAGAACCGTATATGGACCTTGCCAACCAATTTGTAATTTATTCTGGCTTCCGGGTAGTAAAAGCAGCACCTTCTCTCCGACTGCCAGTTCCCTGTCCTTTGCCTTCCTATTAAAATATGCTGCATGTTTCTTCCTGGCTTGTTTCAAATTATCATTTGCCAGTTTCCATCCAGCTTTCAAACGAGTGGTCAGTTCGTTCACGTATTGATACGATGAGGTAACAGTCTCTTCCGCCTTCTCATCTGTCCAGGTCATTAATAGAGCTTCTAATGGACCTTTTATTGGCCTCCCAAATAGCAGAGTTGCGGGAGCCATCCCGGTTGAACTATGTGGTACCTCCCGGTACGCAAACAATGCGGCGGGCAGGAATTGATCCCACAGATCCGGTTTTTCGTGTGCCAGCTTTCTCAGGATAGAAATGAGAGTCCCATTGAACCTCTCTACCTGGCCGTTCCCTTGTGGATGGTACGGACTACAATGAAAGTGCCTGGCTTGAAATAGCTTAAAAACTTCTTCCGTTAGTTTCCCCTTGAACTGAGAACCATTATCCGTCAAGATTTGATGCGGGAATCCTAATCGGGTAAATATTGTAAGTAGTGCCTCTGCTACATGTTTTGAATCAATTGATGGCAGGGCTACCGCCTCTCCCCACATAGAACAAGTGTCCACCAGAGTAAGGATGTAACTGTTCCTCCTCTTGGTCCGAGTGAGAGGTCCTACAATATCCACTGCAACCCTCTCAAAAGGTGTTCCCACTATGGGCATTTCCCCTAGAGTTGCAGGAGCAGTCCAGTGCTTTGGAGCTACCCTTTGACATTCTGGGCAGGATTTGACATATCTTTTTTATATCCTCCGTTATCCCTGGCCAGAAGTAATGACAAGCTATACGCTGTCCTGTGGCGCTGATCCCCATGTGACCACTGAAGGGAATCGCATGCCCGAGTTCCATCACTTTATCTCTATATGAAATGGGAAGAACCAGCTGGTTGTGACCATTTGTTCCAGTTCCGGCCTTCCTGTATAAGAGTTTGTTCTTCATGAAATATTCCCCCTTGCTCGGAGGTGTGTGGCATTTGGGCAATTTTTTAAAACATGGCTTGAGTGTCCTATCCTCAGCCTGCGCCTTCCTCATCTCCTCTGGATGAGCATTTATAGGTTCACCTTCTTCCTCCTTCTTCTGTGACCTGGTCTGCACTGTCGCCATGATCACAGGTTTCTCGGGATTCCCCAAGAAGACGTATCTACACCCCAATATCAGAGGGTAGATTGGTTCATCTATCACTGCTGCTCTGATTTCTCCTTCCACATAGCGAGAGTTTTCACCGTTATCCTTGCGATGGGAAGTGTCATGAGTGGTATGTCCTTAGTCGCCCCTTGTATTTCCACTGTTTCTGTGGTATACTGACTTGGGTCCACTAGGCTAGACTTCACAACTGAATCATAATCCAAACCTGTATCATAAAGGCACCTTATGGTGACCCCATTACAAATAACATCCTCACAAACTGGGGGGTGATAAGGTTCCTGTTGTCCCTTAGGATTAACCTTTAATCTTTGCGTCCCCGACTTCATTGCAGCAATGTTTGAAGGTTTCCTTCTACAAAATTCGGTGTTATGGTTATCCTTCTTGCACCATTTACACCATCTTTTTCCTTGGTTCAACGGTTTTCTTTCATTGAACTTTTGGTCATTGAACTGTGAGTTTCTGTCGCGATAGTCATTTTTTGGCCGCTCAAAGTTTGTCCTACCTTTATTTCCCTGCTCTCTATTATCAAATTTATTAAATTGCTGTGGAGCTTTAAAATTGTCTATGTGCTTCTTCTTAGCACCACTTACCTCTGCCTGAGCTGCCTGATACCTCTCAGCAACATTTAAAATTTCCCCCAACTTCTCTGCACCCTGTTCCATGAGAAATTTTCTCATGTCTGGAGCCATGGACTCTCTCAATTGCTCAATCATGATCATTTCTTTAAGATCTTGGGTCTTCCCCAGAGCCGTCCATTTCTCCAAATAGGTTTCTATTCTGGCAGAAAATTGGTGGTATGTCTCCCCAGACAACAGTTTGGCATTTCTGAATTTCTTACGATAAAATTCACCATTCTTTTCGTACCTTAATAACAAAGCCTGCTTTAACATGTCATAATTGTCTTGGTCTTCCCTGTTCATTTTGGCAAATACTTCGTAAGAAGTACCCCTCAATCCCTGTGATAGCTTTAAGCTCCACCTCTCTCTCTCTAACCCATATGTAGTAGCTAATAACTCAAAACGTCCTAGGTACCCCTCTATGTCATCGTCTTTTTCAACAAAATGGTCTAAATGAAACCCCATAGCTGAGTTTGAGGCTCCCATACTGGGCGTAGCATCTGAGGCAAAAGGGCTGGCACCATTTTCAGGGGCCGGGCCTTGTAATTCCAGCTCCCTTAGTCGTAATTCGTGCTCCCTCTGCAACCTTCTATCTTCTGCCTCCCTTTCGGCAGTCAACCTTTTTTCTTCTGCCTCCCTTTGCTGTCGTTTTTCTTCTGCCTCCCTTTGCTGTCGTTTTTCTTCTGCCTCAATCTGCAGCCTCTTAATTTCTCTATCAGCCTCAATTTGTAACCTCTTCTCTTCAGCTACCTTTCTATCTTCCTTTTCAATATATTTATCACATTCAGTCGTTACGTATTGAATTAAAATTTGACCATCCATCCCCATCTCCTTCGCAGTGAGCACAGCAGCTGATCTAAACTTTGCTAGCTCTGCCATACTTTTTTTGGACAATATAATAATATACAAGATAAATCTCTAACCAGTAAATACACTAAGTACTTCTAATTACTATATGACTATAGTCTAACTAATTCTAACTAACCAGTTAACTAATTAATTATTACTGGCTGTGAAGATTCACCAACTTTTATCTGCAGGGACACTTTTAATTTTAAAGGAAATTTTACAATTTATTTCCCTACTTTTATTTCTCCCACCAGGAGATCCTAATTTTACTGTTGGGCTAATTATCCCTGGACAAGACCCCAATTTATGTAGTGGTATTGATGGTATTGTATGATGATGATGGTACTACATGTAAATTGTATGAGGCCAGCTGTGAAGGCTCCTGAGATAAAATGTAGTTGAGAATTATCAGAAGGCCTTTCTTGCTACCACTACGACCTCACACTTAATTTTTTTTTTCTTAATGAATGTGGCTACGTAAAGTGTCTAGGGTAATGATGTGTAATGTGGTGTGTTAGTTATAAATACACCCACAGACATTTAAGAAGACTAATAAGATTAACAAGTGTTAAAATACACTGAACTAACTCACGTGTATAAAGTTTTTGATATAATTATATTACATTTATTGGTTCTGGATCAAGTTTTATGTGACCAGAACTTGTTTTAAAAGAAGGATTGAAAATTTATGAAAAAAAAATGCATGGAATGTTACATAATAAATGCAAGAGCGTACCTATTTAAGTACTAGACTAGTTAGTTTTATTAAAAAAAAAAAGTTCGAGTAGTCATCTCTTTGGGAGGATATTTACTGTTTGTGCTGTTGGGGTGGCCTCATCACACCTGTCTATATTGACTACACAATGTCCAGAAAATGGTGGGAATTTTTACGGGGATATTAGTCACTACCAATAGTTGGTGAATGTCCAGCAGACCAGAGGCTCACTCATCTTTTTGTAGCTCTGGTGCTGAAAACTTGCGGTCCCACCTCTCCGTGCTGGCGGGCAATAATGGTGGTCTCTGTCACAAGAACTGCACAGATACACTCGAGTACAGTCACCCACCGAATAGACTCTGCTTTGTTGTCGATAGAAACTCACAGCTCTGCAATCAAAGTATGGGCCATGTGTCAAAATCTATTCTCTACCCACGTCTGGACACAACACTGACACAACAACCACATCATACAGACAGGTCAGATCTCTCTGACCAAACAGCACAGTTACCATGGTGGGCCTACATCAGACAGATCCTCCCAGACCATAGATTCTGAAAAATATTTATTAGTTGTCGGCCCTAAAAGAAGATAGGTAACCTGTTTCAACGCTTGATCTATCTTGCATAATCCTTGCTGTAGTTTATGTACCTTGTTGGTCCCTAGACCCTGACTTGGGCGGGGGGTCTAGAGCAAATCCCTACTTGTTTGTAAGGCTAGATTTTGATATGGCAGTATCAAATCACTCGAACATGAAACAATATTCAAAATATATAAAGAAATAATTTCAATCTTACCAGATTATGAATACATAACACAGAATTGCTAGCAAAACTCAGCTGAGCTGCTGGCTATAGTATGGCGTCCCTAAATTTATTCACTGTCTTTCATATGGGAAAACACCACACTTTAAAATCTGTGTCTAACACTGAACAATTATTGAAGAATGACCCCACTTTCGCGTCTGAGCGCTAATGATATGATTGTCTGTGGCCAATCACTGCCTAGTTGTACTTTAAATTTCAAATTTCTACACTAAAGTCATTTCAGTCATGCTTCAGTCAAGTATGGATGGTTATCTGTTAGTCTGTCCGTCTCTACTTGTGTTTCTAAAAAAAATGTGCTTGATTTTTGAAGCAACCTTTCTCTCCCCTTAAAATTTTGTCGTAAAAAGTTATATTTAGACACAGCTACCGCTCAAAAACCCTCTCCTCCATAATAAGTAACTTTGAACACCTGCGTCCCCAAGGTCGTGTTTTGTGTGCAAATAACGACACTTTTTATTCAAGGCAGTCTGTCGATGATGTAAACTACACTGTCTTTTGTCATTATCTTCAATATTATCTATCCGTTTGTAAAATTAAGATCATATTATTTCATTGCTCAGAATAGGCCATCCGGCCAGCTAATTTTTATATTCCTAACATTAATATTAAGAAAAATTACTTTTTAAATTTTTGTAATTTTCCTACCATCCGCGTTCTGCCGCTCAATTCAAATCAAGGCTTGGTATCGCAAAACGTCCAATTCCGTACCTCGTGTCAATTTGGGGGACGTGAATTTTTACTTTCCTCCATCCCCCCCCCCATTGCGTCTCCTTAGCCTTTCCAGTCATATTTTTTTTCTTTTGATCCGTCTTTTCACCAGTTCCATATTGGTGATCTTATCAGTTCCACATTAATGTTCTTGTCACCAGTTCCGTATTCGTGATCTTGTCATCAGTTCCACATTAATGATCTTGTCATCAGTTCCACATTAATGATCTTGTCACTAGTTCCATATAGTGATCTTGTCACCAGTTCCATATTGATGATCTTGTCACCAGTTCCATAATGGTGACCTTGTCATCGGTTCCACATTAATGACCTTGTCATCAGTTCCACATTAATGTTCTTGTCACCAGATCAATATTGGTGATCTTGTCACAAGTTCCACATTAGTGATCTTTCAACGGTTCCACATTAGTGATTTTTTTCACCAGTTCAATATTGCTGATCTTGTCATCAGTTCGACATTGGTGATCTTGTCACCAATACCACATTAGTGTTCTTGTCACCAGATCCACTTTAGGGACTCCTTCTATTCTACGCAAGCAGGCATTTATGAAAGACTGCAGCTTTTGGGTTGTTGTTTTTGTTTTTCTCCATGTTTCATAGCCATTCAGTAGGACTGAACTGACATTTTAGTACATTATTCTTGCTTTGTTAATTGCACTTAACATATTTTGATTTCACTATATTTCTCAATGCATTGAAAGCTCGGGATGTCTTTTTGTGTTCTTATTTTTGATGTCAGTGTCTGATGCAACACCTTTCTCTATGTTGCTCCCAAGTTGTATGTGTCCATGTCTTGTTGAGCTGTTCCTCCAAGTATGTTTGGACGATTATTTGTCTCATTTCTTCTTATAATCTTTTTTTTTGTGTGTGTGCATTTTAGACCCAATAGAACACAGACCCCTTAATCAATCAAATCCCGTCACATTACTTACCTTCTGACGTCATCATCACGTGGATAAGCTCACAAGTGGTAGACTACTGTCGGCTGTGTTCATATCTGGTCTGTTCATATCGTGTGTGCTTATATCGGGTGTGCTCATATCGCATGTGCTCATATCAGGTGTGCTCATATCGGGAAGGCTCATATCGGGTGTGCTCATATCGGGTGTGTTCACTGTGACGAGTCTTATATTCAGTCGTTACATTTTCCTGTGACCATCCTTGCTTCCTGTATTGTGCCATTCTTTTTTTTTATTTCATCCGCTTACAATCTTACTCTTCGCCTTCATCTAGCGATGTTATATACCTTGCCAAGTACTTTATCGTCTCGCCACCGTTCCCCTGTTTATTTTCCTTTCTGGCCGTCGGCGCTTAGCAAGAAGGGAAACAAAGCCACATTCACTTGTTTGATTAATCGCCAGCAATAGACACGCATTAAGCTGTCTATCCCCATTAAACTACATAACAACTTCAGACCAGACGATATATGTGTAAGATAGTGCTAAAACAACCGGCCATTTGAGAGATAATGTGGAAGAGGCGTTCAAAAAACACAACCATCGTTACGTTGAAGTAATTTAACAATATTTAGTTTTGGAACACAACAAAAGGATATAATCGCTTCCGACTGTTGGCTGGTTTGAATAAACAATTATGGGATTATAACAACCTTGGAAGAGATTTATCAGAAGTAACAATAAAAGACAGGTCGGGGATATAAAGATTTTGGTAATATGACACGTAGAGTGGAAATACCTTATATGCTCAGGTAAAAATGTTCAGATGAGAGACGTGGGGCTACGTTTACGAAAAAGGAATCATACCCCTTACCTTGGGGTAGGTTTAAGATTTGAAATTAAACTAATTGAAATTATGATTGGGTTTCCACCAACAGAACCTCACAAGGTGGTATTTGTACGTGGGCAGAAATTCAAACTTAAAACCTGACGCGGTTCGCAGATTTCCCCACTACATTTCTTTACCTCAATCAGAAGATCACAGACAGCCAGGATAAAGAGTAGTACTAAGGATTTCATTAGAGGACCGGCGAACGAAATAGGAGTACCTTTTAAAATTAAAAAAAGAGAAAACTTCATTTTAATACCTAGCGCAACAAGTCCGAGGAACCTTCCTCACGTGTCAACTGTTAGGAACCGAACTCACAGAGGGACGTATGCATCTTAAACAGCTGCGGTACTTACTATGGCCATCTTGTTCAACAAATTCTGAATATATCATTATAATTCACCCAATATGTTGGGGTAAGTTGTAACATGTAGATATTATTATTAATCGCATTTTGATATATATGAATTATTTATTCATTTACAAATATAGATGAGGCAGGCAGCTTCATCATATAAAAGAATTGTTACATAAACCACCACTGCAAGAGCTGGTGATTGATTCCTCATAAGGAACCCATAGCAGAGGTAGCACCAGATTCCATATAGAGCAAGAAGTGGATGATGATAACATCATGGGGTATATATTTATTATCCCTACCTGTTTAACTAAGTTTTGAATGTACATTTATCTAATAATAATAATAATAATAATAGCCCCTTCAGTCATAACTGACTATGGGAATGCGCCCCTGAGGTGACAGCCCTCAGCTGCTTATTTTCCTGGTGCTCCTTTCGACGTTTTCTCCTCACCTCTGCTTCTTGTGTGAGCCTCTCTTCGCCCAATCTGAGGTGGCGCCGTAAATAGCATCGCCACTTAGTGCGATCGGCAGCTTCATCCTCCCATGTTGCTGGATCCATGTCCAGTGCCCTCATATCTCTCTTGCACACATCTTTGAACCTCAGCTGTGGTCGCCCAACTGTTCTCTTGCCATCTGCTAATTGTCCGTAGAAGATATCTTTTGGGATGCGACCATCTTCCATGCGGCGAACATGGCCAAGCCAGCGAAGTCTGCGTTGTCTAAGAAGCGTATACATACTTTGAAGGCCAGCACGTGACAACACCTCGACATTTGTCACTTTATCTTTCCACGAGATGCCGAGGATGCGGCGTAGACACCGCAAATGGAAGGTATTGAGCCTTCTTTCTTGCTTAGCATAGGTCGTCCAGGTCTCGCTGCCATATAGGAGTGTGCTGGTGACGCAGGCATTATATACCGCAGCTTTGGTCTTCATTGTGAGTTTAGAGTTTCCCCAAACACGCGATGTGAGGCTGGCAAAGGTAGCTGCAGCTTTGCCAATGCGGCTGTCGATTTCTGTATCCAGTGAGAGTTTGTCATTGATGGTAGACCCTAGGTATGTGAAGTGGTGCACCACTGCCAATTCATAGTTATCGATAGTGATAACTGGTGCAGCACCCACATCCTGACTCAGCACATTCGTTTTCTTTAGACTTATTGTGAGGCCAAAGTCCTTGCATGCTTTAGTGAAGCGATTCATCAAGCTCTGAAGCTCCTGTTGGCTTTGAGTGACGACTGCAGCATCGTCAGCGAACAACAAGTCTCTTATAGTGACCCTTCGGATTTTTGTTTTTGCCTTCAGCCTTGAAAGATTAAACAGACGGCCATCTGACCTAGTGTGAAGGCATATTCCTTCAGTTGCATCTCTGAATGCATGTTTCAAGAGAAAGGCAAAGAAGATTCCGAAGAGGGTCGGAGCCAGAACACAGCCTTGTTTAACGCCACTTCGTATATCAAAGGGCTGTGACGTGCTTCCAGCATATTGGACTGTTCCCTTCATGCCGTCATGGAATGACTTTATCATTTCCAGCATTTTAGGAGGGCAGCCTATTTTCAGGAGGATTTTAAAGAGCCCATCCCTACTAACCAGGTCGAATGCTTTTGTGAGGTCTATGTAAAGAATTAATGTACACTCTTCCGCTCTCCTAAAGCACTTTCATCTGACTAGATGGGTTTAGAATTAATGTTCAGTGGTATCGGACAAAATAAATTTTGAGGAAGAAATAGTGGAGGGAAGCGGAAGTCGCCTGATGTTTGCATCAGGAGACATGATACTTAAAAGAGGTATTTCTTTCCTCTCAGTTTTGGTTTCCAGGTACCAGAAGTTGACACTAGACACCTATAACAGACGGGTCTTGAGGACCCTTTACGAGACAATCTTCTCAGTTACCCCTGCTATGCCAGAAAAACTCGACTCCGGAAGAGAAGGACCAGTTAAAACTCCACTGGGCACCAGCAGTGACGAAACAAGATGTCAGTTGTCATCACATTGAAAGCTACGTACTCAGTACTAGCTCAATGTATGGACTGACTTTATTTTTTTCAATCCACCATTCCCGAATTTCATCCTATGATGATAAATTAACCTTTTTTGAACTAAATCAATTGTATTAATCTTAGCCCTGTTAAATCAAATATTCCTTTATTAAATCTCTTGTATTTCTATAAATATAAATTTATAGTTCAGTCTTTCAATTATTTGGTGAATTAGACGTCTCCACCCTATGAATCATTTTTATTTAAAAATACAATACACACAGCTAAACATACAACTAATATTTTGCTGAAACACCCTGAGCTGGGCGCTCATAAAATGCGAGTCAAAACTGATATTTCTCACAAGAAGTGCGCTGAGAATACAGAGTTTATAATAAATTTAGATGACTCAGTTGTTTCTCTCGCCATTCTAAAATCCCTGTGAGACTACCTTAAATAGAAGCACCACTCTTCTATTTATATCTCTGTAAAGAGTAATCTTGAGCCAAGGTTTGTAGCTTTGTAAATATGCATTCTTTTACTCGAATTTCTGCCATTGTTGGACCACTACTGCAGAAAGAAAAAAAATTATTAAAAATTTTTATTTATATATATATCTATTTTTTTTTCCTGCACTCCGTGTTACTTATGGAGCCTATGGCCGCCTCTGCTATTGGTTCTTTTTTTTAGGAAATCTGCACGAAGCAGTCACCAGCTTTTGCATCGGTGGTTTGTATGGCAAATTCTTTAATATGATGAGGTTGCCCTCCTCATAGGCAACTGTACATCTATAAGTAATTCATGCATGCCAATGCAAATTAATAAAATGTACATATTACCGCCTGCCCCGATAAATTTGGCTGATTATATCCAGACTTTGCTGTACACGATGGCCATAGTAACTACTGCAACTGTTTAAGATGCAGTCGTCCTTCTGTTAGTTACGTTCCTAGCTATTTATATTTGAGGAAAGTTCATCCGACGAGGGGCAGATCAATCGATCAATCAATACCCTTTAGCTCCCCAAGGAGCATAGGCCTTCAACAAACACATGCCAAGTCTTCCTGTCCCGTGCCATCCGCTCAAGTTCTTTCCATGTTTTCCTCATCATTTTCACCTCTGTATCCAGTTCTCTTCTCCATGTGTTTTTTGGTCTACCTCTGCCTCTCTTTCCCTGTGGATTCCAGAACAAGGACTGTCTTGTAATCCTATCACACGGTTTCCTCAGTGTGTGTCCTATCCATCGCCAGCGTCTTCTTCTCATCTCTTGTTCCACTGGAACTTGTCTGGTTCTTTTCATCAGTTCCAAGTTGGGACTTGGGGGGGGGGGGGGGGGCAGAGCCGGATTAACGTAGTAGCAAAAGTAGCATATGCTACGGGCCCCGCGCTGTTAGGGGCCCCGCGCCAATAAATATGTACATAATTTTTTGGGCATCTTCTAATACGAGCGTTAAACCAATGATCTTGTGATTTATGCCATCTTTAGCGCCTTTTCATTTGGTGTCACGAAATTGTGAGAGAAAGAGCATAAGAGGGTGACTTAGTGTGACTCTTCATTATTTTTATCTTAACCGTTTGCGGACGGAAGCCATTTAAGTGTCGTTGAAAATGTGGTCACGTTTGGACGGAAGCCACTTTTTTTGGCTCTAGGCGACTGCCCATCTAATTTTGTTTCGTTCTTTGTGAAATGAATTTGCATTAACAATAAAAACTAGAATTTAGGAAAATGAAACTTCCTGTTTTAATTGAGGTATACGGCGTGCTCGCACTCTCTTTCGATCTTGATTAAAATTTCTTGATTTGTAAGGTTAGAAAACTCAAAAAATGAGCAGCAGACACTGAGATATTGGACGTAATTATGCATCTGGAAGTGAAAAACGTAAAGCGAAGGAAGAAAAAGAAAGAAGAGATCAACTTGTGATATCAAAAACACGTAAGCTGACAGAATATTTTGATGTTCATGGTGGTGGTACTCTAACCGCTGAAGCTGGAAATACAGGAACAACTAGTACTAGTGCAGGCTGTGCAGCAGAAAACATACAGCAAAACCCAGTATACACTGAGTCTGAATGTGAAAGAATAAGTGAAACGAAGAAGTACTCTAATGATATTGGTGACTGGCCGAACAATATAGATGACTGTGAGCGTGAATATTGGATATCCAAGGGAAGTGAAAAATGTCAACATGTTGATAGTGCCTTCTCTTCATCCGTGCGATTGTATGACACTGAAAAGAAAACTCGATACTGTCAGAAGTCTTATTTTACACATATTCATAAACTTACAAACAAGCAACATGCAAGAAAATGGTTATGCTATTCAGAAAGTAAAGGGCGCCTATTCTGTTTCCCATGCAAGCTTATGAGTTCAGAATGTTCATCAAAGTTTACTGTGGAAGGGTTTAATGACTGGAAAAATGCAAGCAATCTATTGCGTCGACATGAAGAAAGCTCCTCACATAGACAAGCTTTAATTTCACTGTTGATGCGTAAAAACAAAGGTGAACGTGTCGATTCCCAACTTGTGAAACAAATGGACATTCAAGAAAAGTATTGGCACAAACTTCTAGAGCGAATAATTGAAGTTGTGAAGTTTTTAGCAGAACGAGGCCTTTCATTTCGTGGCAGTGATGAAATTGTTGGGTCCCCTTATAACGGGAATTACTTAGGGTTGTTAGAATTACTGGCCAAGTTTGACCCTTTTCTGGCAGAGCATATAAGTACTCATGCAAACAAAGGATTTGGACATACATCATATCTATCTAAAACAACGTGTGAGGAATTCATCAATCTGATTGGATCCAGCATACTGGATCACATTCTCTGTGAAGTGAAGAAATACAAGTATTATTCCGTTTCATTGGATTCTACTCCAGATATATCTAATATGGACCAGCTGACTTTGACTCTGCGCTATGTTTTGCCATCTGGACCAGTTGAAAGATTTGTGACATTTTTGGATATGGAAGGTCATAGTGCTGAACAGCTTACTAAAAGTCTACTTAATTTTTTAAAGGCAAATGACATTGATATTAAAGACTGCCGTGGTCAAAGTTATGACAACGCCAGCAACATGAGTGGCAAGTTTATAGGATTACAAGCACGAATTAAAGAGATGAATAAGTTTGCGCATTACATTCCGTGTTTTGCACATTCACTAAATTTGGTTGGAAAATGTGCTGCTGAAGGTTGTCAAGAAGCAGTCATTTTCTTTGGATTTGTTGAAAGTCTGTACACCTTCTTTTCTGCTTCTACCTACCGGTGGGGTCTCCTTTCTACTGCATTATGTGCTGGCGGTACTCATAATAAGTCCCATTTGCCCTTTGTGAAAAGACTGTCAGATACCAGGTGGTCCGCTCGGGCAGATGCAACAAAAGCACTTTTACACAGCTTTTCTGCAATAAAACAAGTCTTGGATGATATTTCAGATAACAATGATCAGAAGGCAGAGTGTCGTCAACAGGCTCGTGGTCTACTTTCAACCATGATGAAGTTAGAAACAGGAATAATGATCATACTGTGGGATCAAGTATTACAGCGTTTTCAAATGACCAGTGCTTCTTTGCAATCTTCTGACCAAGATTTGAATACAGCTTGTGCACTCTATGAATCCCTGCGGGGGTATATTCAAGCTATGCGGTCTACTTTTGCAGACATAGAGCAAAAGGCCAAGGATCTGACTGAGTGTGAACATTATCAAGAACAAACTCGACGAAATCGAGAGTATGATGATTTCAGTGGTTCCAGCACACTTGATCCACTTGTTGAATCTCAAACGCCTTCTCAGCAGTTTAAAAGCCGAACATTTCTTGTCCTTATTGATAGCTTGCTCTCTGCCTTGTCAAAACGCCAGAAAGCTTATCAAAAGTTGAATGATGTATTTGGATTCCTTCGTCAGTTACAGTCGTTTACACCTGAAGAGGTGGTAACGAGATCATCGAATCTTATAAAATCATATCCGGAAGATCTGGAAGAAAGTCTTTGTGAAGAACTTGTGCAGTTTACAGAACTGTTGAAAACTGATCTTGCTTCTCATATTGGCACTACTCTAGACCTTGTAGAGTTACAGTTTTACCGTTTGATAATTGACAATTCTTTGGAGTCTTGTTTTCCAAATGTAGAAATCGCCTTGCGCATCTATTTGTCACTAATGGTAACCAACTGCAGTGGAGAACGATCATTTTCAAAACTGAAACTTATTAAAAATGAACTAAGGAGCACCATGGGTCAAAAGAGATTGAACAATCTCACACTAATGAGCATTGAACATAAACTTCTGCGTGAAATTGATACATCCTATATCATCAACAAATTTGCTCATGCTAAATGTAGAAACATTAATATTTAAACAATAATGTTGACTGTGTTGTTACTTTTGATAATGATAATTACTATGCAAATTAAAAATGTATGTGTTCAAATATATTTGTGTTGTTTTAATAAAGGGCCCCTAGGTTTTAAAATTGAATTTTTGCCCATACAGAAATGTCACCTTGTGACGTTCTGTTGGGTGACACGCAATCACAGTTCTAGTTCAATTTAATTTCTAATTTCAAACCAACCGCAAAGTAAGGAGTCTCATTTTTAGTACAGGTCAGGAAGGCGGCAACCAGGTAAAATACCTGGTATCAACCCGAGGAGAAGATAATAGTTGGTAGATGAATGTAGTAAAATCTGCGAGAATAATCGCTCATTTCAGTAAGATTTTAGTCATAAAATGATAATAAATAAAACCCGCCCTATTGTGTCTGACGGTGATGTTCTCACACGCCAGCATAGCGCTGAATTTTGTGCAGTGCTAAAGCCTATAGAACGATCCCACGGTAAAAATCTAACACGCGTTTTAGTTTCGGTTTCGAAAACGTACTACCAACATTTAACATTTTGCCAGATCTGCTGCATACACACTGCAGCCAAGACTTATAATTAACGATTTTGCGGAAGTGTGCCGCAAAATAACTATCTGAATTAACGTAAAAGTTTGACTTTAACGCTGGTAATCAGTAGCAATCCTTACATTTTTTGGTAGTGTTACACGATACAATACAAATAATTAACGCCAATTCTTAACCCGCCGCGCAAAACCCCGCTTCGCTTGACACATTCTGCCATGCATATATACATGCTGCGACAAAGCCAACAGAGGCAAAACACGCAGACAATTTTATTTCTTCTCGCGGTAGTATTTCTGTCGTCACTAAAACAAGTAGTTATTTGAAAAATACATGCTAGCGAGATGAAAGAGAGGGAAAGATGGCGGTCTTGTGTAAAATATTTATTTGAGGATCGACTATGACAAAAATTGAAAATCTAAACCAATATGAATCTGACCATAAAAATCATATGGTAGTATATCTTAGAGTCCACTGAGCAAGAATGTGTTTTAAATAATATGATAGTCCCAGTATTAGCCAAGTTATTGAGAAAATACTAAATGTCTACGGACGCTCGACCAGACAGACTGTCGTTCCTGCTTGTTTTTTATAACGGTAGTGGGGACGCGAGCTTAGAAGAAAGGCATTGAGGAAATTCAAATTCGCTTGGGTAAAAAGAGTATAATAGGGAAAGGGGAGCGGTAGGAAAAATGTAATCCAAAACTAACATCGTTTTGTATTGGCATAACTAAAGCAGACTGGCCAATCGACTACCAGACGCAGAGTATGTTTGGAATTGTTTTGTTTTTCAAAAACTGCATTTGAATTCTGGTAGTCGCAAGCTTTCGATTGGCCAGTGCTAGTAAATATTAGCAAGAAGCTTTCATTATTCATTGCCAGTTGAACAAAACTTTTATTCAGATACGCTGAGAACAGCTGTCATAAATTTAAAATTAAATAACTAAATAAGTATTCACAGTCTGGACAGTTCAGAAGAAACTGAGGCCATTTCTTTGCAAGTCAGCGTCATTTGTTTATATTTCTTGATTTGTAGTAAGAATGCTTTATGAATTTAATATGCTTAATCCCATTACCAAAGATAGATACTGCTATTGGGAAAAAGTGAAGGACGTGCCGGGAGCAGACATTGTTGAGTCCTCACGTTGAAATGTATCTAACTGATGTATGTTGTCATGATTATGTTTGAATATTATTGCATTAGAAATATGTTAGTAAGACTCTGTGTTCCATGAACACTGTTAAACATGCCTGAAGCATTTATATTTAAAAAGAAAAAGAAGAGAAAATCATATCAAAGGAAATGTGGTTACTCCACATTATTTTATGGAGGAAAACTATGTAAACGTACAGTGGCGTATCTGCCATAGGGACCTGAGGTGTGGTCACAGCAAGGTGTGAGTCATTTAAAATTAGGGGCGAGTGCACCTGTAATGCACCTGAGGCTGACCCCATACCCACGTATGAAATTAAATAAAAGAATAAGTGATCAGATGTAAAAGGCCAGGGTGTCCTTTTGTTGCAGAGGTTTTATTTCCTGTTGCCAGCTGGTAACAGGAAACCTGAGGAGTGACGATAACGCCAAGAAGTCTCCGACAATTCATGTATGCTGTCAAGAGATAACAGCAGGAGCTTGGGCGTGTGATATGATATCGATATTTCTGCAACTACACACTATCTTATCATTCAACAAGAAACCCCAGGTGACATGTTAAGGACCTGGGTATATCTGACACTTTCGTTTTAAATAAACACTGGTATTTCAAATCATACTCAGGAAGTTGATGGGGTATGATGATAATACAGCCCCTCATACACAGTGACTCTCCCTATTAGATGAATAAAGTGTAAGCTGTGAACATTCCAACAGGAAAGACGTGTATTAACGTTGTAGTTATTTGGGCAGTTTGTCCACACAATTTTAGTTGATCTTTTATGTAAACTATCTTGTCCTCATTTTCAAAGACCTGTCCAAAGATATGACTGGACAGGCAAAATAAATTGTACAAAAAATATCAAATTTAAAGAAAAACTTAACCACAGGTTTTATTCACTTCCTCATAGAAACTTAACGTGTTTTTGTGTTGTGTACCATCATTTCATTTCTCCCCTAGACACTAGGTACATCATACACCAGACACTAGAGCCAAAATAGTGACCGAATGAGATCTAGGAGGTAGCGTTAGGTTCCCAGCACATAATTCATCATCATCATTTATAGAGTCAGGGGCCTACATGTGCTTGACCTCACACGGTTAATACATACACGGATTTCATTCTTTTTTTAGGATACCATCATAACCTCCCCAGCAAAATCTAACTTTGCTACAATGAAGAGTGCGATAAAGGCCTGTAAATAATGTCAGAGAGGAGAATAGCATCAGGATATATATAAATAATGAATCGGATGAATGTTATCTTGTGACAGGTACTCATTTCTTACTAAACTTTTTTTTTTTTTTGGTACTGTGTTCTGAGTCTATCTCTCTATTTCTTTCATATCCTTCATAAATCTATCTCCTATTCTCTTTTCATATGTTTCGGGGTCTCTATGTCTCCTATCCTGGTAACTCCAAAACGGACCGCCTTGTGATGCTAAAGGATACACTTCTTTAATGTTTACCCCATTCGTTTCTAACATAATTTCATCATCTCTTCTTCCACGGATATTTATCGGCTCTTTCCATCACACGGGGTCAGTTCTCAACTGAGACCGATCTATCTTTTATATCTGGATATACGTTTTAATATAACCGAATGACTTTGTGTCTAGCTTGAACAGAGCGCGACTCGCCAAAACAAGGCAAAAAAACTTATTTAAAAGGAAAAAAAACACGGGTTCTTTCCGTCTATACCGGATTGATGAATCTAGTCATTGTATTTCAATCTTTCTTTTCTGTACAATCAACCACTTGTGATTGTCTGCAACTTCTTGGTCACCAATCTTTTTGGTCTTTTTTTCTGTAGTAATTGACTTGAGTGGTGAATTTTTAAAATAAAAAAAGAAACCAGGAGTCCTAAAATTAGTAGTTTTGTTGGCAATGGTCAAGTCACCCTTTGACCACCGAACGTGACTGGCCAGGCCAGATGAGAAAATCATGTGCTTATTTGCTGAGGTTTTTTTTTTTTTTTTCCCTTGCTGGAGTGACTTCCGGTAAATGTGTGGTCAATTACCAACGGTCTGAATAAATAATAGCCTTTTGTCTGGTTAGACGTCGACATCCGGTTAGTGGAGATGACGCTACTGGCAAGTTATCATGATGAAATTCCGCTGTTATATATGTCTGTGTATGATAGAATATATCATTGTATGTGTGTACTTATGTGTTTACGTGTGTATGGCTTTCGGGTCAAAGGAAGAGAGTTTTTGTGTTCGGGTGAACCGAAGAAAGATTTTGTGGTCAGATCAAAAGGAAAAAAGATTTTTTTGTGTTCGGATCAACAGCAGAAAGATTTTGTGTTCGGGTGAACAGAAGAAAGATTTTGTGTTCAGATCAACGGAAAAAAAATATTTTTGTGTTCGGATCAACATAAGAAAGATTTTGTGTTTAGATGAAGGGAAGAAAGATTTATTGTGTTCGGAGCAACAGAAGAAAGATTTTGTGTTCAGATCAATGGAAAAAAGATTTATTGTTCAGATCAACGGAAGAAAAATTGTGTATGCGGATCAACGGAAGGAAGATTTTGTGTTCAGGTGAACTGAAGGAAGATTTTGTGTTCAGAGAAACGGAAGGAAGATGTGTCCAGATCAACGGTAGAGAGATCGTGTTATGATCACCAGAAGAAAGATTTTGTGTTCTGGTGAACTGAAGGAAGATGTGTCTGATCAACGGTAGAGAGATCGTGTTATGATCATCAGAAGGAAGATTTTGTGTTCAGGTGAACTGAAGGAAGATTTTATGTTCAGGTGAACTGAAGGAAGATTTTGTGTTCAGGTGAACTGAAGGAAGATTTTGTGTTCAGGTGAACTGAAGGAAGATTTTGTGTTCAGAGAAACGGAAGGAAGATGTGTTCAGATCAACGGTAGAGAGATCGTGTTATGATCACCAGAAGAAAGATTTTGTGTTCTGATCAACATAAGAAAGACTGTGTTCAGATCAAAGGAAAAAAGAGATTTTTGTGTTCGGATCAACGTAAGAGAGATTTTGTTTTCATATCGACAGAAGAAAGATTTCGTGTTCAGATAAACAGAAGAGAGGTTCTGTGTTCGGATCAATGGAGGAGAAACAATGTGTTTGAGTCAACGGAGGAAAGATTTCGCATTCGTATCGACAAAAGAGCGATGTAACAATATGTTGACATAGCGAAATCTTTGCACACTTACCTAACACTGAAACTGTGTCAAAAATTATTGCGCTTCAAACACAGTTGGATATCATAAGTCATATTTTTCCGCACAAGCTATTGGAAGAAATAATTGAAGCTTATGATCTGTGTGTGTGTGGTTTCCTTGATACTTTTTGCCGCCTTGTGGTCCATTCAAAAATAATTGAACTCGGTCAGCTCATGTGCAGCGTTAGTAAACACTAAGCCCAGGGAAAGACTCCTGATATCTATCAGCTAATATTGTGAAGCCCTGAATCCCAGTAAGGACTGATAGTTGCGCCGACGCGGGTAATATGGCAAGTCCCAGTAAGGACTACTAGTGATGCCGAAGCAGGTAATAGGGAGAGTCCCAGTAAAGACTGCTAGTGACGCCGACACTGTGTAATAGGGCGAGTCCAAGTAAGGACTGCTAGTGACTCCGACACTATATAAAGGGCGAGCCCCAGTAAAGACTGCTAGTGACGCCGATGCGGATAATAGGGCGATTCCCAGTAAAGACTGCAAATGACGCCAACTATATAATAGGGCGAGTCCCTTTAAAGACTACCCTTGACGCACTCACTATGTAATAGGGCTTGTCCCAGTAAAGACTACCCTTGACGCACTCACTATGTAATAGGGTTTGTCCCAGTAAAGACTACCCTTGACGCACTCACTATGTAATAGGGCTTGTCCCAGTAAAGACTGCTGGTGACCCTGACTATGTAATAAGGCTTGTCCCAGTAAAGACTACCCTTGACGCACTCACTATGTAATAGGGCTTGTCCCAGTAAAGACTGCTATTGACGCCGACTATTTAATAGGGCGAGTCTCAGTAAAGACTGCTAGTGACGCCGACGCGGATAATAGGGCGAGTCCCAGTAAAGACTGCTAGTGACGCCGATGCGGATAATAGGGCGATTCCCAGTAAAGACTGCTAGTGACGCCGACTATGTAATAGGGCGATTCCCAGTAAAGACTGCTAGTGACGCCGACTATGTAATAGGGCGAGTTCCAGTAAAGACTGCTATTGACACCGATGCTGTAATAGGGCTAGTCCCAGTATGGACTGCTGGCGACGCCAACGCTGCGTTTTGCCGTATGGAGAGCGTCTAAAGGTGCACATTTCAGGAAAATAAAATACAACAAATAAACAAGCTTTTAAAAGCTGGTAACAAAACTAGCAGAGATTAACTAGATCAAAATTAAGCACTTTAAATATTTTGAACATAGGGCCTACAAAAAATAACTATAACATTTTGTTGACAAACTTATTTCAATGAAAGCTTCAATGCTAAAAAGGAAATTAAAAGAAAAAAACTACAACAACGCTCAAGTGGGAAAGAAATATAAAAAAATACCAAAAAAAAAAAAAGATCGATCTTTCTGTCACTTTCAGATTTACAAACACGTATACGTATTTCTAAAAAGAGTTGTAGAAAAACAGTAAGAAAAATCAGACACAGAAAAACAGACCCGTCATCCATTCGATCCCCCATGTTCGCGAGAACCGGTCAAAGGGAGACGAATCTCATAAATGAGCTGGCAGCTTAGAGCTTGACAAATCTGCTAAAAAAAGATGTCTTTAATTTTGGTCAATGCCTGGAGCAATAACATGCTGGCGTTTTATATTGGCGTTTACATCCTTTTTTTTTTTTTTTCTTTCTTAATAGAAAGAATGTGAGACTCTTACTTGTTCATCGGAAAACACTTTTATTCAGCTTAGTTCATTTTTGTTTTGTTTTTAGAGAAATAGTTTAAATGAAACTGGGTCTAGTCATTCAAAATTGTCGTGGTAAGAAAATTCTGTACAGGCGAGTAAGTAACCCGCAACAACATGGCAGAATTGATTATATTGTTCTTTTTTCTGCTGCATATCCTTGTGACTGAACTAATTCCTCTACACATTTATTGCATTTCTTTACATTTCAACTACACTGGATCTTTGCACTCATACTTATAAATTGTGGTCACAGGTTAATGAACCACGAACAAAATTTTGAAAAACCGGCTAGCCCTTTTTTAGTGGGTGTTCAATTTAGCTTTCATGGTGCAATGCGCGCTTGCTCCGAATATCTCCGAAACGTTTATGGGATTTTAAAAAAATTAGTCATTACATGACGTTTTACTCAGACAGTTAGTAATACTGGAGCTGTTATCTGGAGTGTTTAGATAGACTGGAGAGTTTCCAAATGGAATTTGAAATGTAGTGCAACAAAGACAGCATCTGGATAGTATCAGAGCGTTATGTCACAAACGTTCAAAAGTAGTACAGTACGAACGGACTACTCGGACTCTGTCCGACGGCCCACATAAATAGAGGGGTTCAAGCTCCAGTATTTTTTTTTTTTTTCGTACACCAATTATTACTCGAAGCGAAATCTCAGGTTAGTATGTCTAACCTGAGAGTGATTTTTACGTGAGTATCCCTTTTTTTCTTGTACAGAGACAGGTGTCCCTCGCCATTCAGGCAGATACTCGCCGATTTCGGAGGTACCCATTAGAGCTGGGTCGGCTCAGAAGCCGCCAGTCCCTGGTCGACGACACATCTTCAAATGTTCTCGCCAGGGCTCGAGTTAATCCAGTCAAAATCCCGGTCGACGAAAATCTTCAAATGTCCTCGCCCTGGTTTGATCCCGAGTCACCCGGTCGCTAGCGCAGTTTGGTAACCACTACACCAGCGCGGCTCCCACTCCAGTATGTAGAATCGATATTCATGAGCCAAGGACCTTTTGTGCGTGTTGTCACAGATGGAAATAGTGCAGCAGTAATCATCCACTTTTGCCCCTCCCCATCTAGTTTATATTTTTTGCTACATGAACGAAGGATTCACCAGTGCAATTAACACGCGAGCCATCTGGTAATTAAGCCCTATGTAAAAAAGAGAGCGAAGCGCGGAGCATGGCGTAATAGATTCTTTGATCAGGGGAACGAGATATTCAGTCTGAGACGGACCTTGGATTGTAAAACTTTCAAGGGAAGTAATTGCGTAGCTGATATTCGGCAAGGCGGAGATGATTAAAGTCAAGCCAGAGAGGCAGAGGCGGAAGAGGTGGTAAAATTACCTTTGATTCAAGAATCGAACGGCAAATTGGCTCGGGTCTGGCAGTAGGTGTGACTTTCGCATTTAAGAACAATAGAACGAAATTTATCAATATATACCATGCCTCTCCGATAGCCATGATCAGTTGCCCAGAAATCTATCTGAATTCACGAGCTCGTTATCTTAAGATTTCTCGTACATAGTGAAAATTATTATATTTTCGTGGAGTGTTTCATTTTTCTGATTGCGGTAATTTATATACTAGCCTTGAAGTGATTTAGTGTGTTTAAAGTTTTCATTATATTTCACTGAGATTTCTGTGCTAATTAAATAACTTATAGCTAAATTTTCCAGCCGTAAAGTAAATTTAATTACTCGCTATTTCCCAGTAAGAGATGTTTAAAATTGACTGGTACATACATTAAATAACTGTCTACTGACGGCATATATTATTTACTTCTATCCATTTTACGTAATTTTATAAATGACTAGTGTTCATATCACTCGTTAAAAGAACGATAGGATAAGCTAGACACGTGTGTTTTAAATCTAATTTATAACGGAGTGGTGAAGATGTCCTATTTTTTATACGCGTTAGATATGATATTGATAATTTGGTTAAATGTTTATATTTTCTTTCCTTTTATATAAGCTGGTCAAAACCTGAGTACAAGCGGCTTTTCTTATGGCCATATGAACTTATGATCATACGAACTTATAATATTATAAGCACCCAAGAATATTTAATATTGATGAGCTTCTTGCTGTGACCTTTGCGGTCCAAGTTTCCTCATTTCCATGAGAGAAAGCAGAATAGAAACATTAAATTATAATATTAACTGGACCAGAACTATTACCTGATTTATTTATATCAATCTCATCAGCCAGCTGTGGCGGAATATGTTGTCAGCAACATTTGTGTAACTTAACCTAGCGTTTCAGCCACCTGAGGATAACCAACCTAGGAACTGTATATGTTCTATTTATCCTACATCGGCGATCACCACGCATGAACCCTACTCCAACCAACTGAAGACATAGATAACTTATTGTATCCAGGACAAACTAAAACACCGACTCTAGCGACTCCAGTGAAATTTGCAGTCAGCAACTACGGAGAGTCTGGGGCTGGATTTGGCAAAACTAAAATTTGACACTTAATAGTATTATTACTTATTAGTGTATTTCCTTGGAATGCCTGCGACAACTACTGGGGCAAGCATAGTCTAAAGTGGCCACTGCGTTTATGTGAATTGAATGAACAGAGAAAGAAACTTAAGTCTTTTATTAACATCATATACTTATATGGTTTCTTCTTTCTTTTTTTTTTTATCTCAATAATCTGATTAGTCACGGGATAGATTACATTAGGAACCTATTCTTTTCCCATCCTGACTATTTCATCACTTATTGTTACCTTTTGATCTTTTGGGTAAATTAACCTCTGTGGGGATCGTCCTTTCTTTTCCTTTACCAGAGGGGAGAACCTATTTGTTTAATTTTCATTTTGTCTGTAAACCATGATCTATTGATGCATATGATTTATGTTGTGATTTTCTATTAATAATAAACTTTTTTTTTTTTTTTTTTTCTATAACCAGCGGCACTCGAGCTTTTCCAGCTCTTTCGGCCCAATGACATGTCATTGCGAGGCTGGGGGGTCAGTGGACTTTCCTTCCAACCCGGTCAGGAGCTTCGCTCCTTCCCATCCACACGGGATTTATGTGCAGGAGCCGTTCAGATTATTCAGTCAAATTTCCGGCCGTAAACATTTCTTCAAACGCCGACGGCCGGGTTTGAACCATGAACACCTGGTCGCCAGTACAACGTTGTAGCCATTACACCAGCGCGGCTCCCAATAAACTTTATTAAACCTTTAGTTATCGTGTCGGTCAACCCATATCCATTATATGTTATCCATAGTTTGTTTTCACGTTCGTGCGTATTTGTCACAGAATTGTGTGCATGTGAGTGCAGTGTAACTTGTATTTTCGTACAAGGAGAGAAAGTGCGTCTGATAGATAGGCTGGATTAGATAAATTATTCTATCCAGAGACTGTCCTTTCTCTTCACGATCACCCTCGTGATAAAAACTATATCTTACCCCTTACTTTCACATTGTCATCACTATCACCTCTGCTCAGACAGGGCTATAAACATCTATTACCTATCTGATAATTCATCCACGACACGTGTGTGTGTCCAGAGATACGGATCATTACCATTTTACCCCTGGTGGTAAGAGATACAGGTGTTTACACAAGTATTTTGCTGTCAAATTGAACATTATCTTGATATGTACATGTGTACTGTCACATCTACTGTTTAATAAGAGTAAATCAAGGACACGATGAACGAATTACTGTCTGTAGATGAATCAACGCCTGTTAGAGACACACGGAAATAGACTGTGTACGATAATCTACTGTATACTTGATTCTAAGCTTGATACGAAAATATGTGAGCAGACATGTGTCCACATGAGGAAGTGACATCAACAGTAGGACATGTACTCCAAGAATATCGGTGTCGTATCGTGTGCAACTACAACAGTAGTTGTCTATGAGGATGGTCTATGGAATGTTGTCAAGACCTACCCATCCATCCATCCATCCATCCAACCATCCGTCCGTCTGTCCATCCGTCTATCTATCTCTCTCTCTCTCTCTATCTATCTATCTATCTATCTATCTATCTATCTATCTATCTATCTATCTATCTATCTATCTATCTATCTATCTATCTATCTATCTATCTATTTATCTTTCTCTTTATCTATCCATCGGTCTGCCTGGTTGTCTGTCTGTCTACCTACATAATCTTTCTGTCCGTCTATTCGTTCACTTGAGTGTTTGTATGTTTATTCGTTCGTTCTGTCTATCTATTAATCTCTGTATCGATCGATGTGTCTGTCCTTCTATCTGTATATCTACCTAATCTGTCTGTCTATTCGCTCACTTGTCTGTTTGTATGTTTGTTTGTTCTATGAATATATTTATCTGTATATCGGCCGACACGTCTATCTCTCTATCAGCCTGTCTCTGTTTGTCTGCTTAATGTGTAAGTAAGTATCTAACTATCAAACTAATGACTTAAGACAGAAAGATATGAATTAATGTGTAGGTAAGTATTGTGGTAAAGTGGGATGTTATAAATATTTATAGGGGACTTAGTGTACTGACTGAGATCAGCTGTGAAGGTATCTATATCTAATAAGAGTAGTGTATTATAGATAACCTTACTTACTGCCACATATGTATACCTCAGTCAGAATTATTCTGGAATAGTGTGATGACTACGTTATATGTCTAGGGTATGTGTATGATGAAGTGTAAGTCATAACAACAACAGACAGATAAACAATTTAATTTATTCCACCACACTTGACAACACTGTGACACTCACATACATATAACACTCTAAGAGGATATCTTAAAGGAGTCACTGATAACTTTTCAAATAACAATATGTATTCAGTGCTGTCATGAATGTATATGTGTCCTGATTCAAATACAAAGGGAACCAGGAATCACAATCAATTTTAATTACAAGTTATATGTACAGAATTTATTAATATGATTCTTGTAGTGACATATATTATTAATGGTATCCTATGTGTGTCAGTTGTGTAGTGGTAATATGAGGTAATACTGGTTTGGTTTTGTTCAAGCTCTGTTGGTATTTGTCATCATGACTTCAATAGTTTGTTTCTATTGGAACTAGTATTGGAGATGTTCTCAGTTCCTGGTATTAAAACAATTAAATTCCCCTCTTAATTTTAGTTTACAATGTCATTTTAAGATGGGGGTACTGTCGTGAATTATTCTAATCCCCATATATAAATTAAAACGTAAATGCAAAGCCTAACAAATAAATTTAATAAAAGGAAAGAAGAATGGTAAAGAACAGTGCTGTCACAATGACTGTACTCGAAATCCCCCTTGTTTTCTACTTCGTCTGCAAATTGTAACGCTTTCACGTTGATAGTAAAAGCCTACTGTATTATTACCCGCTTTCTTCAATGAAACGTGTACTGTATTTCTTGGAAAAACCTTGAGATACGCAAGCTGATCAATGACCTAAATTTAATATTTCATTCATTCCATTTTATACACGGCGTAACTAAAAGACAGATGGACTAAAGGATAGAGAGAAGGGAGAGGCAGAAAGCAGGGACACCTGCAACACTAAACACGCGTCGCGCGATACATAATTGCTGCCATCACGCGTGTAAGGCCACATGCACTAACTTTATTTCAAATCGACAGTGATAAAATTCACTACCCATACCAGAGTTAGGTTTTAAAATCCTGAAAACGCTTATTGGGAATTATGACATTATACCGGTTTACGTTTGAAAACATGACAGTACCCAGACACCACATGGGGATTGAAGTGAACAGGAGGTGG
This sequence comes from Oreohelix idahoensis, assembly GCA_024509875.1. Classification (NCBI taxonomy): domain Eukaryota; kingdom Metazoa; phylum Mollusca; class Gastropoda; order Stylommatophora; family Oreohelicidae; genus Oreohelix; species Oreohelix idahoensis. The sequence goes on from JAMPIV010021475.1 coordinate 169,320, forward strand.
TAGAAAATGCACATTTTGAACGCAGCCACCTAGCTCCCTTAGATTGAGATATTTGGATTCCTTAGGGTTTGCTGACAAAGAATATGTAAAACGTTACGCAAATAGTCTAGGAATTACCAAGTTATGGCCAAAATAAAATAGTGGGGGTGCCTGACAGCATGAAATCATTTCTGCTCATAAATTTTTTTTTATAACGTGTTTGAAAAAACATTACGTTACGGAAATAGCCTACCATGTTAACTCCTATGTGATTGGAGCGCAACAAATGAAAGACTAAACACGATTGGTCGGACTATAAATACTATCTTGTGTTGTCAGGGGAAACGTGAGAAAGGGGTACTTTTTTGGAAAGATGTGTAGACGTGGTGTGATTGGGTAGAGCTGCGAATATACTCAATTCAGAGCGTCTGTTCATTGCCACATCTTGTAATAAACCTACTAAGAAGCAGTGCGTTGAGCACCAGTGTATATTTTTTTATAAAATAAAGCCTGGGACATCGGCAGATCGGAGTTGTGCTATATTCATTGCCAGTCAACGAAACTGTTTATTATTATTTCCATGAATTGTGGTAAGCTTGAAATATTCAATATCTTTTAATGAAAATTGAATGTAAATTGATAATTTATGTCTATATATATGTGTGGTTCAGTAGCGAACATGATGTAAAGCCTATAGTGCTCCAGCCTGAACAGAAGGTGTCGGAGGAAAGTAAAACTGCATGGAATGGCCAAACAGTACACTGACACCTAGATTATTAACTAGAAAGAAATAATGCTGGAATTGCAGAGGCGTAGTAACCATTAGGGAGGGAAATACTGGTATAAAGTATTTCAGATGAAGCTGACAGTTGGCCTAACGCTCTGAACTCAATGTTTGTGATGTATTGTGCTCAGTGTAGTGGAGTATAAATTAGTTCTGACGTAGAAGGTACAACCTTCTTGTTTCAGGGACCGTGGTCTTAAAGTTATTGAGCAGCACCTGGTCAGAGCTTTGCTGAAGCCAGAGGTGGACAGCATACTCCTTGGTCCATATAGCAACCAGTGGGGTGGCTCCAGAACTCATTACAGTAATCGAGCAGAGGAGTCTTTTACTGCAGTCATCACGCAAGATAAGAGAGTGTGGCCATGGAGCTCAACATTATGTACCCCCATCTTAAAATGACATTATAAACTAAAATTAAGAGGGGAATTTAATTGTTTTAATACCAGGAACTGAGAACATCTCCAATACTAGTTCCAATAGAAACAAACTATTGAAGTCATGATGACAAATACCAACAGAGCTTGAACAAAACAAAACCAGTATTACCTCATATTACCACTACACAACTGACACACATAGGATACCATTAATAATATATGTCACTACAAGAATCATATTAATAAATTCTGTACATATAACTTGTAATTAAAATTGATTGTGATTCCTGGTTCCCTTTGTATTTGAATCAGGACACATATACATTCATGACAGCACTGAATACATATTGTTATTTGAAAAGTTATCAGTGACTCCTTTAAGATATCCTCTTAGAGTGTTATATGTATGTGAGTGTCACAGTGTTGTCAGGTGTGGTGGAATAATTAAATTGTTTATCTGTCTGTTGTTGTTATGACTTACACTTCATCATACACATACCCTAGACATATAACGTAGTCATCACACTATTCCAGAATAATTCTGACTGAGGTATACATATGTGGCAGTAAGTAAGGTTATCTATAATACACTACTCTTATTAGATATAGATACCTTCACAGCTGATCTCAGTCAGTACACTAAGTCCCCTATAAATATTTATATACATCCCACTTCACCACATATATTGGGGTCTCGCCCTCGGGATTTTGAATCTTTCCCTATTACAAATATTGGGGGTAATTCACTTCAGGGAATAATAAGAATTAAAAGGTATCCTTGGGTGAAAATAAATAAGGTTGAGCTCACAGTGCCTGTGTTGTCTTGAGTTAATTAGTCATAGATAAAATTGTTTAGACATTTATCTGTTAGACAATGGCCGACCTGGCAAAATTTCGATCTGCTGCTGTACAGACTGCGAAAGAGTTAGGAATTGACGGGCAAATTATGATTTCTTATGTCACTGCTGAATGTGACAAATATATTGAACGGGAAGAAAGAAGATTAGAAAAAGAGGCCGAAAGAAAATTAGAATCTGAAAGATTGGCCGAAGATAAGAGAATAGAAGCTGAAAAAGAGATTAAGAGGTTGCAGATTGAGGCTGAGGCTAAGAAATTGGAGGCAGAAAGAGAAGACAAAAGATTGGCTGCAGAAAGGGAAGAGAAGAAATTAGCTGCAGAAAGAGAAGAAAAGAGATTAGCTGCAGAGAGGGAAGCAGAAAAGGAGAAGAGATTACAAAGGGAACATGAGTTACGACTAAGGGAGTTTGAGTTTCAAGGCCATGCTCCTGAAAATGGTGCCAGTCCCTTTGCCTCTGATGCCACTGCTAGCCAGGGAGCCTCAACCTCAGCTATGAATTTTCATTTAGATCATTTTGTTGAGAAAGACGATGATATAGAGAGCTATCTAAATAGGTATGAACTATTAGCTACCACATATGGGTTAGAGAGAGAAAGGTGGAGCTTAAAGTTATCTCAGGGACTTCGTGGGGCAGCTTATGAAGTTTTTGCAAAAATGAGCAGAAGTGATCAGGAAAATTATGACATGCTAAAGCAGGCTCTTTTGTTAAGATATGAAAAGAATGCAGAATTTTATAGGAAAAAATTTAGGAATGCTAAACTACTGTCAGGTGAAACCTATCACCAGTTCTCTGCACGAATAGAGACATACTTGGAGAAATGGACTTCTCTGGGGAAAACCCAAGATCTTAAGGAAATGGTCCTTATAGAGCAATTAAGAGAGTCCATGGCTCCAGACCTGAGAAAGTTTCTCATGGAACAAGGTGCAGAGAGGCTGGGTGAGTTGCTAAATGTTGCTGAAAGGTATCAAGCAGCTCAAGCAGAGGTAACAGGTAATAAACTGAAACAAGTGGATAACTTTAGGGCACCACAGAACTTTAATAAATTTGATCCTAGGGATCAAAACAAAGGTAAGCACCAGTTTGATAGGCCACGGTATGAAAATAAAAATAAAACCCCACAATTCGATGAAAGGAAATATGATGAAAGAAAATCTTTCAACCAAGGAAAAAGGTGGTGTAAAAATTGTAAGATGAACAATCATGACACTGACCATTGTAGAAGGAAACCTGTGTATATGGCCACCCTTCAGGTCAGGTCGACCTCAAGACAGGAGGAGGATATTATGTTAGATACCACTCCAGAAGAGATGAGGAAGGCACAGGCTGGGGATAAAACACTCAAGCCTTGTTTCAGGAAATTGTCAACTTGTCGTACAACTCCAGGCAAGGGAGATTTTTACATGAAAAACAAGTTGATGTATAGGAAGACTGGATCTAGATCCAAAGGTCAGGGACAGCTGGTACTTCCTAAAAGATATAGGGCAGACTTAATAAGGAGCCTACATGTGAAACCAGATGGGGACCATGAGAAGATAGGTACCATCATTCAAATGGTGGCTCACCATTATTATTGGCCCAAAGCAAGATGGGACATTGAGAATTTTGTAGAAAGGTGTAGCATAGCACATGAGGGAACACCCACAAGTGGGAACATTGATCAGGACCTGGACACGCCACGGGGCAAAATTAGGCCTGATAATAAAAAGAAAAATAGATTTGATAAAGTGGACCAAATGGAATGGGAAGCCCCTTTTCACGGACACGCTTCACTTAACTGTTTTACAATGGCCACTATGCGGAGAGTGCAAAAAGATGTCTTACCCCAGGATAAGCCGAAAATCCCTCAATCGGACTTAAACAAACTGGAGGAAGAGGATGTAGAGAGGAAATCTCTCATCAAGAATTTTAAGTGGGGAGAAAGCCCCAAAAGAAAAATTGGTAGCGGTCGTTTTATGCATGATAATTCTGGGAAGAAAAATCATCACTATAGAGCTTCGAGTGGAAGAGACCATACCGGTGCATGGACAAAAAGGTCCACCAAATTAAAGGTCCATATGTAGCTTTGTTAAGAACGTGGACTGATGAAAAGGCAGAGGAAAACATTACCTCTTCATACCAATATGTGAATGAGCTGACCACTCGTTTAAAAACTGGCTGGAAACTTGCCAATGAAAATTTGAAACAAGCCAGGAAGAAACATGCTGCCTATTATAACAGGAAGGCGAAAGACAGAGATTTGGCTGTGGGAGAGAAGGTACTGCTTCTTCTCCCCGGGAGTCAGAATAAGTTACAGATTGGATGGCAAGGTCCATATACAGTTTTAGAGAAGGTGTCTAGAACAAATTATAAGATAGATAAGAAGGGGAAAGAAAAAAATCTATCATGTGAATCTCCTGAAGAAATATTTGGAAAGAGAACATCAGGAAGAGACACACTTGTTGACCTTGTCCATCGCCATGGAGATGAAAAAGGAACCACTTTCATCATTTGAATATCCATTACACCCCTGTGAGACAGCAGCACAGGTGAAAATCAGTACACATTTAACGAAAACTCAGAAAGAGAAAGTGCAACAGGTTCTAAATAATCATGCAGAGGTGTTAACAGACCGACCAGGGCATACAAACCTATTGGAATATGATATGAAACTGATAGACCCCACACCTGTCTGTATGAAACCATATTCGATTCCGTTTGCTAAGGAGAAAGCTTTGAAGGAAGAGATAGACTATCTATTGAAGGAAGGAATTATTTCACACAGTGAATCCTCATATAGTTCCGGTGTTGTACTCGTAAGGAAGCCCTCTGGAGAACATAGACTCTGTATAGATTATAGGAGACTGAATGCTATTACAGAGGGACAGCTGGATCCATTGCCGGATACAAATCAGCTGTTTGCCAGACTAAATAAAGCTAAATATTTCTCAAAAGTGGATCTGAGTAAAGGATACTATCAGATTCCAGTAAAGCCTGAGGTTAGACAATACCTAGCTTTTAATACCTCAGAAGGACACTATGAGTTTAATAGATTGCCATTTGGATTGAAGAATGCGCCTAGTGTCTTCTCTAGAATGATGAGAAAATTATTGGACCCTCTGAATAATCCATGTATAACAAATTTCATGGATGATATCCTTATAGCAACAGAAACATTTGAGGAACACATTGACTCTCTGAAGATGCTGTTTGATCGACTTAGGGAAGCAAATTTAACAGCCCGACCAACCAAATGTTGCGTTGGATGTAAAGAATTGGAATTTTTGGGACACACAGTTTATCAGGGAAACATGACCCCTGACCCAAAGAATTTAGAGAAACTAAAGAAAGCCCCGAGACCACAAACCAAGAAGGACGTGAGATCCTTTGTCTCATTATGTGGTTTCTACCAGAAGTATATCAAAAACTTTAATTCCATATGTGCACCGTTAACTGATTTGACACGTAAAGGACATCCAGATCGCATTACATGGACACCACAATGTGAAATGGCTTACCAAGAATTGAAGGAAAAGCTCACAAGTAAACCTATTTTGAAATTACCTGACTTAAGTCAAGAATTCATAGTAAGGACGGATGCCAGTAATATTGGGTTAGGTGCAACTCTACTACAGAAATCAGATGCATTGGATGGGGAATTAAGCCCAGTGGCATATGCTAGCAGGAAGTTGAATAAAGCTGAAATCAACTACTCAACTAGCGAAAAAGAATGTCTTGCAGTAATATGGGCAATAAAGAAATTCAATATTTATCTGTATGGGAAGGCATTTAAGTTGCAAACGGATCACAAACCTTTATCGTTTCTAGCCCAGGCTAGGCATGAGAACTCTAGGTTACTCCGATGGTCCTTGCTTTTGGCTCCCTATAATTTTAGCATTGAGTATATATCTGGAAAAACAAATTTGGGAGCGGATTTTTTAAGCCGCCATCCGTGTGATGAGAATCACCGTAAACCCCAGAAATAATAATAAATTTCTCTATGTGTATATAGAATAAAGGACTGACATATAATGTCTGTTTTAAGAGGGGAGATGTCGTGAATTATTCTAATCCCCATATATAAATTAAAACGTAAATGCAAAGCCTAACAAATAAATTTAATAAAAGGAAAGAAGAATGGTAAAGAACAGTGCTGTCACAATGACTGTACTCGAAATCCCCCTTGTTTTCTACTTCGTCTGCAAATTGTAACGCTTTCACGTTGATAGTAAAAGCCTACTGTATTATTACCCGCTTTCTTCAATGAAACGTGTACTGTATTTCTTGGAAAAACCTTGAGATACGCAAGCTGATCAATGACCTAAATTTAATATTTCATTCATTCCATTTTATACACGGCGTAACTAAAAGACAGATGGACTAAAGGATAGAGAGAAGGGAGAGAGGCAGAAAGCAGGGACACCTGCAACACTAAACACGCGTCGCGCGATACACAATTGCTGCCATCACGCGTGTAAGGCCACATGCACTAACTTTATTTCAAATCGACAGTGATAAAATTCACTACCCATACCAGAGTTAGGTTTTAAAATCCTGAAAAACGCTTATTGGGAATTATGACATTATACCGGTTTACGTTTGAAAACATGACAGTACCCAGACACCACATGGGGATTGAAGTGAACAGGAGGTGGTAGAAAATGCACATTTTGAACGCAGCCACCTAGCTCCCTTAGATTGAGATATTTGGATTCCTTAGGGTTTGCTGACAAAGAATATGTAAAACGTTACGCAAATAGTCTAGGAATTACCAAGTTATGGCCAAAATAAAATAGTGGGGGTGCCTGACAGCATGAAATTATTTCTGCTCATAAAATTTTTTTATAACGTGTTTGAAAAAAACATTACGTTACGGAAATAGCCTACCATGTTAACTCCTATGTGATTGGAGCGCAACAAATGAAAGACTAAACACGATTGGTCGGACTATAAATACTATCTTGTGTTGTCAGGGGAAACGTGAGAAAGGGGTACTTTTTTGAAAAGATGTGTAGACGTGGTGTGATTAGGTAGAGCTGCGAATATACTCAATTCAGAGCGTCTGTTCATTGCCACATCTTGTAATAAACCTACTAAGAAGCAGTGCGTTGAGCACCAGTGTATATTTTTTTATAAAATAAAGCCTGGGACATCGGCAGATCGGAGTTGTGCTATATTCATTGCCAGTCAACGAAACTGTTTATTATTATTTCCATGAATTGTGGTAAGCTTGAAATATTCAATATCTTTTAATGAAAATTGAATGTAAATTGATAATTTATGTCTATATATATATGTGTGGTTCAGTAGCGAACATGATGTAAAGCCTATAGTGCTCCAGCCTGAACAGAAGGTGTCGGAGGAAAGTAAAACTGCATGGAATGGCCAAACAGTACACTGACACCTAGATTATTAACTAGAAAGAAATAATGCTGGAATTGCAGAGGCGTAGTAACCATTAGGGAGGGAAATACTGGTATAAAGTATTTCAGATGAAGCTGACAGTTGGCCTAACGCTCTGAACTCAATGTTTGTGATGTATTGTGCTCAGTGTAGAAATGGAGTATAAATTAGTTCTGACGTAGAAGGTACAACCTTCTTGTTTCAGGGACCGTGGTCTTAAAGTTATTGAGCAGCACCTGGTCAGAGCTTTGCTGAAGCCAGAGGTGGACAGCATACTCCTTGGTCGATATAGCAACCAGTGGGGTGGCTCCAGAACTCATTACAGTAATCGAGCAGAGGAGTCTTTTACTGCAGTCATCACGCAAGATAAGAGAGTGTGGCCATGGAGCTCAACATTATGTACCCCCATCTTAAAATGACATTATAAACTAAAATTAAGAGGGGAATTTAATTGTTTTAATACCAGGAACTGAGAACATCTCCAATACTAGTTCCAATAGAAACAAACTATTGAAGTCATGATGACAAATACCAACAGAGCTTGAACAAAACAAAACCAGTATTACCTCATATTACCACTACACAACTGACACACATAGGATACCATTAATAATATATGTCACTACAAGAATCATATTAATAAATTCTGTACATATAACTTGTAATTAAAATTGATTGTGATTCCTGGTTCCCTTTCACTACTCTTATTAGATATAGATACCTTCACAGCTGATCTCAGTCAGTACACTAAGTCCCCTATAAATATTTATATACATCCCACCTTTCCACAGGTACATAATGTTGAGCTCCATGGCCACACTCTCTTATCTTGCGTGATGACTGCAGTAAAAGACTCCTCTGCTCGATTACTTTAATGAGTTCTGGAGCCACCCCACTGGTTGCTATATGGACCAAGGAGTATGCTGTCCACCTCTGGCTTCAGCAAAGCTCTGACCAGGTGCTGCTCAATAACTTTAAGACCACGGTCCCTGAAACAAGAAGGTTGTACCTTCTACGTCAGAACTAATTTATACTCCATTTCTACACTGAGCACAATACATCACAAACATTGAGTTCAGAGCGTTAGGCCAACTGTCAGCTTCATCTGAAATACTTTATACCAGTATTTCCCTCCCTAATGGTTACTACGCCTCTGCAATTCCAGCATTATTTCTTTCTAGTTAATAATCTAGGTGTCAGTGTACTGTTTGGCCATTCCATGCAGTTTTACTTTCCTCCGACACCTTCTGTTCAGGCTGGAGCACTATAGGCTTTACATCATGTTCGCTACTGAACCACACATATATACAGACATAATTTATCAATTTACATTCAATTTTCATTTTAAAATATTGAATATTTCAAGCTTACCACAATTCATGGAAATAATAATAAACAGTTTCGTTGACTGGCAATGAGTATAGCACAACTCCGATCTGCCGATGTCCCAGGCTTTATTTTATAAAAAATATACACTGGTGCTCAACGCACTGCTTCTTAGTAGGTTTATTACAAGATGTGGCAATGAACAGACGCTCTGAATTGAGTATATTCGCAGCTCTACCCAATCAAACCATGTCTACACATCTTTTCAAAAAAGTACCCCTTTCTCACGTTTCCCCTGACAACACAAGATAGTATTTATAGTCCGACCAATCGTGTTTAGTCTTTCATTTGTTGCGCTCCAATCAAATAGGAGTTAACATGGTAGGCTATTTCCGTAACGTAATGTTTCTTCAAACACGTTATAAAAAAATTTTATGAGCAGAAATGATTTCATGCTGTCAGGCACCCCCACTATTTTATTTTGGCCATAACTTGGTAATTCCTAGACTATTTGCGTAACGTTTTACATATTCTTTGTCAGCAAACCCTAAGGAACCCAAATATACAAATTTAATGGAGCCAATATGCATTTTCTTCTAGGATAGTCGTGCTGTTACTACCTTCTCACTTCCAAACTTGAGGGTGTCTGGGTACTGTCATGTTTTCAAACGTAAACCGGTATAATGTCATAATTCCCAATAAGCGTTTTTCAGGATTTTAAAACCTAACTCTGGTATGGGTAGTGAATTTTATCACTGTCGATTTGAAATAAAGTTAGTGCATGTGGCCTTACACGCGTGATGGCAGCAATTGTGTATCGCGCGACGCGTGTTTAGTGTTGCACGTGTCCCTGCTTTCTGCCTCTCCCTTCTCTCTATCCTTTAGTCCATCTGTCTTTTAGTTACGCCGTGTATAAAATGGAATGAATGAAATATTAAATTTAGGTCATTGATCAGCTTGCGTATCTCAAGGTTTTTCCAAGAAATACAGTACACGTTTCATTGAAGAAAGCGGGTAATAATACAGTAGGCTTTTACTATCAACGTGAAAGCGTTACAATTCGCCGACGAAGTAGAAAACAAGGGGGATTTCGAGTACAGTCATTGTGACAGCACTGTTCTTTACCATTCTTCTTTCCTTTTATTAAATTTATTTGTTAGGCTTTGCATTTACGTTTTAATTTATATATGGGGATTAGAATAATTCACGACATCTCCCCTCTTAAAACAGACATTATATGTCAGTCCTTTATTCTATATACACATAGAGAAATTTATTATTATTTCTGGGGTTTACGGTGATTCTCATCACACGGATGGCGGCTTAAAAAATCCGCTCCCAAATTTGTTTTTCCAGATATATACTCAATGCTAAAATTATAGGGAGCCAAAAGTAAGGACCATCGGAGTAACCTAGAGTTCTCATGCCTAGCCTGGGCTAGAAACGATAAAGGTTTGTGATCCGTTTGCAACTTAAATGCCTTCCCATACAGATAAATATTGAATTTCTTTATTGCCCATATTACTGCAAGACATTCTTTTTCGCTAGTTGAGTAGTTGATTTCAGCTTTATTCAATTTTCTGCTAGCATATGCCACTGGGCTTAATTCCCCATCCAATGCATCTGATTTCTGTAGTAGAGTTGCACCTAACCCAATATTACTGGCATCCGTCCTTACTATGAATTCTTGACTTAAGTCAGGTAATTTCAAAATAGGTTTACTTGTGAGCTTTTCCTTCAATTCTTGGTAAGCCATTTCACATTGTGGTGTCCATGTAATGCGATCTGGATGTCCTTTACGTGTCAAATCAGTTAACGGTGCACATATGGAATTAAAGTTTTTGATATACTTCTGGTAGAAACCACATAATGAGACAAAGGATCTCACGTCCTTCTTGGTTTGTGGTCTCGGGGCTTTTTTTAAATTCTCTAAATTCTTTGGGTCAGGGGTCATGTTTCCCTGATAAACTGTGTGTCCCAAAAATTCCAATTCTTTACATCCAACGCAACATTTGGTTGGTCGGGCTGTTAAATTTGCTTCCCTAAGTCGATCAAACAGCATCTTCAGAGAGTCAATGTGTTCCTCAAATGTTTCTGTTGCTATAAGGATATCATCCATGAAATTTGTTATACATGGATTATTCAGAGGGTCCAATAATTTTCTCATCATTCTAGAGAAGACACTAGGCGCATTCTTCAATCCAAATGGCAATCTATTAAACTCATAGTGTCCTTCTGAGGTACTAAAAGCTAGGTATGGTCTAACCTCAGGCTTTACTGGAATCTGATAGTATCCTTTACTCAGATCCACTTTTGAGAAATATTTAGCTTTATTTAGTCTGGCAAACAGCTGATTTGTATCCGGCAATGGATCCACCTGTCCTTCTGTAATAGCATTCAGTCTCCTGTAATCTATACAGAGTCTATGTTCTCCAGAGGGCTTCCTTAAGAGTACAACACCGGAACTATATGAGGATTCACTGTGTGAAATAATTCCTTCCTTCAACAGATAGTCTATCTCTTCCTTCAAAGCTTTCTCCTTAGCAAACGGAATCGAATATGGTTTCATACAGACAGGTGTGGGGTCTATCAGTTTCATATCATATTCCAATAGGTTTGTATGCCCTGGTCGGTCTGTTAACACCTCTGCATGATTATTTAGAACCTGTTGCACTCTCTCTTTCTGAGTTTTTGTTAAATGTGTACTGATTTTCACCTGTGCTGCTGTCTCACAGGGGTGTAATGGATATTCAAATGATGAAAGTGGTTCCTTTTTCATCTCCATGGCGATGGACAAGGTCAACAAGTGTGTCTCTTCCTGATGTTCTCTTTCCAAATATTTCTTCAGGAGATTCACATGATAGATTTTTTCTTTCCCCTTCTTATCTATCTTATAATTTGTTCTAGACACCTTCTCTAAAACTGTATATGGACCTTGCCATCCAATCTGTAACTTATTCTGACTCCCGGGGAGAAGAAGCAGTACCTTCTCTCCCACAGCCAAATCTCTGTCTTTCGCCTTCCTGTTATAATAGGCAGCATGTTTCTTCCTGGCTTGTTTCAAATTTTCATTGGCAAGTTTCCAGCCAGTTTTTAAACGAGTGGTCAGCTCATTCACATATTGGTATGAAGATGTAATGTTTTCCTCTGCCTTTTCATCAGTCCACGTTCTTAACAAAGCTACATATGGACCTTTAATTTTGTGGACCTATTTGTCCATGCACCGGTATGGTCTCTTCCACTCGAAGCTCTATAGTGATGATTTTTCTTCCCAGAATTATCATGCATAAAACGACCGCTACCAATTTTTCTTTTGGGGCTTTCTCCCCACTTAAAATTCTTGATGAGAGATTTCCTCTCTACATCCTCTTCCTCCAGTTTGTTTAAGTCCGATTGAGAGATTTTCGGCTTATCCTGGGGTAAGACATCTTTTTGCACTCTCCGCATAGTGGCCATTGTAAAACAGTTAAGTGAAGCTTGTCCGTGAAAAGGGGCTTCCCATTCCCTTTGGTCCACTTTATCAAATCTATTTTTCTTTTTATTATCAGGCCTAATTTTGCCCCGTGGCGTGTCCAGGTCCTGATCAATGTTCCCACTTGTGGGTGTTCCCTCATGTGCTATGCTACACCTTTCTACAAAATTCTCAATGTCCCATCTTGCTTTGGGCCAATAATAATTGTGAGCCACCTTTTGAATGATGGTACCTATCTTCTCATGGTCCCCATCTGGTTTCACATGTAGGCTCCTTATTAAGTCTGCCCTATATCTTTTAGGAAGTACCAGCTGTCCCTGACCTTTGGATCTAGCTCCAGTCTTCCTATACATCAACTTGTTTTTCATGTAAAAATCTCCCTTGCCTGGAGTTGTACGACAAGTTGACAATTTCCTGAAACAAGGCTTGAGTGTTTTATCCCCAGCCTGTGCCTTCCTCATCTCTTCTGGAGTGGTATCCAACATAATATCCTCCTCCTGTCTTGAGGTCGACCTGACCTGAAGGGTGGCCATATACACAGGTTTCCTTCTGCAACGGTCAGTGTCATGATTGTCCATCTGACAATTCTTACACCACCTTTTTCCTTGGTTGAAAGATTTTCTTTCATCATATTTCCTTTCATCGAATTGTGGGGTTTTATTTTTATTTTCATACCGTGGCCTATCAAACTGGTGCTTACCTTTGTTTTGATCCCTAGGATCAAATTTATTAAAGTTCTGTGGTGCCCTAAAGTTATCCACTTGTTTCTTTTTATTACCTGTTACCTCTGCTTGAGCTGCTTGATACCTTTCAGCAACATTTAGCAACTCACCCAGCCTCTCTGCACCTTGTTCCATGAGAAACTTTCTCAGGTCTGGAGCCATGGACTCTCTTAATTGCTCTATAAGGACCATTTCCTTAAGATCTTGGGTTTTCCCCAGAGAAGTCCATTTCTCCAAGTATGTCTCTATTCGTGCAGAGAACTGGTGATAGGTTTCACCTGACAGTAGTTTAGCATTCCTAAATTTTTTCCTATAAAATTCTGCATTCTTTTCATATCTTAACAAAAGAGCCTGCTTTAGCATGTCATAATTTTCCTGATCACTTCTGCTCATTTTTGCAAAAACTTCATAAGCTGCCCCACGAAGTCCCTGAGATAACTTTAAGCTCCACCTTTCTCTCTCTAACCCATATGTGGTAGCTAATAGTTCATACCTATTTAGATAGCTCTCTATATCATCGTCTTTCTCAACAAAATGATCTAAATGAAAATTCATAGCTGAGGTTGAGGCTCCTTGGCTAGCCGTGGCATCAGAGGCAAAGGGACTGGCACTATTTTCAGGAGCATGGCCTTGAAACTCAAACTCCCTTAGTCGTAACTCATGTTCCCTTTGTAATCTCTTCTCCTCCTTTTCTGCTTCCCTCTCTGCAATCTCTTCTTTCTTTCAATCTTTCTTCCCTTTCTGCAGCTAATCTTTTGTCTTCTCTTTCTGCCTCCAATGCTTTAACCTCTTTGTCAGCCTCAATCTGCAACCTCTTAGCCTCAGCCTCAATCTGCAACCTCTTAATCTCTTTTTCAGCTTCTATTCTCTTATCTTCGGCCAATCTTTCAGATTCTAATTTTCTTTCGGCCTCTTTTTCTAATCTTCTTTCTTCCCGTTCAATATATTTGTCACATTCAGCAGTGACATAAGAAATCATAATTTGCCCGTCCATTCCTAACTCTTTCGCAGTCTGTACAGCAGCAGATCGAAATTTTGCCAGGTCGGCCATTGTCTAACAGATAAATGTCTAAACAATTTTATCTATGACTAATTAACTCAAGACAACACAGGCACTGTGAGCTCAACCTTATTTATTTTCACCCAAGGATACCTTTTAATTCTTATTATTCCCTGAAGTGAATTACCCCCAATATTTGTAATAGGGAAAGATTCAAAATCCCGGACGAGCCCCCAATATATGTAGTAAAGTGGGATGTTATAAATATTTATAGGGGACTTAGTGTACTGACTGAGATCAGCTGTGAAGGTATCTATATCTAATAAGAGTAGTGTATTATAGATAACCTTACTTACTGCCACATATGTATACCTCAGTCAGAATTATTCTGGAATAGTGTGATGACTACGTTATATGTCTAGGGTATGTGTATGATGAAGTGTAAGTCATAACAACAACAGACAGATAAACAATTTAATTTATTCCACCACACTTGACAACACTGTGACACTCACATACATATAACACTCTAAGAGGATATCTTAAAGGAGTCACTGATAACTTTTCAAATAACAATATGTATTCAGTGCTGTCATGAATGTATATGTGTCCTGATTCAAATACAAAGGGAACCAGGAATCACAATCAATTTTAATTACAAGTTATATGTACAGAATTTATTAATATGATTCTTGTAGTGACATATATTATTAATGGTATCCTATGTGTGTCAGTTGTGTAGTGGTAATATGAGGTAATACTGGTTTGGTTTTGTTCAAGCTCTGTTGGTATTTGTCATCATGACTTTAATAGTTTGTTTCTATTGGAACTAGTATTGGAGATGTTCTCAGTTCCTGGTATTAAAACAATTAAATTCCCCTCTTAATTTTAGTTTACAATGTCATTTTAAGATGGGGGTACATAATGTTGAGCTCCATGGCCACACTCTCTTATCTTGCGTGATGACTGCAGTAAAAGACTCCTCTGCTCGATTACTTTAATGAGTTCTGGAGCCACCCCACTGGTTGCTATATGGACCAAGGACTATGCTGTCCACCTCTGGCTTCAGCAAAGCTCTGACCAGGTGCTGCTCAATAACTTTAAGACCACGGTACCTGAAACAAGAAGGTTGTACCTTCTACGTCAGAACTAATTTATACTCCATTTCTACACTGAGCACAATACATCACAAACATTGAGTTCAGAGCGTTAGGCCAACTGTCAGCTTCATCTGAAATACTTTATACCAGTATTTCCCTCCCTAATGGTTACTACGCCTCTGCAATTCCAGCATTATTTCTTTCTAGTTAATAATCTAGGTGTCAGTGTACTGTTTGGCCATTCCATGCAGTTTTACTTTCCTCCGACACCTTCTGTTCAGGCTGGAGCACTATAGGCTTTACATCATGTTCGCTACTGAACCACACATATATACAGACATAATTTATCAATTTACATTCAATTTTCATTTTAAAATATTGAATATTTCAAGCTTACCACAATTCATGGAAATAATAATAAACAGTTTCGTTGACTGGCAATGAGTATAGCACAACTCCGATCTGCCGATGTCCCAGGCTTTATTTTATAAAAAATATACACTGGTGCTCAACGCACTGCTTCTTAGTAGGTTTATTACAAGATGTGGCAATGAACTGACGCTCTGAATTGAGTATATTCGCAGCTCTACCCAATCAAACCATGTCTACACATCTTTTCAAAAAAGTACCCCTTTCTCACGTTTCCCCTGACAACACAAGATAGTATTTATAGTCCGACCAATCGTGTTTAGTCTTTCATTTGTTGCGCTCCAATCAAATAGGAGTTAACATGGTAGGCTATTTCCGTAACGTAATGTTTCTTCAAACACGTTATAAAAAAATTTTATGAGCAGAAATGATTTCATGCTGTCAGGCACCCCCACTATTTTATTTTGGCCATAACTTGGTAATTCCTAGACTATTTGCGTAACGTTTTACATATTCTTTGTCAGCAAACCCTAAGGAACCCAAATATACAAATTTAATGGAGCCAATATGCATTTTCTTCTAGGATAGTCGTGCTGTTACCACTTCTCACTTCCAAACTTGAGGGTGTCTGGGTACTGTCATGTTTTCAAACGTAAACCGGTATAATGTCATAATTCCCAATAAGCGTTTTTCAGGATTTTAAAACCTAACTCTGGTATGGGTAGTGAATTTTATCACTGTCGATTTGAAATAAAGTTAGTGCATGTGGCCTTACACGCGTGATGGCAGCAATTGTGTATCGCGCGACGCGTGTTTAGTGTTGCACGTGTCCCTGCTTTCTGCCTCTCCCTTCTCTCTATCCTTTAGTCCATCTGTCTTTTAGTTACGCCGTGTATAAAATGGAATGAATGAAATATTAAATTTAGGTCATTGATCAGCTTGCGTATCTCAAGGTTTTTCCAAGAAATACAGTACACGTTTCATTGAAGAAAGCGTTACAATTTGCCGACGAAGTAGAAAACAAGGGGGATTTCGAGTACAGTCATTGTGACAGCACTGTTCTTTACCATTCTTCTTTCCTTTTATTAAATTTATTTGTTAGGCTTTGCATTTACGTTTTAATTTATATATGGGGATTAGAATAATTCACGACAAGTATGAAACTAATGACTTCAGACAGAAAAATATGAATTAATGTGTAGGTAAGTATCATACTAATGACTTAAGACAGAAAAATATGAATTAATGTGTAGGTAAGTATGAAACCAATGACTTAAGACAGAAAAATATGAATTAATGTGTAGGTAAGTATCAAAATAATGTCTTAAGACAGAAAATATGAAATAGATGTTCCCACAACTCTAGTAAAAATTGGTTTATTCCAGATAATACCTCTCTCACTGGAACTTTATTAAAACTGTTCTGCATGTCCATTTCTGTGAATACATATCTGGGTCTAGTTATCAAACTTTGTCTTTTCATATTTCATTTTCCTCTTATATCTTCCTAAATCACCCATTCATTGGATTAAAAAAGAAACTTCTGTTCCAAATTGCAATAAATGTGTTCCCCGTCCCCCTAATTTATTTTTTCACCTTCAAGTACAATGGACAGTCGAGTAAAGCGTATTATATTTCCTTGTCCTCTTGACTTGTCTTCAACAGTCTTGCCATCCCTGTTAACGACAATCGTCCTATGACGACAATCTTCCTACAACGACAATCTTCCTACAACGAAAATCTTCCTATACCGACAATCTTCCTATGACTACATTCTTTCTATAACGACAATCTTCCTATACCGACAATCTTCCTATAACGACAATCTTCCTATACCGACAATCTTCCTATAACGACAATCTTCCTATAACGAAAATCTTCCTATAACGACTACCTTCCTATAACGACAATCTTCCTATAACGACTACCTTCCTATAACGACAATCTTCCTATAACGACAATCTTCCTATCTCATTATCGCATTTAGAAGCATCATGTCAGCTGGCCACAAAGAACAGAATAAAAAAATAAAGCTGCTGCCAATGAAAATAACAGTACGTTGTATGATATTCAAAACTGATTATTTTTATTAAAGACGTTCTGTGATCATTCACGCAGACAAGACGGTCGTCGTGATTGGATGCTATTTTTTTTTTTTAAATGTCTGGGACTTTTTAAAATGCTTTGTCGCGAATTTTCTTTTCTTTATTCAGTTTAATATTTTTATTAAGAAAGTGGAGCAATTTTTTTTTAAATGGAATTATGGAAGACGGGCACACTGATTGTAAAAAAAAAAAAACCAAAAAAAAAAAAAAAAGTTACTCGACACATGAGAAAGGACTATTTATTGCACTCTACCGTGTGCATCATAGGCCCGTTTTTCTGCGTCGATATTACAATGACAATATCATTGTATTTGTCACAGACAGAAAGTTTAATACTAAATAATCATCATCATCAAGAGAGAGAGAGCGAGAGAGAGAGAGAATGAGAGAGAGGGAGAGAGGGAGGAAGAGAGACAAGAGAAAGAGAGACGGAGTGAAGTACTGCAATATGAAGAAGATATTTTACATAATCATGGGAGACAACCTTCATGCCTTGTCGTATGATACAGGGGATCATGTCTCTGAAACTGCCGGTCCCAAGTTGTTGACTGTCTTCGGCCATGATGTCGGAAAGTTCAACATCTCACTTTGTAGTATTATCACGGAATTTGCCTCCCCTCTGCTTTGCAGTAGTGGTCCACCAGTGGCCAAAACTCAAGAGTATCTAAAATGGGTCTTTCAAAGGTGTCTACCTTCACACAAAACCACTCTTGGCAGAGTTGTAGATAGAAGGATAATGATGCTTCTATCTCAAGCGTATGTTCACAAGATAGTTTAGAAGTCAAGAACAATGCTACATACGGCAGAGCACTATTAACTTATATCTGATCCGGCACCTTTTGTGAAATTTTAAGCAATGTTGTTGCTTGTTCGAGCCCCCAGCTGATTTAATCTAGCGAAATTCCTTTTATAAGTATTTGACTCTATAGATGTAACTATATGTATATGTATTAAATATTTTAGATCATACGTGCGCTCTCTTTTCTATAAGAACTGAATCAACTAAGAATTTGTAAAATAACATATAACAAAATTAATAATCAATTAGTCTTTAACAGATTTAAATAAATATGGATTAAAGTGACTTTAGAGGATTTTAAAGTTGTCTTCACTGAGACTTAATTGGGGACTGTTGGTTATTGTCCGTTATTTTTGCCTGTGAACAAAACTTAACTTCCAGAGTACTGCAATGGTTGGTTTTCGAGTCTTTCGTGAAGGCTCTTCTCTAGAGGCGTCTAAATGAACTCCACTCCTAATGTCAATGTGAGTGTATTCACAACGTGTCCACTGTAGGTAGTTGATGTCAAACCCAGTTCTTAAACCACAAGATAATGGCGAAGATTCTTACTTCAGACTGGTCTGGTACTAAGAACCGTTTTGTAGCTTCGAACCACGAACTTTAGGAAAAATAAAAGAACAAATGCCTCTGCTAAGTACATTTATTGGATGAAGATTAACAGCCGCATTCTCTCGCTGTCCACCCACCAATGTTAGCCTCTTTGAATAATTAGATTCTTTGAGTCTACACAACGTAACTCAGGGAAGATGATTATAAATCACCAATATTCTTCTGGGTATTTTAATGGGAAATATTTGCTTGGACAGCGCGAGTGCAATGATTTGTTTCTGAACTACAATTAACAAGATACATTTATCTCACAAAATGATACTTTACACTTTATGCACATATGGTGTAATCATCACTCCTCACTGCTCCACTCCGAGTCTGGGATTACCTCTACTTTTCCTTACCTGGGCGAATTGGCATTAAAGCCAACCCCAGCGCTTGCTGTAGCGGTTTATGAAAATGCCATTTTCCTATGTTGAGGTCTCCAGCCTCCTATGCTTTGTATCTCTACTTAACAAGTACAGACATGTCAACTTCACATTGTAAGATAAATGTTCACTAATTACCCCAAATAACTTGGGAACACAATCTCCTGGCACAGTAGAATGGACACATCAACTTTGATTAGCTGCTTCGAACCTTCGGTTGGGGAAATTTTAGTATTCCTCTAATGACGGGTGCTCTGATTCCTTAAGTCTCCACTCTTGGTATTTAAAATCGCGGGTTCTATTTTAAGTTATAAAGATGCCCAAATACTTCGATCTGTAACTTTTAATTTTGGAATTCTTTGTCCGATCCTTCTCTCTGGCTACTGGGAATTCTTACTTGACGTTGTTGGAAATGCAGTCTGATTTGTGTCTCCGACTTTGTTAGATTATATTTCCATTTCTCAATCCAAGTCCCAGATTGGTATTTCCGACCAGCTTTCCAATGAGAGCTAAAATTTATTTCAGGCTCTAGATTTAGACCAATCCTGTCTCTTTAGAACTATGTGGGTCGGGGTGTTAAATCATTACTATCCCTCGCGTGTTTTAAAATATCTATTTTAAAATTTAAACTCGTGACTTCTTTTAAATATGGCAGTAATACTTCCGATTGCATTTGTACAAACTCACAAATACATCGGTGAACTTATTTCCTGGCTAATACCTTTCCCAACATAATCTCCCCAGACGGGCTATCTGTATCATTGATACAGAGATGGTCCAGCGGAAGCATTACCTCGTGTTTTCGTACACCTCCCAGACGGATTTCTTAGACAGATAATCTGGCTTTCTTTTCGTCGATCGTGAGAGACCACATTGAGTCAACAATGACCGTCTCTATCAAAGGTGGCTAGACGGCTTAAGTGATAAAAGTATTATCCGCTGACCTGTCTAATTAGCCTTGTAATACTACGATTTGTCGGAAGTGTGTAAGTTTTAGAATTATTTTTCGAGTCCGACAATTTGAGTGATATCGACAATGTGAGTGAATGGTCAGAATTATAGAGAAAAACACAGAAAATGTGTGAAAATAGGGAGAACTTAAGACAGCCTGGAAGAAGATCTATTAAAGCTATCTCTCTTTCCAAGCTCATAACTTACTTATATAGTCTTAAGAATCACCCGCCCTCTCTTCTTTCTCACAGACAGATAGAGAAATCGTAAGAGCTTAAATATGTATGGATGAAGGTCTTGAACAGCGCGTTAATAACTGAGTAAAATTTATTAAAATTCTTTAATGTAGAAAATATAGGAAAAGTAAGTATATCAGCACAACAATATAAGTAATGCATCAAGTCACAACAAGTTAACCATTACATAAACATCAAGAAACCAAAACCCACTATTCGGCCCGGACAAGGAAAGTAAATACAGAGGTAAATCCTTCGCTGTATGTGTATGATGTAACTCTAACACAGTGTCTTTAAGTCTCTATCCAGACTGGAGGAGTGTAATAAATCCACTGGGGAAGAGCAAACGCTATCCTTGCGTCGTCTTCACACAAAAAAAAAAGAAAATTAAACGATAGGCTGTAGGTTTTCTCTGTCTTTCCGCTGACCGCTAATCCGTGCCGGGATTTGAATGACCAGAAGCACCCAAGGCGATGTCAGCTTAGAACAACAGTCCGCTGAACTATTCATGGGCGTTGAATTAAGCCTAAGTACTTGATGCGAAAATCCGGTTGGGTCTGGTTTGAACCTTGAATTATGGACTGCGCCTCCTGTTAAAGCACAGTACGATGATTTCAGTTTTTGCTGGCACAGCTGTGTCGATAATATGTTGAATGACCTTTTTAGCTCGCGAGTAGGGAATCCCTACTGCACAATACGACGACAGACTGCGGGGGCTGGTTGTACCCTGCATGAGCTAAATTCCAGTTAGAGGGCTATGGGGTGAGGGCTGTAATTTCAGGTATTAGGTGACACTCGTGGCGTTAGTTGCTTACTGGAACCGTGAGATTGAGGAGAATGTTACATTCCTATACTGGGATCCTGCTGTAACAGTGGGGTACACTGGAACCCGAGATGCCAAGAATTTAGGCGATACAAGTCGAATCTTTTGCCCACAATCGCGTGTGTCTCATTTGGTCATCTACGGGCAGGTGAAATGTACGAGCGTGCTGACTGAGTAAACCTATCAAGATTTATAGTCTAAAAAGTGACGCTGACCCAGCCATCTGCTATCGCGTGCTCACAACTGTAAAAGGACACAACTGGTTTCGTTACAAGTATGTCCTCTTGTTTCTACCCTTATGATCGTCTTGTTAATTGTTTTGTTTGGCCCGTCTGAGTATATAGAGTGGATGTCGACAGATACGAGAGAAGGTATAGAAATAGATTTTTTCACAGGTGGCAGAATTGAGGAAAAAAGATCTGTCTTTGGAGTGATTGTCGTGGTTGAGTAAAGTGTAGAGTATTTGTCGAGTTGGACAATAGTAGTGAAATCGACAAGGGATAGTGGACTGACAGAGTTATAGATTACACTCACAGAAAGGTGTAAATAGGAGATGGACTTGAGACAACCTGGAAGAAGATTTATCAAAGTGATCTCTCTCTCCAAGCCTCAACTCACTTTTACTGTCTAAGCACCTCCTGCTCTCACTCTTTTCTCTTATCAAACATAGAGATTATAGTAAAGAGCTAAAACAAGTTTAATTATGGATGAAAAGGGTCGGGAACAGCGCATTAATAAATGTGTAAACTTTATTAAAGTAGAAAAGCATGGAATTAATGCATATCATCATGTACAACATAAATTACATCAATAATCAAATATTCATCAATAGTCATCAATAATGCAAATACACACCCACAAACACACACACACCACCAACACTCATAAAACCTGTAGAACACAGAGAAATGAAATAACTGTCTGACAGTCTGTCCGTTTTTTCGTGGGACCAAGTACAATGCTTCCGACAGTGTCTTTTACGTAAAAATATACTCCATGGGGGATGGACTTGACCTGTATAAATCCACTGTAGTCCCTATTGCTGGTGGCACCCCTGATTTCGCGATGGGGACTGGAAGACGGTCTATCTCTTGCTGACCAAATAAACGAACTGAGCTACAGTCCGTCCGCTTTTGTGGGACCAAATGGAATAGCTCCAATGTCTTTACGTAAAAATATACTCCATGGGTGATGGAATTGACCTGTAAATCCAATGTAGGCGCTATCTTTGGTGACCCCCTAATTGCGTGAGGGGCTGGAACTCTGTACCTCTGGCCGCTTCTAAGTGCAAAGTTCTACCTAATCCAGGAATACACCAAACGAAGTCACTTGAGGACAACGAGTCCTTTTGCGCTCTTTATCCGGCGCTAGATTTAGCTTGCGTGCTGGGTAGTAAATCCTGTTTAAACTGGTTTGGCTGTGGTTTGCTGAGTGCCCCGTTTAGGCACACAAAGTCGGTTGATATCAGATTCTGCTATAGACATGCTGGGCGGTTTTGATATTCTGGAAGCGGCAATGCTCTAGCTGGTAATCCGATAGGCGAGTAGGGAACTACTGCTGCATTTGGTGATTCCAGATTTAGCTTTGGCTCGTTGCACTGCGTGAGCGTAACTTGGCGTTGACAAAAAGGGGTTTTGATTCAGGAACGGGGTTGACGACTCGTGACGCTAGCGGTATTCAGAAACCCTCTAGATCGAAGAGAATATGACGTTCTTCGCCTGACTGGAGTCTGCTCTAGCGATTCGGTCTCCCTGAAACTGAGACCCAAAAAAGACACCCTTTACCTCAAGCAACAACAAAATCAATCTAATGTTTTATAACTTAGTCATGCTCCGCTCCCTCCATTCTATCAATTATAGCATGTGCCCGCATAGGCTTAATATCTTTTGTACACCCATGTAACTGTCATTAAATGTTCTGACAGCAAAATCTACTCCTCTTCTCCCAATCTCAACATACAGGAAACCTAACCTTGTAGTTACAGTTAAATGAATATGCTTATTCATCTTACAACATTAAATGAATTTACATAAACAGATTACAGCATTTGACATTACACAAATAAATCGTATGTCCCCTTGGGGAAATATATTAGCATTCCACAAAATGAGTACATAGAAAATGCAATGTTCTTGCTATAATAATACAGTTGTGGCTGAATCATAAGATAGAATTATATCTATGCCTGGTGATTGCTTTCTGTGAAAGTTATAGACTAGTGCCTAGCCACACAAGTAAGCATAAAATGATTCTCCCTTGCCACTAAAAATATCTATCAAAAAGGAATCAGTGACTATCTCCTATAATCCAGAATTATTACCTGCATCTCACTATTCAGTTTTTAAGTGAACAATCCAGACCTGACATTATCTTACAGAAATGACAGTTAATTTAGCCTATTCTTAACCCATGATAAGCATCTGTGGACTGATTCTACGCCTAGTATCCGTCTGTTATTGTACGTCTATCATTTAACCCATTATAAACCAAAACAGCGTAAACACCGCTTAACTAAGGCCGTAGACAGCGCTACATTATCACTGAATTAAATTACTAGGAGAAGTCCTCAAAATGAAGTAAGTCACTTCCTATCAGATATATATAAAAAGCTAACATGAATATAATATAATAATTATAAGATATGTCAACTCACCCCGAAAATGACTAGAACATAGGCAAACACATTCTAGTACTGTGTTTAAGTTTGCCTTATCTCATGATGGTCATCTACGGGCCAGGAATATTCACGAATGTCTTGGCTTATTAAACCCGTCTACTCTTATAGATTACAAAGGACGCCCCCCCCCCCCCCCCGGACACCTGGCCTGCATATTTCTACAGATGTATCGGCGTAATGCGTAATCAAGAAAGTAAGACAAAGGTTATTCTAGAGACATCAGAAGTCAACAACCGCAAGAAAGTTCCTTCAGGTAGAGAAATGCATAATATTATGAGAGCTAATGCGTTCTAAGGGGCAAAAACCCAGAGACTGACCGCGATAGTTATCTCCCCCTGAAACAGATCAAACTCGTTACCCAGGCCTCAAAGGGTACCAGCCGCTCGTGATCAAACGTTTTAAAGCGACCAGAGAAATTCCCCTGGACGGACCAGGTGCGTGTATGTAATATTACCGCTGCGCTGACCGTTTCTGACCAGTGGGGGATTTCTACTGAAAGCCAGAACGTAAACACTTCGGGTAGGGTTTGAGAAGGAGAAAATGAAAGAAAATAAGAATACAAAATGTCTAGGAAAACAGAACATTAAAAGAGTTAATAACATATGGAACGAAATGGTAAAATAAATTATCGGTCACGTGACAGGTGCCCCCCCTTTTAAAGTTCGAGGAATACGGACAAAAATGACAGTAATTTATCTTTTCCATAGACGTTCATTACATGTCGTAAGAACATCCTATAATCATAACCAAAATCGTATCCAATTTCTGTCAGTACTGTATGACTAGCTCCGAGTTCATTTCTTTTCTTCCCTCTGTCTAATAGACGTTCAGCGAATGGAATTTTGCGAAGCCAGTCGGCACTGACGCCCTTCGTTTCCGTGTGAACCTGACCTTGCTTCCGCAATTCGTTGTGCCTGTTTATGGTCCGGAAAATTATCCGCACCTGTTGTGGTTTTCGGCCCCGCCTGAACTCACTGGCCACTGCGTAGGTAATCCGCCTGTTATGTGCAGTGTAATCATTGCTGGGCTCGGGCTGTTTATGTTTCCGTATATATTTACCTGTCACGGGCGTGGACTTGAAGAACCCTCGATAGCTGCAGTCTATCGGGATTTTCTGCGCGCGTGTAACCCTAGTTGGCAAATAAAGCCGTTAGTTGGCCGAAGAAATGCTAGCATTTTTCTTCTGCCTCTGGACACCTACTCCCCTTTTTCGGTGGGAGCATTGATCAATCTTCCGACCTGTGCCGTCTAAAGGTGGGTCTGGAGCTTTCCTTGCCTTGCCAGTCACAACTCTGGCTTGGTCAACGGAAATGATCAAGTTGCTCGGTAATGGCCTGGCGGAGGCGACTACTTGGCTGTCCGTCAGTGGGGTTGAGACCACTGGAATAATGCGATTTGAATGAGAGAACTCAGCTGCCTGAAGCAGAGAGTAATCGATCGCATTCTGGGGTTCTACTAAATCATAACAGATCTCCGTAGCTTCTATCTTTGGAGAGAGATAGGTATTATCTGCGAGTTGCAGAGTTTGTTGAGTCGTTTTACCATTACTAGCATGACGTGAGCCAAGGCTCTCAACAATGGCTCCATGTACAGTATTAAGGCAGCTTTTCTCACTGTCTTCTGCCCTGAGAAGTGTGAGAGACTCAAATGGAATACCAGGGATCCTGTAGAGCCCTTTTCGTAGACCTCTACACTCCTTTACAGATGAAGGTAGTATCATATTATTAAATATGTTGTCCTACCTCTGTAAGAAACTTTGCGCACCGACTCACATGAGAGTAAGTCTTATTGGTGAGTTTGATTTCATTAGCACACGGTTGTGCACTAAGGCGTATAGGGGGTTATGCAGACCGCACGTGTATCTAGACAGTCAGTCTACGTCACAGCTGGGGTTGAGAAGTTTAGTGCCCAAGAATCAGTCCATTGATCACTGCAACATCCCTGGAAATGAAGAGGCTGACAGATTGGCAAAGGAAGGGGGAAAACTTCCTCAGCTGGACACAAATATAACCTATGAGGAGTCCAAGAGTTTCGTCAAGCGCAGGTACAGGCACAAGTGAGAAGAAGAGCATCCAGGCCACACAAAAAATGATCCGTATTACCAGCTCAGCAGAAGTGAACAAGTGGTAATCTTCAGACTTCGCACTGGTCATAACAGATTGAGATACCATCTGTTCAACAAATTAAAGATAGGAACTACGGATGAGTGTGACTGTGGCACTGGTAAAATGACTGCCGAACACCTGCTTCAGAGGTGCCCAACATATGAGGAGCGGAGAAGACGCATATGGCCATCACCAGTACCATTCCTGGAGAAGATCTACGGAGATGTTAACAGCCTCAGGCTGACCACCGCTTTCTTTGAACTTATTCAAGTTGACATCTGAGGGTGAACGAAGAAGAAGAAGAAGAACCCGTGTTGCGGGTATATTTTTATTGTGTATGACCGTCCGTCTGTTAGCAAGATGAGGACTCGGGTCAACAGTATTCTAGTGATATTTCTTGGGAAAAGAAGCAAGTATGATTTTAGATAACTATGTATTTCGTTCTCATGTAGACGTCTAGTTGTACCAATGACGTATTGGTGCAAAATGGAGTCTTACTTGAAACTTATTATATGAATTGTAAAGCCGACGGATTCCGACGTTAGGATCATCCAGGATTGGCTTGATATATATTTTTATGATATAAATCAGTATTCGGCCGTTACGAATACGTACCCCGCAAAGCAGAGGTGACTCAAGTATTTGCTATATTTAAGCTATGATGCCACGAAGGTCGTAGGCAGAAAAGTATAGTATTGTTATTCTTCATTGATTGAAAATAAGAGGCCAGTACTAAAAGGAGATACGTAGTATCGGAACATTATATGATATAAAAGACCTGACAAGGTTCTCCGTCATTGCCAAGGTCATAGGACAGTGGAAGATTGACATATCTTATATAACTGCCTCATTTGTTTAATTGGATGCCATGTTATGAACACTGTATAACTAGTCTGACGTTACCTAAGAGGTTATCTTAAGGAACGAATTAACTGTAATTTAAAATATGAAAACTTACGTTGTGTGCTGTCCAGTGAACGTCAACCATTCGTCGTCAACATTGAATGTTCGTCTAGTCAACCGTATGATGTCAAATAAATTGAATGAACTATACACCTTCTTGGCATTAGTTGATATGCCCATGGTTGGAAGTTCAAGTTGACTTTTTACTACTTCGTTCAGAAATTGAATCCATTCGCGTTATGTCAAGTAGACAGATTCAACAAACCCATTTTCACACTTTCAAACAAAAATTACAGTTAATTCGTTCCTTAAGATAACCTCTTAGGTAACGTCAGACTAGTTATACAGTGTTCATAACATGGCATCCAATTAAACAAATGAGGCAGTTATATAAGATATGTCAATCTTCCACTGTCCTATGACCTTGGCAATGACGGAGAACCTTGTCAGGTCTTTTATATCATATAATGTTCCGATACTACGTATCTCCTTTTAGTACTGGCCTCTTATTTCCAATCAATGAAGAATAACAATACTATACTTTTCTGCCTACGACCTTCGTGGCATCATAGCTTAAATATAGCAAATACTTGAGTCACCTCTGCTTTGCGGGGTACGTATTCGTAACGGCCGAATACTGATTTATATCATAAAAATATATATATCAAGCCAATCCTGGATGATCCTAACGTCGGAATCCGTCGGCTTTACAATTCATATAATAAGTTTCAAGTAAGACTCCATTTTGCACCAATACGTCATTGGTACAACTAGACGTCTACATGAGAACGAAATACATAGTTATCTAAAATCATACTTGCTTCTTTTCCCAAGAAATATCACTAGAATACTGTTGACCCGAGTCCTCATCTTGCTAACAGACGGACGGTCATACACAATAAAAATATACCCGCAACACGGGTTCTTCTTCTTCTTCTTCTTCGTTCACCCTCAGATGTCAACTTGAATAAGTTCAAAGAAAGCGGTGGTCAGCCTGAGGCTGTTAACATCTCCGTAGATCTTCTCCAGGAATGGTACTGGTGATGGCCATATGCGTCTTCTCCGCTCCTCATATGTTGGGCACCTCTGAAGCAGGTGTTCGGCAGTCATTTTACCAGTGCCACAGTCACACTCATCCGTAGTTCCTATCTTTAATTTGTTGAACAGATGGTATCTCAATCTGTTATGACCAGTGCGAAGTCTGAAGATTACCACTTGTTCACTTCTGCTGAGCTGGTAATACGGATCATTTTTTGTGTGGCCTGGATGCTCTTCTTCCCACTTGTGCCTGTACCTGCGCTTGACGAAACTCTTGGACTCCTCATAGGTTATATTTGTGTCCAGCTGAGGAAGTTTTCCCCCTTCCTTTGCCAATCTGTCAGCCTCTTCATTTCCAGGGATGTTGCAGTGATCAATGGACTGATTCTTGGGCACTAAACTTCTCAACCCCCGCTGTGACGTAGACTGACTGTCTAGATACACGTGCGGTCTGCATAACCCCCTATACGCCTTAGTGCACAACCGTGTGCTAATGAAATCAAACTCACCAATAAGACTTACTCTCATGTGAGTCGGTGCGCAAAGTTTCTTACAGAGGTAGGACAACATATTTAATAATATGATACTACCTTCATCTGTAAAGGAGTGTAGAGGTCTACGAAAAGGGCTCTACAGATCCCTTCGCCTGGGACCCTGTGTCCACCATAAACGTCAACATTGCCCTCCCCTGAGGAAGTTACTGGCGTCAGTTGAACTTTGTCCTGCAATGCGAGATCCACTTCCTGGTTGACAGGCCCCGCAGACTGCATGCAAAAGACTGGACGGTTTGAGATCCCGTTAGATCGCGCAGTGCCCGAGAAAAAACTCTCGGTGTGTTTTTCCAAAGTTCCTTGGAACGGTTTGGAAACTTTAACCCTTTTAGCAGGCGACTTATTCTTGCACCTTTTCCGCTCAGGGTGATGAGAGGAGCGGCACCTCCTTTCTACGATCGTTGAGTTGGAGGGATATGCCTCTGCATATGGTTTTTCGCTGTCCGGCCGGGAATCTAGAGAAATATAACGTGATAGGGTGTGGCTCCCTTTTCTCGACGTCACGTGTCGGTTAGGTGCTGCTCGGTCTGGAGCGTGAGAGGCTCGAGGTTCGCCGCTTGCCAGACGGGAACAATCCGTGTTACAATGCTTGTTAGCACCTCTCTCACCTTTGTGCAGTTTCCATGCCTGGGAACGTTGCGTAATTTTCCCCGTGGCCTTAGGTCTGCTATCCCGACGTAAATTCTTTCCTTGTTCGGGCTTCGGATCCAAGTCCCGAGGAAAGTCAATTTTCTGGAGTTGGGGTACAGTTTTAGCAGGCAAGTTATCTTTCATGGGCGCAAGGTTTGCAGGGGCGTTGACCGTTAAGGGCACCGAAGAAGGGGAAGTAGAGTGACTACATTTAGTATCTGTTTCCATCCTCCGAATTTGGCTATCCAGTTCATTCATTCTAATTTGGTGTAGCCTGTCCCTTTCTTGGCTTTCTCTGTCCCTTTCTTGTCGCTCCATTTCCAATTGCTTGTCCCGTTCTTGTCTTTGCTTTTCCCTTTGCTTCTCATCTTCTATCACTTCTTCTATGTACTGTCGGGTGAATGCTTCACTCTCCCCAGTTTGTTTACAGGACCATGCCAAGATTAAACGGCTGTCAAACCAATTGTCTACCTCGTATTGATCCTGCAGGCTTACTGCAAATTCTAGAAAGGGCCGGATTTCGCTATCCTGGTACTCCGTGTACTTAGCTACCTGATTGCGACAAGCAAAAACCCCAAAAAACTCCAAAAAATGTAAGTGATGTAAAACTTATTACTATCACTTCACCCCAGTTCTGTCAGTACTAAGCTATTGAGAGGATTGGTTACTATCATCCGAATGAACACCCTCCCTTGGTACAGATGCAAGCTAGTAACTGACTATCTGTAGCTTCTTATCTCAGATTAAAGAGCTACTCCTGAAAAAAATATTAACCCTTAAAATAAGATTTCTGACTTTTACAACAATAGTCGTCAGATTTGTCAACCAAAAACTCAGCAGTGATACCATCAACCTTTACCAGCTGTCTCATGTGTAGCATGAACAATAAATGTAACTAAATATTTATGATTTACAGACTTTCATAAATGGGTGCTTGCGTAGAATAGAGGGATTAAAATGGTATGACAAGGTTACCAACGTAGAACTGATGACAAGAACTAGACAAGTGCCAGTGGAACAAGAGATGAGAAGAAGACGATGGCGATGGATAGGACACACACTGAGGAAACCTGTTGATAGCATTACAAGGCAGTCCTTGTTCTGGAACCCGCAGGGCAAGAGAGGCAGAGGAAGACCAAGAAGTACATGGAGAAGAGAGTTGGAAACAGAGGTGAAAATGATGAGGAGAACATGGAAAGAACTTGAGATGATGGCACGTGACAGGAGGACTTGGCATGTGTTTGTTGAAGGCCTATGCTCCTTTGGGAGTGGAGGGTTATGAATGAAAATATTTATGATTGCTGTGGAGAAAAAGCGCTGTTCCGACTTCCACCCAAAAGAAATAGTTCGATATGTCTAGGGATAGCAATTCCTATAATCTGCAGAACACTAAACTCTAAGAATCAAGATAGAATCTTGTGAGAGATTCATCCTCGGATCGAGCACATATTAAATGTCGTACTAGATGGGTTCTAGAATCTCGGACGGGCTCCCATTAATTGTCGTGGTTGAGTAAAGTGTAGAGTATTTGTCGAGTTGGACAATAGTAGTGAAATCGACAAGGGATAGTGGACTGACAGAGTTATAGATTACACTCACAGAAAGGTGTAAATAGGAGATGGACTTGAGACAACCTGGAAGAAGATTTATCAAAGTGATCTCTCTCTCCAAGCCTCAACTCACTTTTACTGTCTAAGCACCTCCTGCTCTCACTCTTTTCTCTTATCAAACATAGAGATTATAGTAAAGAGCTAAAACAAGTTTAATTATGGATGAAAAGGGCCGGGAACAGCGCATTAATAAATGTGTAAACTTTATTAAAGAAGAAAAGCATGGAATTAATGCATATCATCATGTACAGCATAAATTACATCAATAATCAAATATTCATCAATAGCCATCAATAATGCAAATACACACCCACAAACACACACACCACCAACACTCATAAAACCTGTAGAACACAGAGAAATGAAATAACTGTCTGACAGTCTGTCCGTTTTTTCGTGGGACCAAGTACAATGCTTCCGACAGTGTCTTTTACGTAAAAATATACTCCATGGGGGATGGACTTGACCTGTATAAATCCACTGTAGTCGCTATTGCTGGTGGCACCCCTGATTTCGCGATGGGGACTGGAAGACGGTCTATCTCTTGCAGACCAAATAAACGAACTGAGCTACAGTCCGTCCGCTTTTGTGGGACCAAATGGAATAGCTCCAATGTCTTTACGTAAAAATATACTCCATGGGTGATGGAATTGACCTGTAAATCCAATGTAGGCGCTATCTTTGGTGACCCCTAATTGCGTGAGGGGCTGGAACTCTGTACCTCTGGCCGCTTCTAAGTGCGAAGTTCTACCTAATCCAGGAATACACCAAACGAAGTCACTTGAGGACAACGAGTCCTTTTGCGCTCTTTATCCGGCGCTAGATTTAGCTTGCGTGCTGGGTAGTAAATCCTGTTTAAACTGGTTTGGCTGTGGTTTGCTGAGTGCCCCGTTTAAGCACACAAAGTCGGTTGATATCAGATTCTGCTATAGACATGCTGGGCGGTTTTGATATTCTGGAAGCGGCAATGCTCTAGCTGGTAATCCGATAGGCGAGTAGGGAACTACTACTGCATTTGGTGATTCCAGATTTAGCTTTGGCTCGTTGCACTGCATGAGCGTAACTTGGCGTTGACAAAAAGGGGTTTTGATTCAGGAACGGGGTTGACGACTCGTGACGCTAGCGGTATTCAGAAACCCTCTAGATCGAAGAGAATATGACGTTCTTCGCCTGACTGGAGTCTGCTCTAGCGATTCGATCTCCCTGAAACTGAGACCCAAAAAAGACACCCTTTACCTCAAGCAACAACAAAATCAATCTAATGTTTTATAACCTAGTCATGCTCCGCTCCCTCCATTCTATCAATTATAGCATGTGCCCGCATAGGCTTAATATCTTTTGTACACCCATGTAACTGTCATTAAATGTTCTGACAGCAAAATCTACTCCTCTTCTCCCAATCTCAACATACAGGAAACCTAACCTTGTAGTTACAGTTAAATGAATATGCTTATTCATCAGAATTATTACCTGCATCTCACTATTCAGTTTTTAAGTGAACAATCCAGACCTGACATTATCTTACAGAAATGACAGTTAATTTAGCCTATTCTTAACCCATGATAAGCATCTGTGGACTGATTCTACGCCTAGTATCCGTCTGTTATTGTAAGTCTATCATTTAACCCATTATAAACCAAAACAGCGTAAACACCGCTTAACTAAGGCCGTAGACAGCGCTACATTATCACTGAATTAAATTACTAGGAGAAGTCCTCAAAATGAAGTAAGTCACTTCCTATCAGATATATATAAAAAGCTAACATGAATATAATATAATAATTATAAGATATGTCAACTCACCCCGAAAATGACTAGAACATAGGCAAACACATTCTAGTACTGTGTTTAAGTTTGCCTTATCTCATGATGGTCATCTACGGGCCAGGAATATTCACGAATGTCTTGGCTTATTAAACCCGTCTACTCTTATAGATTACAAAGGACGCTCCCCCCGGACACCTGGCCTGCATATTTCTACAGATGCATCGGCGTAATGCGTAATCAAGAGAGTAAGACAAAGGTTATTCTAGAGACATCAGAAGTCAACAACCGCAAGAAAGTTCCTTCAGGTAGAGAAATGCAAAATATTATGAGAGCTAATGCGTTCTAAGGGGCAAAAACCCAGAGACTGACCGCGATAGTTATCTCCCCCTGAAACAGATCAAACTCGTTACCCAGGCCTCAAAGGGTACCAGCCGCTCGTGATTAAACGTTTTAAAGCGACCAGAGAAATTCCCCTGGACGGACCAGGTGCGTGTATGTAATATTACCGCTGCGCTGACCGTTTCTGACCAGTGGGGGATTTCTACTGAAAGCCAGAACGTAAACACTTCGGGTAGGGTTTGAGAAGGAGAAAATGAAAGAAAATAAGAATACAAAATGTCTAGGAAAACAGAACATTAAAAGAGTTAATAACATATGGAACGAAATGGTAAAATAAATTATCGGTCACGTGACAGTGATTAGATAATCTCTTCCAGCCTATCCGTCCGACTGTACTTTATTGCAAGACAGATTTTCCCCTCCCTATCAAGAATAGATAAGTTTACCTACACACACACACACACACACACACACACACACACACACACACACACACACACACACACACACGCACACACACACACACACACACACACACACACACACACACACACACACACACACACACACACACAGCTATGTGACAACAAGACACACAAACGT
Organism: Oreohelix idahoensis; assembly: GCA_024509875.1. Taxonomy (NCBI): domain Eukaryota; kingdom Metazoa; phylum Mollusca; class Gastropoda; order Stylommatophora; family Oreohelicidae; genus Oreohelix; species Oreohelix idahoensis. Next base: position 202,801 of record JAMPIV010021475.1, read on the forward strand.
GAAAAACTACGGTAAAATGGGTTTGGGTCTGACAAACATACAAAGGTAAGTTTCTTTGTAGTTTATTGTCATTTAAACTCGACAACACCAAATATCTAAAGAAAAATCAAATAAAATCAGATTTACATACATATGAAATAGCAGAATAGATGCGCCCTTCCCCTATGGAGAAAAGAACCCAAAGTTAATAACCCAAAGGTCGAAGGTTAGCACTATGTTACAGAGTAGGCAGTAAAGTAAACAAGTTCCTACTATATGCTACCCAGTAAAGTAAACAAGTTTAAGCAAATCCAATGTTGGTAAATTCCCTGAAACAAAGAAAAATACTCACATACCCTTTCAAAACAGTGGCCACTCACTTACCTACTCTTGGTGATATCCCTTGGAAATACAATTGTCCCTGAATATATGTATATATATATATATATATATATATATATATATATATATATATACATATATATATATACTATATATATATATATATATTATATATAATATATATATATATATATATATATATATATATATATATATATATATATATATATTATATATATATATATATATATATATATATATATATAATCCGGCTCACTTCCCAAATTGGCCCCAGTTCATCCTCTAACAAACAAAGACTAGTGAGGTGAACGCCGAATCTGGTGTTTTTTTTTCCTGGATGAACAAAATGTCACCGCGAATAGTTGATGTAGGAACGTGCTCTTAGGGTTCACAGTTAAAAGAGGAAAATAATTCCAGTATTGGGAAACATCTAGTTGCTAAAAAAATGTTACAAAGGATGATGATGATAATCCTATCGGACAACTCTATGTTAGAGCTCCGATTCTGCGTAAAATCTGGATTAATCCGCTTGAATACGACTGTCAGAAGTCGGGAACAATAATGTTATTTTGTACACCCCAGTGGGCTGGTAAAATTTGAAAAAATATCTGGGTTTTGTAAGTCCAGTTAAACTTATAAGTTAAAATGTTTCTCGTGTATCTTTGGCGAGTATACGTTTATAAATTAAAAATCGGTACCGCTCAGACCAATTAGAGGAACAAGTAACCCGGAAAAAAACCAAAAGTGAAACAAAAACACAACAAAAATCGCCGGACGCTCTTGTGATCAGGTCTGCGGGGAATATAAGAAACATTCATGGAAAAAAAAATGCTACTATCCTATGAAACTATATACACACACAGACGGGGACAAGACGATCTCTCATCCACTCCGTCAGTCCTGATTAAACTTAAAAGTCACACGGTGTTTTCCTTTATGCCTACACGGTCAGCCTTCGCCACCGCTGAGTTTAGATCGGATGGAACTATGCAACTCTTCCGCCCCAGCTTGCGCCAGCAGTCAGCATACAATGTTAATTATTATTTAATTATCCATATGTGCACTTACACAAAATATCGCCTGTCGCTAATAGCTATTAAATTTGTCGGCGTCTGTTAGTCATCGTATGGTATTAAATAACAGGCACTTATAATAAATACAAGAAATGAAATATAGCGTGAATTCTTTACTATCACTATCAGACATTTTATTCTATAAGTCCAGTCAGCTAAAACCGTCTCTTATCGTATGAGAAAGCGTGTGGCGAAAATTAACAGTTTAATTCTCTGGTATGAAATCGCTACACGTTATTTTATTTCACTAGGTTTTAACAGCGAGAAAAATCTAAATGAAATATAATGGTAAAAGCTAACACTTTTAAAAAAAACACATTAGCCTATTTATATTACCAGAAAATCAGAATGAAAAATCCCCACGAATGCTAATAACACATTTTCCACAATAATGGTTCTAGAACTGCGTGCTTAGAGTATTCAAAATTTTGACTGACAACTGATAGCAGGTTTAAGAAAACGCAGTTTATATATCATTATATTTATCTGATCTATAGATGTTGTTAATTTTCACGCTACTCTGTGTAACGTAGAATCAGAAACAGAGTTACAAGATAAAGGCTTACGGTCGGTCTACCGTCGGGCGTTTTCGACCGGCATCAAAAGACTTATTACGTGTAACAGGTTTCTCGAAGGTTTTGCCCGCGACTCGACATCTCAAAGCGTACTGGGGAATTTTGGATTTCCCTTCGTAGACTTCAAAAAGATTCTGTGTTTTCACGTGCGGTCTGTCAGGTATCGTATGATTGACAGATAAGCTCGCGTGAGAAGACGAGGTAAACAAACCTAATTCGCTACCTGTTATGACGGGCAGGTCACGAAAGTTTGTAAACACTTCGTTTGCTTGTGTTCAAAGAAAAGAGGCGGGGACAAAAAAGTAAGCTTGAGTGAGTAAAGACAGGCAGTAAATGCATGGTTTTAGCTAGCAAATCATAGAGCGCTACGAGGTTACACAGACTGTCAGATTACTGTAGGCTCTTTTTCCATTATACGTCACAATGATCATCACCGCAAAACGAATGTTTTTCTTTTTTTTTTCTATTCAAATGTTTATATTTTTGAAATCCTGACGCAAGATATGGCAGGCTATGAGAGAAAACCAGCTGAAACCATTACAAGGCGGTTCTTGTTCTGGAACTTCCCCCCCCCCCCCCCCCCCCCTTCTAATAAGAGCAACATATGAAGACCAAAAACACATATGGAGAAGGGACTAAGATTAGAAATTGAAAAGAATAAAGAAGACATTGAATGGTTTTGAACGGATCGCACAGGCCAGGAAATCTTGGCATGAATGTGTTAAACGCTTGTGCTCGCCTGGCAGCTGCGAGGTAATAAGTCAGTTAATATCTGTGAAATTCGTCACTTATTGTAATGTTGTATTTATTTAACATTGTGTTGTACTTACGTTTAACAAGAGGCTGCAGGTTTACAGGAATTTGATGCTGATGTCGTCGAGCTTGAGATTAGGTACATGTAGAATGTCCGATATGTAGATTCAGACTGGACACTTGAAACAGATATTGTCTCGTTGACAGTTGAGGCGTGACTGCTGAGAATGAGTCTGCTCCGTGAAACAATGGAACACTGAAGAAAGCTCACTACTATCACGCCTTTTGTTACCAACATCCGGTGTGGTAAAGTTTCCGTTATATTAAATATATATATAAGCCGAAGTGACTATTTACATGGAACATTTATGCATAAAAACATTACCTTTATATTGATGAGTTTGCTAAAAGAGTTTGTTAAAGGTTTGGCGGGGTTTTGTTGCAGAGAAACATTTTTTTATGTTTTCCAATAATGTTTAAATTAACTAATCGCTTTAAACTAACTTGTTGCCACAGAAGTCTGAAATATTTACCTGGGCTATGTCTACAAGCGTGCAGTGTATGTGCAATGTTTACATGCGTTTAAACGAAACAAATTTCGTTGCTAAGGGTTACACATTACAATACAAAAATTATCCGTTCTTTAATCCTGTGTTGAACCAGTTACATTAACTATACACAAATGTGCCGAATGAGCTTCCATTGCATTGGAAAATATATGGCGGTCAAAAGAAATCAAGTTTAACAACAGAAATCATAATCGTCACCTCAAATGTCAAGTCAGTCGTAAGACACGTAGACACAAAGACACAGAGACACGGAGACACCGAGACACATAGACACAGAGACACGTAGACACAAAGACACAGAGACACGTAGACACAAAGACACAGAGACACGTAGACACAAAGACACAGAGACACGTAGACACAAAGACACAGAGACACGTAGACACAAAGACACAGAGACACGTAGACACAAAGACACAGAGACACGTAGACACAAAGACACAGAGACACGTAGACACAAAGACACAGAGACACGTAGACACAAAGACACAGAGACACGTAGACACAAAGACACAGAGACACAAAGACACAGAGACACGTAGACACAAAGACACAGAGACACGTAGACACAAAGACACAGAGACACGTAGACACAAAGACACAGAGACACAAAGACACAGAGACACGTAGACACAGAGACATGGAGACACAAAAACACAGAGATACGTAGACACGTAGACACAGAGACACGGAGACACATAGAACAACAAACAAAGCACCCAGAAGTTACAAACTTTCATAAATCAGTGCCAGTATAGAGAAGGAGAATTCAAACTGTACGACAAGATGACTAATGGGAAACTGATGACAAGTACTAGACAAGTGTCAGTGGAACAAGACATGAGATGAAGACGACACTGGTGATGGATAGGACACACACACTGAGGAAACCTGTTGAAAGCATTACAAGGCAGTCCTTGTTCTGGAACCCCCAATGTAAGACAGGTTAAGAAAGAACGAAGAAAACACACACAGAAGAGAACTGGTGACAGAAATGATAGCGATGAAGACGGATAGAAAGACCTATGGCTGATGGTCAGAGGTGTCACTATGGTTGGTGTCACCCGGTGCGGTAACTCATGGTGTCACCCCCATGGACCTTCTCCCGTACCAGACCATACAGAATCCTTAGTAATGTTTTGTGTACTAATGTTACTTGTAAATGCATATGGAAATATACTCATAAATGAAATAATAACAAAAAAATAAAAATAAACAGGAACAAATACACAAGCATTTCAACACTTAGTGAACATCTCGACTAAATCATAACTTTCCTTGCCTGGCCTTCAAAGCTGCGAACGTGTGAATCACTTCATCGAAATCAATGCGTATGCGCATTAGAAGGTTCAAAAAGTCAACTACAGGGATATTTTTATAAAAAATAATAAATTTCTGCTGAAACACTGCACACAAATATTATAGGCAGTCATTTTGGTGTCACCACCTGTCGTAAATTTATTTTGAGAGAAAAGAGTCGTAGAAATAGTGGTCCGGTTTAGAGTGGAAAATGATGATGGAAAGCTCAGTGATAGAAAATGTAGAGATTTAATAGTTACTTCACAGCGTGCTGGAGGAGAGTAAAGACAGACTTATTTACGACAAATCGTGTCTCTCAATCTTCTCTTTCACTCTCCTGGTCAAACAATTATTTGCCAGTTTTCCAGACTCGCATCTGCGCGCTCACCGATTCGGTGTTTTCAAACACACACACGACGTTGATACAAACTATAATAAACGAATAGGGGAAATGTTGGGCTTTGGGTATATCCAACACACAGAACTAAATGAGTTTAGGTGATTTTATTCACTTTAAACATCAATCACTAAAAATATCAGATATTACATAAATTATCATAAGTACACAAATGCAAATAACAAGTTTGGGAGGGGGTGAAGAAGATTGGTATCGACTAAGCCCTTCCCGCTCATTAGACAAAGACAAACCCAGTCCAGAGATAGATAATATCAGGAACACGGGTACGTTAACCTAACAGTAAAGTTAATTACTCTGAAAGAGGTGTTACCAAGTTAGGTATAAGTGATAGAAAAAAAAAAAACTGTTCTTCCCAGCTGTTCTTCCCTTTACTAAGCAAATGGAAAGGAGGTGGTTTTAAACAGAGTTAACAAATTATCAACTATCCCACTTAAAGGAACAATGTAGGGTATACAGAAAAAATATATGTTACCAGGTAAGCAAGTTAACAAAATGGTCACACAAAAGAATTAATTTCCTGTCATTCATACACGCGCTAGCAAAGGCCTTCACTCATCTTGCTCTCACTTACCGATTGTGAAAAAATCTTGCACTCCATAGAATAACACAACAGCAGTTACACCTCAACTAAATGTATGAGTGTTTGTTCAAGTTCTAGCCCCATATTATCGGGTAGGCGGTCAGCACATAAAAGGGTCCCGTAATCGCTGGAAAATGAATCTGTAGTTGTGTCTCTTTTCTTAATAACAGTTTCTATGGGAGGGCACGGTCTCTGATACCGGGGTGAGGATGGTGTGGTCTATTTGACTATGCCGCGGATAATAAAATTCTTACGCGTGCTGGTACACTTTATCCGTGAGGTATGGTTTAAGTCCAGTGAGAAAACTAGTCACATCACTGTTCAGGAAATTATGAATTATCTCTCTGTGTCAGTAAACTAACAAAGCTCGGGCCAGTGTTCTTCTTCCCGTTACGACTTAAGTTGTTTGATGGTGCGTTAAATTTGTCTTTGGGTGTGCTTTCTTTGCTATAAGTTAGATAGCGGAATTCCAAACATAGAATCGCCTCAAAGATTAAAAATTTACACAGTCTCAACAAGTTCTGCGTCAGGGGAACTCTACACACTGTTTATGCTTTGCCTTGCTTAGATTGATTTCTTTATTGCTTTCTTAATGCTGGGATCGCACAGGTTACGATCACTCTGTATGAAAGAAAAAAAGACATGTAATATACCGAAAACAAATAACCTTCTAAAGCGCGATGAATTTCCCGTTAAGCCTATTATATATATGCTCGCGTATTTAATTATGTATTTAATAAACACTGCGCGAGTTCTAGTGGTTAAAAACACACATCTATAAAACTAGGACTTAACTGAATTTATTAATTATAAATTCCTTCGCGACTTTAAAAGTTAATTTAAGCATCTATTATCTTTTGAAATAATATAATAGATAGATCATTATATTTAAAACTGGAACTCTTGAGATGGTTTAATTAAATAGATTTAAATTAACACAGAATCCCTTTAAATAGAATGACTGAGCTAGACCACTGATCACTTTACACAATATATATTACCGCTTTGCACAGAAATAGAAATCACTGCAAATATATATAAAATCCAGGGGAAAATCTATAACAAGATTTCAATAAAGCTAGTGCTTCTGTAAAGGTCTGGCCAGCGAGTGATAACGTGTCTAGTTCTACATGGTCTATTTAGCTAAAATGAAATGTAAGTTGAGTGGGACATGATAAACTTGACAACTTATTTGATCTCACGAACTTTTGGGGATCTGACCGCCAAATCAAGAGAAGAAGCCGCCCCCTGGTCTTCGTATCCGCTCGCTGCTGCCCGTTTCGCTTTCCCCCGTTCGCTCGGTTCCTCGATTGACACCGAGACGCGAAATTAGCGGCAAGCAACTGCGTCTCGTATCAGGGAAAACTACTGTCTTTGATAGCGCCGATAGTCTCCCCTAAGATCCCTCGGTCTGTCTCTTTGATCTCGTCGCTGTATCCTACATGAGTCCCGGTGGAATGCGTTCTGGCAAACGAAAAGTTACAACAAATGTTCAGGGGTTCTAATGTTATGAAAAGTTAAAGGTCCCTTTAAATCATCCATCATATCAGGGAAAATTCACTTGTCAAACTAGACGTACGTCACAATCGTCCCCACTTTTAGACATGAAACCATTTTTCATGTTTCATTTTTGACAATGGAGGTGACCTGATTGGTGATTTTAGGATGAGTGGTATCTTCAGTTTGCTCTTCTTCCTCTGTAGACCAGTTTCTACTCAGAAAATCAGCCCCGACATTCTGTCTTCCCGGAATATATTCCACTTTGAAAGAATAGACGCTTAGAAGGAGGGCCCAACGCATGATCCTAGCGTTAAATTCTTTATTGGCACCAAGAAATGCTAACGGAGCGTGGTCTGTTTGCACCGTGAACGATGTACCATAAAGAAACTCATGATGGCGTCTGATACCGTCAATCAGAGCAAGACATTCCCTTTCAACTACGCTGTAGTTCCGTTCCGCTTTATTTAATTTCCGACTGCCATAGGCAACTGGAAATAGCATGTTCAGGTCACTGTCATCGGCTTGAAGCAGTGTTGACCCGATGCCCTGACCTGACGCGTCGACTCTCAGTACAAAAGGTTTCTTGAGGTCAGGCAACCTCAAGATGGGGTATGCAGACAACTGTCCTTTCAAAGTGCTATACGCGTGTTCGCACTTTTGATCCCATATGACCTTATCAGGACAACCTTTCTTTGTGAGGTCAGTCAGAGATGCCGTCAGTCCGTTGAAGTTCTGGATGTACTTCTGATAGTATGCACATAGCGATATGGAGGAACGTACGTCTTTCTTCGTTCGGGGTCTTTTTGCTGCCACTATTTTCTCCACGTTCTTCTTAATAGGCCAACTGCATCCGTGAGAAATAGTGTGCCCCAGGAAGTCTAACTGTTCAAACCCGATGAGACATTTGCTAGGTCTGGCTGTGAGACCCGTTTCCTGTAGTCTCCTGAGGAGCATAGCAACCGTAGCAATATGTTCTTCATAGGTTTCCGATGCAATTAAGATGTCATCCATGAAATTATGGATATGGGGACTTTGCAAAGGTTCTAGAAGCTTCCTCATCATCCTGGTGAACACTCCTGGTGCGTTATGCAAACCGAACGGCATCACGTTAAATGTGTAATGTCCTTCACTAGTGCTGAAAGCTAACAAAGGTTTAATTTCCTCCTTGACTGGTATTTGATAATAACCTTTACTGAGGTCAATCTTGGAGAAGATCTTAGCTTTGCTGAGCTTGGTGAACAACTCAGAAACAGTTTGGAGAGGTTCGGGCTGGAATTCCGTTACAGCGTTTAGCAACCTGTAATCAATGCACAGCCGAACTTCCTTATTGGGCTTCTGCAACAGCACTACGCTTGAGCTGTAAGGAGATGTAGACTCACTGATAATTCCTGCCTGACGCAGCTTGTCTATTTCTCCGCGAAGTGCATCAGCTTTAGCGTACGGGATGGGGTAAACTCTGGTTTGAACAGGGGTCTCGTTTGTTAATTTCATATCAAGTTCAATGAGACTTGTTCGACCAGGTACATCTGTTAAAACTGCACTGTACTGTTTTAGTAGAGCCCTAGTTTCTGTTTGTTGTTCTGGTGAGAGATTGTCGCCGAACTTGACATCTTTAAAGGATTCTGTGGGTTGCAGTGGATACTCCATGCAACCATCATCATCTTCCTCGTCTTCCGTTGCTATGGCGACAGCCAGGAGATGCTCGGAGGATGGCACCGGTCTTTCCAAATATTTCTTTAGCAGATTTATGTGGAAGACCTCCTTTCCTTTGATGGAGATCTTGTAGTTGGTACGTGAGATCTTTTTAAGGACGGTAAACGGTCCTTGCCATCCGATGCGAAGTTTATTGCTTCCGGTTGGAAGTAGCAATAGGACTTTCTCCCCTGGTTGTAGTTCTCTCTCTTTTGCAGCTTTGTTGTATCTTTTAGTAATTTTAGCGCGGGCTTTCTTAAGGTTGGTAGTAGCTAGATCCCATCCTAGCTTTAGCCTTTCCTTAAGTTCAGATACATACTTGCTTGCAGAGACGACTGTCTCGTCAGCCTTCTGGTCTGTCAGGGACCGAAGTAAGGCTTCTAGTGGCCCCTTAATAGGTCTGCCAAATAAAAGTGTAGCTGGCGCAAAACCCGTAGACGCTTGGGGTACCTCTCGGTAGGCGAATAAGGCAGCCGATATATATTGGTCCCAGTCTTCCGGTTTCTCCTGACCCAGCTTACGTAACATCATGGTGAGAGTACCGTTAAAACGTTCCACGAGCCCATTTCCGGCCGGATGGTAGGGACTTGTGTGGATATGTTTGGCCCTCAAGATCTTAAAGATCTCCTCCATTAACAGGCTACGGAATTGGGATCCATTGTCCGTCAAAACTTGTTGAGGGAATCCCAACCGTGTAAAAATTTGCACAAGGGCTTCTGCGACATGCTTGGAATTAGTGCATGGTAGCGGTACGGCTTCGGCCCACATAGTGCAAGTGTCAACTAAGGTCAGGATGAACCTGTTCCTTCTTTTGGTCTTTTCCAGAGGACCAATAATGTCGACAGCAACCCGTTCAAATGGAGTCCCTACTATTGGCATTTGCCCCATAGGTACTGGGGGGGTGTCAAGTGCTTGGGTGCTACCCGTTGGCACTGGGCGCAGGATTTCACGTACCTGACAATGTCAGAGTTCATTCCTGGCCACCAATAGTGGTTTTTTATTCGCTGAATAGTGGCGTTTTGTCCCATGTGTCCGCTAAAGGGAAGAGAGTGCCCCATTTCTAAGATCTGGTTTCTGTACTGCGTCGGTACTAGGAGCTGGTTATTCCCCGTGTCCGGGTTGCCCGTTCTACGATACAATACACCATCCTTAGAAAAGATGTCTCCGTTGTGTCTGGGGTCCTTAGCCATGGGCAGTTTTTTAAAGCAGGGCGCCAGAGTAGGGTCCTTTTGTTGCGCCTCCTTCAGTTCATTCGGCAACAAGTTTGGCGCAGGCTCCCTCTCCTTCTTGGCTTGCCCTCTTGTGGTTACCGCTGCCACAATCGGCTCCTTAGGTCTCCCAATGAACACATATCTACATCCCAGGATAACTGGGTAGATCGGATCATCCATTATGGCCGCTTTAATAACTCCTCTGACAAAGTCAGAATGTATTTCTACCAGTGCGATAGGAAGCGTCCTGGGTGCATCACTCCTGAAAACTCCACTAAGTTTGACGGTTTCCTCTGTCTCCTGACCTGGTTTGACTAGGTGTCTAGCATTAATACAATCAAAACTTAATCCAGTGTCAAAAAGACAAGTAGTAGAGGTACCGTTCAAAATTACAGTTCCTCGAGTTGAGGGTCGGTCCCCCTCAGGTTGAGAATCACTGACATTGACTCTACCTTTCGAGGCTGTATGCAAACATCCAATGCGGTTTGCACCGGTTTGTTTGCCCTGATCAGACGTTCCTGGTGTAGGGGTCTTCCCTTTTCCTTGACCTTGGTGGCCGCGCTGCCACGTAGGTTTGTTGGGTTGATCAGAATTGTTGTTGGGGGGGTATCGGGTTTTGTAGAATTTCGATTTTTCCTGGGGAGGTTTCTGGGTATTGTTATCTCGTTGGTTATAATGTTGAGAGGAAGTGGAAGAATAGGATGCCTGTTCTAGATTCTGTTTTCGAGATGGCTCATCGGTGGGTTTACGTTTAGTGCTGGGAAGTTCGGCCATTGCATTGCTATAGCGTTCGGCTTTATTGAGTATGTCTTCAAGCCTGACTGCCCCCTGTTCAGCCAAAAATCTACGTGTTTCATTCGACAAAGTGGATTTTATCTGCTCCACAAGAACAAGTTCGAGGAGTCCCTCATATGAAAGAGGTAGGTCAGATAATTCAATGCACTTTGTCAGATAACCCGTGAGACGTGAAGAGAACTGGGGAAATGTTTCCGTGCTCTCTTTTCGGCTGTTTCTGAACAACTGCAGAAACTTTCGGGCAGTCATCTCAAACTGCTGTAGTAAGGCCTTTTTCAACATGTCGTAATCATGTTGATTCGGTCCCAGCTTTGTGTACACGTCATAAGCATTGCCTTTCAGTGACGTTGAAAGTTTGAGCGCCCAGCGGGTACTCTCTAACCCATAAAGATTCGCGAGTCTCTCGAATTTTTCTAGGTAGCTGTCAATTTTTTCGTTAGGGCTAGGAAAAGATTCTAAAGAAAACGACATAGCAGTTAATTGGGCAGATTGAGTACTGGAGAGGTCCATTGATTGAGACTGGGGCGAAGACGGCTCTCCGTTAGTCGAAGTAGAGGCGCCCCGACTCTCTAAAGCCTTAAGCGCCAGTTGATGCTGTCTTTCCTTGTCTCTCTCTCTCTCTCTCTGCGAGTTTCCATCTCTGCTTCAATTTTCTTCTGTTCCAAAAGACGTTCTTCCGCTTCTTTCTTATCTGCCCTCTCCTGGGCTTCTCTCCTCTCTGTTCTTTCTTTCTCTTCCTTCCTCTCAGCTTCGGCTCTCTGTTGCTTCGCCTTCCTCTCAGCTTCAGCTCTCTGTTGCTCCGCGTCATATATTTCCAATTCCTGGTTAATAAACGCGTTTGCAGCTTCTGCATCTAATCCTGCCTCTTTCGCTTCCAGCCTCAAGATGGACCTCATCTTTATCCTCTCTGCCATTGTTAAAGAATAAGATGAAGTATGCTTAGAGAACTAGTAAGAAGAAACGCGAAAGGGAGGAACTCTGAACCGCTACGAGAAAAAAAACACAAGTACAAATTTACCTGTGTTACCTCCTACCTGTACTGTGCAAACTTATCGCTGCTATTATCTGGCAATTAAGGCTCTAAACGCAAGCGACTATGCCACTAAATGGTAAGTTACACTGGAAAAGAATCTACTTTTACTAACAGTAGAGAAAAATTTATATTAAAACAATTTAAAAGGAAAAAAAAATTTCCCCTAAATTTTAAATCTCTGACAATAAACTCCGTCCCTAAAGTCAATTATTGAGATGAGACGTTGTTAACTTAATTTTTTAAAATCAGAACAATCCGTCTTTAGCTAAGCTCAACTCTTTTTGACTTCAAAAACCTTAGTGACTGTAAAACAATCACGCAATCCCAGCAACTTTTATAAAGAAAGAAATATAATTATCTCCGCCAGAGGATAATTAAAATAGCAAATATATTTGTTTATCTGTACTTTCTACTGCTGTGGAGAGAAAACAACCTGTAAATATGCTGTGTGGACAACCCAAATACTTAAAGAACGTTTGTCTAGGGGTGTAATTATTTATTTATTTCCCTAATTCACAAAGACAAATCATTCACACTCTACCTAGTTAGACCCAAACTAAATCAGACTCACAATATCTTTAACCCGGCTATGCGATTGCCTCAAATGTAGCTCAAGATCCCGGACGAGCCCCCAAATATTGTCGTAAATTTATTTTGAGAGAAAAGAGTCGTAGAAATAGTGGTCCGGTTTAGAGTGGAAAATGATGATGGAAAGCTCAGTGATAGAAAATGTAGAGATTTAATAGTTACTTCACAGCGTGCTGGAGGAGAGTAAAGACAGACTTATTTACGACAAATCGTGTCTCTCAATCTTCTCTTTCACTCTCCTGGTCAAACAATTATTTGCCAGTTTTCCAGACTCGCATCTGCGCGCTCACCGATTCGGTGTTTTCAAACACACACACGACGTTGATACAAACTATAATAAACGAATAGGGGAAATGTTGGGCTTTGGGTATATCCAACACACAGAACTAAATGAGTTTAGGTGATTTTATTCACTTTAAACATCAATCACTAAAAATATCAGATATTACATAAATTATCATAAGTACACAAATGCAAATAACAAGTTTGGGAGGGGGTGAAGAAGATTGGTATCGACTAAGCCCTTCCCGCTCATTAGACAAAGACAAACCCAGTCCAGAGATAGATAATATCAGGAACACGGGTACGTTAACCTAACAGTAAAGTTAATTACTCTGAAAGAGGTGTTACCAAGTTAGGTATAAGTGATAGAAAAAAAAACTGTTCTTCCCAGCTGTTCTTCCCTTTACTAAGCAAATGGAAAGGAGGTGGTTTTAAACAGAGTTAACAAATTATCAACTATCCCACTTAAAGGAACAATGTAGGGTATACAGAAAAGATATATGTTACCAGGTAAGCAAGTTAACAAAATGGTCACACAAAAGAATTAATTTCCTGTCATTCATACACGCGCTAGCAAAGGCCTTCACTCATCTTGCTCTCACTTACCGATTGTGAAAAAAATCTTGCACTCCATAGAATAACACAACAGCAGTTACACCTCAACTAAATGTATGAGTGTTTGTTCAAGTTCTAGCCCCATATTATCGGGTAGGCGGTCAGCACATAAAAGGGTCCCGTAATCGCTGGAAAATGAATCTGTAGTTGTGTCTCTTTTCTTAATAACAGTTTCTATGGGAGGGCACGGTCTCTGATACCGGGGTGAGGATGGTGTGGTCTATTTGACTATGCCGCGGATAATAAAATTCTTACGCGTGCTGGTACACTTTATCCGTGAGGTATGGTTTAAGTCCAGTGAGAAAACTAGTCACATCACTGTTCAGGAAATTATGAATTATCTCTCTGTGTCAGTAAACTAACAAAGCTCGGGCCAGTGTTCTTCTTCCCGTTACGACTTAAGTTGTTTGATGGTGCGTTAAATTTGTCTTTGTGTGTGCTTTCTTTGCTATAAGTTAGATAGCGGAATTCCAAACATAGAATCGCCTCAAAGATTAAAAATTTACACAGTCTCAACAAGTTCTGCGTCAGGGGAACTCTACACACTGTTTATGCTTTGCTTTGCTTAGATTGATTTCTTTATTGCTTTCTTAATGCTGGGATCGCACAGGTTACGATCACTCTGTATGAAAGAAAAAAAGACATGTAATATACCGAAAACAAATAACCTTCTAAAGCGCGATGAATTTCCCGTTAAGCCTATTATATATATGCTCGCGTATTTAATTATGTATTTAATAAACACTGCGCGAGTTCTAGTGGTTAAAAACACACATCTATAAAACTAGGACTTAACTGAATTTATTAATTATAAATTCCTTCGCGACTTTAAAAGTTAATTTAAGCATCTATTATCTTTTGAAATAATATAATAGATAGATCATTATATTTAAAACTGGAACTCTTGAGATGGTTTAATTAAATAGATTTAAATTAACACAGAATCCCTTTAAATAGAATGACTGAGCTAGACCACTGATCACTTTACACAATATATATATTACCGCTTTGCACAGAAATAGAAATCACTGCAAATATATATAAAATCCAGGGGAAAATCTATAACAAGATTTCAATAAAGCTAGTGCTTCTGTAAAGGTCTGGCCAGCGAGTGATAACGTGTCTAGTTCTACATGGTCTATTTAGCTAAAATGAAATGTAAGTTGAGTGGGACATGATAAACTTGACAACTTATTTGATCTCACGAACTTTTGGGGATCTGACCGCCAAATCAAGAGAAGAAGCCGCCCCCTGGTCTTCGTATCCGCTCGCTGCTGCCCGTTTCGCTTTCCCCCGTTCGCTCGGTTCCTCGATTGACACCGAGACGCGAAATTAGCGGCAAGCAACTGCGTCTCGTATCAGGGAAAACTACTGTCTTTGATAGCGCCGATAGTCTCCCCTAAGATCCCTCGGTCTGTCTCTTTGATCTCGTCGCTGTATCCTACATGAGTCCCGGTGGAATGCGTTCTGGCAAACGAAAAGTTACAACAAATGTTCAGGGGTTCTAATGTTATGAAAAGTTAAAGGTCCCTTTAAATCATCCATCATATCAGGGAAAATTCACTTGTCAAACTAGACGTACGTCACACCACCTCAGGTGATCATCCCTCTCATGGTGCCACACGGGTGCGGTCCGCACCCCCTGCACCCCTATAGAGACGCCTCTGCTGATGGTACTGGACAAGAGAAACTGGCGTGAGTTAGTTGAAGTTTGGAGGACTATCTTCATTGCACACGGACAACTCCATCAGTGCTCCGATCTCCTCCCTTAGACTACATAAGGAGGATCTCAGCACAGTGCACGAACTCCGTAGCACCGGTGAGAATCCCAATTTGTGTATATAGGAATCATACATTCTATAAATATTGTTGTGGTAGGTAGGTATCTAATTTTTAAATTTTGCCAGAGCGGCGGCAGTATGGCCTACTCTTTACGATTTCCGTCAGCCATGAGTTTCTTAACGTGCGCCACTTGCACGTAGGACCTCCTATTTTTTCGCCCTTATCTGAGAAGGCTAGGCATCTGTAATGAAGTCTGAATCATATCTCGGCATCATTCAAAATTTATCACCGCGCAAACCCCCGTGGATATAACTGACCAATGAAATGCCAGCTTGGTACACGTAGTGTCGGAGGACACGCTAGGCTATTCAACATGGAGACATCGAAAGTGTAGATGTTGATAATATTTCGGAAGGCAGTGTGCAAATAATCATGGAGTACCTAGTTAAAGAAGGACCAAATTCGATAATAGGAATCATTAGCCTTAGGCAGATAGCAATAGATTCAATGGATGTGTTGTAGAGCCGAAGTTATTATGAATAAAAGACAGTGGAGCATGAACCATGTTGTGTTTTCCCCTGTTTCGGCTGCTCCAGTGAAAAGTCGGATAAACTATAGGATAAATTGGATATCCATAGTGATAGAGCTCACTCATAAGAGTAAAATAAGCCTAAGAAGGAGGACATCGGTGCAGAAATAAGGACTCCAGACATATTTTGGATTTTGCATTGGAGCACACTTTGCCACAACCTACACGATTTTGGGTGTATGGAAAAATACTTGGCCTAGTTGTTATCTCGTACATCCGCAAATACATATAAGGGGAGGGAACGGAAGGCGCACACACTCGCTGCCTAATTCAAACAGACACGGAGAGCAGCATCTGTATCAACTCCTTTGCCATCTGCAGAAGTGTGAGTAGACTGTATAACCATTAAAAGCCTGTCGGTGATTGAGGGTAAGCGAGATGTTAAATAAATAAATAAATAAATAAATATATATATATATATATATATATATATATATATATATATATATATATATAGAGATATATATATATATATATATATATATATATATAATCAATGTGTGCTTAGGGTGATATTGGTATGTATAGAATCATTGTGCTATTTCTGGAGGAAAACCCGGAGTGTGTTGGTTTAGTTTAATTGTGTATTAAATCAGTAGAACGAATGGATTCAGCTAGTTGTTTGTGGAAAGCGTTTTAAAGATATTATGCTTGCTGGAAAGGACTATCCAAACTGGAAGAAGGAATTACTTTAACAGGTTGATTTTCTGTATTATTTGATATATGACACAATGATTACCATAAGGCCTATATGATTTTAAAGAAGCAAATCATGGACAGAACTGTAACAAGTGAGTTACTGAAATATTGTGCTAGAACTTGAACGAATTGTGTTATTCATGACTTACTATGTCTCTTATGATTTACCACAGCTTGTCTGAACTGTCTCATTATACCTCCTGACTGTGTAGGGAGACAATGAGCGATACTACGTAGGTTGTATATTATGTTTCAGGTTATATCCTGCCCTGAGTGTCGTACTAAATATTTAGTGACCAAGTCAGCTAGTAGATGTTCAAGTTGTTCAGAGCCTGTGCCAGGATAGTGGCAAAGTTCTTGTTGTTTGGGAGAGCCCAGAACCATAGCACGGTAATTTAGCTCTGCATATTTGGAGAGCCTCCTTGGATGACGGGTAAGACACAGTATGCCACGTGCTTCTTCCTCCTTGCTATGGACCAGATGTGATGATCCTTTACGAGCATCAACTGTGTCATCTTGATTTGGAAGACCCGCAGTTGTGGGGTTCTCTCCGATCATACGGCTGTAGGAGGCCTAGAAGGACTTTTTAAAGATAAGTAGCTCTTTGTTGGGCTACTTCTACTTTCAATTACTACACATTTACGAACAAACTGTGTTATGATGATATCAAAATCCTGTGGTTTATTGGGAAGACAATTGACAGTCATATTAGTCTTTATGACTTTATCATAAATTAACATTGATATTATATTCAAGAAATAACAAAAGAAAGACAGATTCTATCAAGGATCCAGAGAACAGTTGAAAATAAACTTTATAAATTAAATGTAAATGTGATATATACAATGAAAAAGAAAGAGATTTTATTTTGAAATCAATTTGATTTTATTTGAAATTTAACTGAAGTACCAAGAAAAAAAATCTTGGATATAAATAAATTATAAATTGTACCAACAGTCTTTATTGAATTATTTAAGTTTGGTTCAAAGTTCTTGTTGGTTAATTAATTACCCCTAGCAGAGTCATAGTCTTAGGTTGGTCTGGAGAGGGGCACCATAGGTAACTGGGATTGCCATTACCATCTCACCTAATGATCTTTACAGCTTGACTCTACCTTTGACTTCGATACACCATTACTCTTTTCAGAGAATTGGATATTTCTTGCAAGACCAGTCTCTTATCTGGCACTATCCTGGTAGCATCTGATACACCTATTTGTCCAGGATTATCATCATCTTATTATCTTTACCTCTCGCTACAGCATCCGATCTCACTACCCAGAATACCAAGGGGGAATGACATCATTAAGACCACTGATTCTGATAAAAATGTCCATAAATTATATTCCCGGAACTGAAAATCGAACCCGGTTGCTGTAGAATTCGAGGCGGACGCCATACCTCGCAGCCACTCAGATCCCTGAATTAGTTGAAGTCCTATGCTCCGCGCTCAATGAACGGTAATGAATGAATGATTAATGAATGTTCCAGACTAAATTTATATCTGCCGGAACTCCTGTCTCTGCATTATCTTTCATACTGTTAAGAACAAAATAGGTTGTCTAGGGTTTTCTCTTTAACTTGTTTTAAAAACTGGCCAGAACGTTTCTTGTAATCGTTCTTATACATATTAATAATCGTATTCCTACACCAACTAGAATAAACTGTCAATCGTTGAATGTTAAAATACAGAATCCAAAAACTTACAAAGATTCTCTGAAGACCTCTGAACGACTTTCATTTTTTAAATATACATAAGACTTTCATGAGCGACACACTGCTCCAACATAATTTTACATCTTGAAATCAAATACCGATTACTTCATTTCTTAACCTATTAATAATAATACGTTCGTGCTTTCCTAGCACATTTATAATTTTGTCCGTTTTCTTTACTCTTTATCAGTCATTCTTGACATATTATAATTTTCAACAATGTTCATATTATTGTAGTTTTGTGCCTTCGTGCACACTTTCTTTTAGTCGGCAAATAGATATATTCTTCAAATGTTTATAGCTCTACATGCAGGTTTTACTAACCTTGACATTTGTCTCAATATATACTTCATTATACATATCCTGACGAAATGGGTTTGTCCCATATTGAATTATAATCGTACATTATTTCTGAGTCAAAATCTAGACTCTTGAACACATTTTATAAGTAGAATTCTATACATCATGAGTGGACCACGTCACATAAGCCGACACTGTCCAATCCACACAAAACGTAACTATGGACTCTCCGTCATGCTTCACTACCGTGCTTAGTCATAGTCAATGACCACAGTTTTAGTGTTTTGGTGAGGCACATCATGGTGCATAGCGATCTCTCCAAATATACTTTTTACAAGATCGCTTCGCCCCATGATGCGCTCTCAACATTACCCCCTCGTCCCGCGATCGTTTGCCTTGGGTGAACGCTAGGTAAGACATTAAATTAGTCACTGAGCCGATTAATCGACCCCTAATGGTATAAACGAAACGCCATACTAATTATATATACCACTTGGTAGATATGTTAAACTAATAAATGTAGTTAATGAACTACTAATAATAGGAATGAATTAATCTCAATATGAATTAAACGTCATAGAGTTCATCATCTTTGAAGAAGATTTCACTGTTCGTGTATATGCGAGTGATGCCCTACTTGTATGTCATTGATGCAGATGCACAGTGATATCATTTTAAAATATACCCTGAACACTTTAATTGAAATATAATGTATAAGCTATATGTGTGTTAGTAAATGTCAATACTAGGAATAATGTTAAGCAAGCAACAATCAGTTCGACGATATACGAGTTCAGACGGTAGTACGTGTAACTGGTAAGTCAATCTGAACATAAGCGTTGTTTCTCTTCCCGATTCTTATGGACAACTGTGAACGAGACGTCATGTCTTCGGGATTGTTAGTATAGTATCAGTCACTGTCTTCAGACCACCTGGACAGAAGATCCGCGAGCATTTTCGGCCCCACGAATCGGCTGAATATCGAAGTGGAATTCCTGCAACAAAAGGAACCAGCGGTGTAGTCGCGGGTTGTTGTAAGTCTTGGCTTTAAGCGCTGTCAATGGCACATGATCCGTTTGGAGGATGAATTTGCAATCCAGGAGATACTTCGATAATTTCTAAATTGACCACACGATGGCGAGCAACTCACGCTCACCAGCTGCGTACCGTTGTTCTGCTGGAAGAAGCTTCCTGCTGATGTAAATGCATGGATGAAGCTTGTCGTACCACAATTGCATCAAACAGCCACCGATGCCAGTGCCCGACGCGTCTGTTCTGAGGAAGAAATGTTTACTCTCGTCAGGTATCGTTAAAATAGGATACTTTGAGAAGGCATATTTAATTATATTCAATGAACGATTGGCATTGTCTGACCATTTTATTTTCAACGGTCTTCAAGGCAGACAATGGAGCAGATAGGGAGGCAAAGTTAGGGATGAATTTATGATAATAATTTATCAAGCCCAATAAACTTCTCACTTGTTTCTTAGTTGATGGAATTTTAATATCCAAGATGCGTTTAACTGTTATTTCATCTGGGCATAACTTATTTTGACTAATACGATGTACCAAAAATCATATTTCTCGGAAACCGATTTGAACTTTTGATGGACGCACTGTCAACCCGTGCGATCGTAACAGAAATAATAAAGAATGTAAGCCTTGAACATGTTCATTCCATGACGAGTGAAATAAACAAATATATCGTCAATGTAGGTGATTATGTCATGTATGACAAAGTGTCCTCTGAATGATTACAGAAACAGTTTGATCAGTGATAGTGTTCCAAATGTCCTGTAATTCAGGAGGACGTTGAGTATAAGCCTTTAACATATTGATGTGATATGTTTTGCATTTTCCTTTGATAGTGATAGCATAATCAACATCAGTTATTTTCTTACACACTGTGTATGGCCCCTGCCAAGAAATTAATAATTTATTTTCCTTAGTAGGAAGAAGTAAAAGAACCTCATCTCCAGATGAAAATTTTCTTAACTTTCGAGATTGGTTGTGAAGCAACCTCGATTTCTGTGTGGAGTTTTGTATTGATTGTGCTGCAACTTTTCAAGCATCTGACAGACGCTGTCTGAGGTCAATGACAAACTCGTAACTACTGCGAGTTTCTTCTTCTATAGTGGAGCCTAGTAATAAATCTTTTAATATGTGTACAGGACCTCTCTGATTAGCCCCATATACGAGCTCAAATGGCGAGAAATCTGTACTTTCGTGTGGGACTTCTCGATAAGCAAAGAGTACTGCTGGTAACAGCTTGTCCCAATCACGAAGATTTGACTCCGTAACCTTTCCTAACATCCTTTTAAGAGACCCATTGTAGCGCTCACAAACTCCATTGGAACAAGTTCGATACGGACTGGTAAAAGTATGCATGATTCCCAGCATATTTTCAATCTGTTTCATCACATGGGACATAAATTGTGTGCCCCTATCAGATAAGATTATTTCAGTAAACCCTATCCTAGAAAATATTAAGAACAACGCCTCTGCCACTGAAATAGTAGTAATTTCATTCAATGGTATGGCCTCGGGCCATCTTGTACAAAGGTCAATGCATGTTAAAATATAACGGTATTTCCGTTCTGATAGTACTGACATCGAACCAATGATGTCAATAGCAATCTTCTGAAAAGCACGTGTTGGTACATTTGTTATTTGTAAAGGTGCAATGTGACCTTTGCCCTTACAGGATAATTTCTGGCATGTCGGACATGAACGACAATATAGCCTAACGTCTTTGTTTAAAGCCAGGCCAATAGAAACAGGTGGTAACTCTGCTTAAGGTGCGCTTAACACCCATATGACCTGCCATAGCGATATCGTGACTGGTTTTTAAAACCAAAGGACTAAAAATTCTAGGTACCACAATTTGCGTGTATCATTCGTGCCTTTATTAAAATATCTAGTTAAAATATAGAGTTTTTCAATTTAAAACAAGATGTTGATTGTTTAGTAGATATGACCTCTCCAGATTTTGCCAAACCACATAAACGTGCCAGAGATTCGTCTTCTTGTTGTTTGGTTATAAATAACTGTGGAGAAATGTTATGTGCATGTCGTAATGATGCTTCTTCAGTAAGTACTGATGGTGGATCAGCTTTTGAATCCGCTGAATGCTGAGCCCTAGTGACAACAGCATTCGCCACAAGTGGGTGAAATTTAACCCATTCTTCAATCTCACAGGAGAACATTCTTTAATTCCTGGAATATTTCTAGTAATTAAATCAGTGATAGGATTCTTCAACACACATGTAGTCACTACACCAGTATAGAAGGGTGTGTCTATTTCTACCTTTGCCAATGGGACCCATTCAATATTGACCCCAAATGTTACACATTTCACTGATCTACCAGTGAGGGCTGACTCATCAATGAGAGATTCTCCAATCCCAACAGTGGTGCATCCGATATCCCGAAGTACAGTTATGGGTCTGTTATATAAGAAGCCCTTATGGACAGTGAGACGGCCTATGTTCTCACATGAGGACATTGCTGGCAATGTATGACCACATAACAATCTGGTTTGAGAACCTGGTACATATAAAGTTTTACACACTGTACATTCATCCTTATTATTTGCCTTTATAACACAAGTAATCGCATGGTCAGTGCCAGAAGTATTATCATCTTGCTCAGCACAAACATTTGCATGTCGTTGTTTTCCGCCCGCATGTCGTGTATTATTTTGGTTACCAACCTTCTTGTTATTTTGTACCTCTCCCCTATTTTGTTATCATGGTAATTATGAAACCTACCATTCAATTGTGGTCTTTCAGTGGATGATTGACTGTAACCGCTGTGATGGACATCATCACCCCATCTACCGTTGTGATATCCACGACCTCTGTTGGAGAATTCTGGAAACCTATTTCTACCATAGTGTAAAGGTTAGCATGGTTGCCTTCCAAGCAGTCGATCCCGGACGAGCCCCCAAAAATTTGCTCGTACTCATCTGTAGGTCTAACTGTCATGAGAATTTCCTTCTGAAACGTGGCCTCGGACTGTTTGATCAACCGAAGAACGACATCAGCTAGATCCTGGCATGTAAAGTTATCGTGCGCAACAGGTTTCAAGAATTTTGCAAACAAATAGATACATCCTCGATGTGTTGATTGTAGATTGGTAGAATCGTAGAATTCTATTGAGTAAAATATGAGTTCCTCTCTTGAAAATTGACTGATGATGACGGTTGAAAAAATTTGCGTATGACGTCACTCTGCTTTGTGTTGCCTGATAGACGTTCGACGGTTAAAGCAATATAGTTTCGAAAATCGATATATTCTGGACCCTTTCTTTGTCAATAAAAGTTCGTGGGTACATTAATATTCCCTGATATAGTACCAATTGAAATCTTGAATTTTGATATTTGCTGTTTCAAGGTCGAACCTTCTCCTTGAAGTCGCGATAACCGTTTCAATTTGAATATTTGTTAGAAATACTGTTCTCGACTAAATCTCCCTCTATACATTATATCTGAATTGCCAACCCCGAATAGGGCTGGATAAAATGTTTTTAGACAGTCTTGAATGTTGTGATAGAGATTCGTTGGGATGGCTACCGAACAAGAACCCCCAAAAATTCGCTTGGGTTCATCTGTTAAGAACAAAATAGGTTGTCTAGGGTTTTCTCTTTAACTTGTTTTAAAAACTGGCCAGAACGTTTCTTGTAATCGTTCTTATACATATTAATATTCGTATTCCTACACCAACTGGAATAAACTGTCAATTGTTGAATGTTAAAATACAGAATCCAAAAACTTACAAAGATTCTCTGAAGACCTCTGAACGACTTTCATTTTTAAAAATATACATAAGACTTTCATGAGCGACACACTGCTCCAACATAATTTTACATCTTGAAATCAAATATCGATTACTTCATTTTTTAACCTATTAATAATAATACGTTCGTGCTTTCCTAGCACATTTATAACTTTGTCCGTTTTCTTTACTCTTTATCAGTCATTCTTGACATATTATAATTTTCAACAATGTTCATATTATTGTAGTTTTGTGCCTTCGTGCACACTTTCTTTTAGTCGGTAAATAAATATATTCTTCAAATGTTTATAGCTCTACATGCAGGTTTTACTAACCTTGACATTTGTCTCAATATATACTTCATTATACATATCCTGACGAAATGGGTTTGTCCCATATTGAATTATAATCGTACATTATTTCTGAGTCAAAATCTAGACTCTTGAACACATTTTATAAGTAGAATTCTATACATCATAAGTGGACCACGCCACATAAGCCGACACTGTCCAATCCATACAAAACGTAACTATGGACTCTCCGTCATGCTTCACTACCGTGCTTAGTCATAGTCAATGACCACAGTTTTAGTGTTTTGGTGAGGCACATCATGGTGCATAGCGATCTCTCCAAATATACTTTTTACAAGATCGCTTCACCCCATGATGCGCTCTCAACACATACTTACATCTCTCTCTGTGGTGAAACATGTTGAGAACCCATCATTGCACACTAAGCTTGGAGCAGTCCCTTAAGCCACAGACGTAACTCTGGCTTTTTACCTGGTTGGCTGCAAGCATCAGGATCTCACTATGGACAGCATGATAGGCAGGGGGGCTGAGAAGGGGCTCTGCGTAGGGCGTGACTATTCCTTGGGAGAGCCAAGAACCATAGCACAGTATTTTAGCTCTGCATATTTGGAGAGCCTCCTTGGATGACGGGTAAGTCACAGTATGCCACACGCTTCTTCCTCCTTTGTATGGACCAGATGTGATGATCTGTAGTAAAGTACTCGGTGTGACACCCCGCTAAAATTTCCCCGATTCAAAAATCTAGTTAACGTAAATTTACAACCTATAACAACTACTACTATGTCTGAAATTTGTCAAGGGCAAGGTCAAACCTACCACTAAAAATTGGACAAAATAATTTGAATTTTCTACTACCCCGTAAAAAATCTATAAATAATTTCCATGTTTGACCTTGGTCTGAAGGCCACGGCAAATCAACCGCTAGAAAATTAACTAACGTACTCTTAAAATCTATTAATAACTACAGCATTTGAAATTTGTCCCAAGGCCATCAGCAAATCAAACCGCCAACATTTAAATAAAGATTTGAATTTTCTAACACCAAGCGTAAAAGTCGCACCCCCAAACACACACACGCACTACCCTTCCAAATATTTATGAACGAACGCCGTAAAGTTTGGCAATTACCCAACTTGTTACCTCGTTTTATAGGGGAGAGGGGAGGTTGTTTAAAATGGAAAGCAAGCCTAATCGGTGTGTTTGGAAAAGCTTAGATAATGTATTTCTTGATAAATAATGAGAGTTTAAATAAAAGGGATGTCTTGAATTGTAGCGTTAATATTGTTAAATATAATACCATAAGAATTTCCCTTATAATAAATTATCTGGCCTTAGAAACATTTATTTTACTAATATTTTAATTCACTGAAAGGAGCAAATAAGTACTTAAAAATTACACATATGAAAACGGGGACAAATAATTAAACGAAAACTATATAGGAGGATAGAGGACAGTTGTCTGTTTAATAATCACTTTCAATATTAAAAATCGACCCATTAATAACAAAGATATTGTATAAATAAAATTGAGACAGACGAACAAACACACTTCTGAACTGCTCAATTTGATAGCCTTCTGAAAAGTTAAATTTTCTTAACGCGTTTCTGATTGGTTAATTGTAGTTTAGCATGGGGCGATAAAATTAACAATCTGCCGGCATAGTGCGCCATTTGAGAAAAACTAAAACACAGACAGATTGAGAGTAGATAAAAAGCATTGATGTTGAATGCCTTTGCCGTCTGGCCGATAGCGGTCTGAGCTTGAACCATTAACCGCCAGTCAATCTTGTGATTGTGTGATTTATTCCTTACTTGCGGGTTGAATTGCCAAATAGAAAAGTGACATAACCCCTGGAAATTCAGAACCTGTGGGCACAGAGAGAGCTTCTTATATAACTGCAAGCTTCCTGCCTGTAGTGGGTTTGATGGTATTGTATGATGGTGATATTACTAAATGTAATGTATGAGGCCAGCTGTGAAGGCTCCTGAGATAAAATGTAGTTGTGAATTGTCAGAAGGCCTTTCTTGCTACCACTACGACCTCACACTCAATTTTTTTTTCTTAATGAATGTAGCTATGTAAAATGTCTAGGGTTATGATATGTAATGTGGTGTGATAGTTATGGATACACCCACAGATATTTAAGCAGACTAATAATATTTAACAAATATTATAATACACTGAACTAACTCAAGAGTGTAAAATTTTTTGATAGAATTATATTACATTTATTTGTTCTGGATCAAGTTTTATGTTGACCAGAACTTTTTTTTTTTTTTTAAAGTATTTAAAAATTATGAAAGAAATGCATGGAAGGTTACATAATAAATGCAAGAGTGTACATATATAAGTACTAGACTAGTTAGTTTTATTAAAATGTTCTAGTAGTCATCTACTTGGGAGGATAGTTAATGCTTGTGCTGTTGGGGTGGCCTCATCACACCTGTCTATATTGACTACACAGTGTCCAGTAAATTACAGGAATTTTATGGGGTATTAGTAACTAAAAGGCGTTGGTGAACTTCCAGCAGACCAGAGGCTCACTCAACTTGCATATGTAGCTCTGGTGCTGAAATCTGGTGGTCCCACCTCTCCGTGCTGGCGGGCAATAATAGTGGTCTCTGTCACAACGTACTGCACAGATACACTCGAGTAAAATCACCAACTGAATGGACACCGCCTTGTTGACAACTGAAACTCACAGCTCTGCAATCAAAGTATTGGCTATGTGTCAAAATTCTATTCTCTACCCACGTCTGGACACAACACGGACACAACAACCACATCATACAGACAGGTCAGATCTCTCTGACCAAACAGCACATTTACCATGGTGGTTTTACATCAGATAGGTCCTCCCAGACTATAGATTCTGAAAAATATTTATTAGTTTCCTTCCCTAAAAGTGGATAGGTAATATGTTTCATTATTCTCAACACTTGATCTGTCTTTCCTAACCCTTGCTGGAGTTTATGTATATTGTTGGTCCCTAGACCCTGACTTGGGCGGGGGGTCTAGAGCAAATCCCTACTTGTTTGTAAGGCTAGATTATGATATGGCAGTATCAAATCACTCGAACATTAAACAATATTCAAAATATACAAAGAATTAATTTCAATCTTACCAGATTATGAATAAAGAACACAGAAATGCTAGCAAAACTCAGCTGAGCTGCTGGCTATAGTATGGCGTCCCTGAACTTATTTCACTTTCTTTCATTTGGAAATCACCACACTTTAAAATACTGTGTCTATCATCGAACAACTATTGAGGAATGGCCCCACTTCTCGTCTGAGCGCCGATACAATGATTGTCTAAGGCCAATCACTGCCTAGGTTTATTTCAAATTCAAATTTCCTACCCTAAAGTCATTTCAGTCATGCTTCAGTCAAGTATGGATGTTTATCTGTTAGTCTGTCCGTCTCTACTTGTTTTTTTTTTCAAAAACGTACTTGATTTTTGAACCAACCTTTCTCTCCCCTCCAAAATTTTGTCGTTAAAAGTTATATTTAGACACAGCTCCCACCAATGTCCCTTCGCTTCCCTACTAAGTAGATTTGAACACTGCTCAGAATGGGCCATCCGGCCAGCTAATTTTTATATTCCTAACATTAATATTACGAAAAAGTTACTTTTTAATGTTTGTAATATTCCAAACATCTGCGTTCTGCCGCTGAATTCAAATCAAAGGCTTGGTATCGCAAAAGCGACCAATAAATGACTGTGGCGTAACATATCCAAGGTCCCTTCTGTCGAGTTCCTTACTTTATGTCAACTTGGGAAACGTGACTTTTCTCCGTTTCCCCCCCCCCCCCAATTGCGTCTCCTCAGCCTTTCTAGTCTCACGCAATCTTTCCAGTCATATTTTTTCCTTTTTATCCGCCGTTCCCCTCCTGTCTAGCAAGTCAATTTTTATGGAGGGTGATGACCCGCGGTCTGGGCGATCATGTACTATCAGCAGCCTACGCATTATGTTTTTATCCTTACATGTTATCTTTGGAGGTATTTTACCGTTGTATCTCTGTCAATTTCACTACACATCTCCCCACTTGAAAACATGCCTATGGCAAGTTCCAAAACCAGCGATACACATAGGTAAAATTACTCCTCACGTCTGCCACTACTCTAATTTTGATCACAGGGGTGCCGACTGAGGAAATCTGCACCGACATTCAATTTACGGCTTGCATAAGCGACTGGTTTCAGTTCCCCATCAGGTGAAGATGATCTTTGCAACAAAGCCCCTCCCAGTCCTACATTACTTGCATCGGTTCTTAAGACAAAGTCCTGTGTCAAATCAGGCAGTTTGAGAATAGGCTTGCTAGTGAGTTTTTCCTTTAACTCTTGGAACGCTAGTTCACATTGTGCAGTCCAAATAATTTTATCTGGAAGTCCCTTGCGAGTCAGATCAGTCAGAGGAGCACAAATAGCGTTAAAATTCTTGATGTATTTCTGATAAAATCCGCATAACGACACAAATGATCGCACGTCCTTTTTTGTTTGCGGCCTAGGTGCTCTCTGCAGTTTTTCCAAGTTCTTAGGATCAGGGGTCATATTACCCTGATATACAGTGTGTCCCAAGAATTCCAACTCTTTGCATCCAATACAACATTTTGTTGGCCTAGCAGTTAAGTTCGCCTCCCGAAGTCTATCAAACAACATCTCCAGAGCTTCAATGTGTTCTTCAAATGTCTCTGTGGCGACGAGAATATCATCCATGAAATTCGTGATACATGGGTTATTCAGGGGATCCAACAATTTGCGCATCATCCTTGAAAACACACTCGGAGCATTTTTCAGTCCGAATGGTAGCATATTGAATTCATAATGTCCATCCGAAGTGCTAAAAGCCAAATAAGGTCTCACTTCAGGCTTCACTGGGATCTGGTAATAGCCTTTACTAAGATCCACCTTTGAAAAGTATTTTGCCTTGTTCAGTCTGGCAAATAACTGTTTTGTGTCTGGTAATGGATCCACTTGTCCTTCTGTGACAGCATTCAGTTTCCTGTAATCTATGCACAGTCTGTGTTCCCCAGACGGTTTTCTCAACAAAACGACACTAGAACTAAAAGATGATTCACTGTGCGAAATAATCCCCTCCTTCAACAAATACTCTATTTCTTCCTTCAATGCCTTCTCCTTCGCGAACGGAATAGAATAGGCTCTCATACAGATTGGGTTTGAGTCTACCAGTTTCATGTCATACTGTAGCAAATTTGTATGGCCTGGTTTATCTGTTAATACATCTGTATGTTCCTCCAGAACTTGTTGAACTCTCTCCCTCTGGTTTTTTAGTCAGGTGCTTACTGACTTTTACCTGTGCTGCGGTTTCACAAGGATGTAATGGGTATTCATGTGAGGTGAGTGGTTCTTTTTGCATCTGGGTTGCAATAGCCAAGGTCAATAAGGGGGTGCTTTCCTGGAGTGGTCTGTCCAGATACTTCTTTAACAGGTTTACATGATAAACTTTCTCCTTCCCCTTTTTGTCAATTTTATAGTTTGTTCTAGACACCTTCTCTAGAACCGTATATGGACCTTGCCAACCAATTTGTAATTTATTCTGGCTTCCGGGTAGTAGAAGCAGCACCTTCTCTCCGACTGCCAGTTCCCTGTCCTTTGCCTTCCTATTAAAATATGCTGCATGTTTCTTCCTGGCTTGCTTCAAATTATCATTTGCCAGTTTCCATCCAGCTTTCAAACGAGTGGTCAGTTCGTTCACGTATTGATACGATGAGGTAACAGTCTCTTCCGCCTTCTCATCTGTCCAGGTCCTTAATAGAGCTTCTAATGGACCTTTTATTGGCCTCCCAAATAGCAGAGTTGCGGGAGCCATCCCGGTTGAACTATGTGGTACCTCCCGGTACGCAAACAATGCGGCGGGCAGGAATTGATCCCACAGATCCGGTTTTTTCGTGTGCCAGCTTTCTCAGGATAGAAATGAGAGTCCCGTTGAACCTCTCTACCTGGCCGTTCCCTTGTGGATGGTACGGACTACAATGAAAGTGTCTGGCTTGAAATAGCTTAAAAACTTCTTCCGTTAGTTTCCCCTTGAACTGAGAACCATTATCCGTCAAGATTTGATGCGGGAATCCTAATCGGGTAAATATTGTAAGTAGTGCCTCTGCTACATGTTTTGAATCAATTGATGGCAGGGCTACCGCCTCTCCCCACATAGAACAAGTGTCCACCAGAGTAAGGATGTAACTGTTCCTCCTCTTGGTCCGAGTGAGAGGTCCTACAATATCCACTGCAACCCTCTCAAAAGGTGTTCCCACTATGGGCATTTCCCCTAGAGTTGCAGGAGCAGTCCAGTGCTTTGGAGCTACCCTTTGACATTCTGGGCAGGATTTGACATATCTTTTTATATCCTCCGTTATCCCTGGCCAGAAGTAATGACAAGCTATACGCTGTCCTGTGGCGCTGTTCCCCATGTGACCACTGAAGGGAATCGCATGCCCGAGTTCCATCACTTTATCTCTATATGAAGTGGGAAGAACCAGCTGGTTGTGACCATTTGTTCCAGTTCCGGCCTTCCTGTATAAGAGTTTGTTCTTCATGAAATATTCCCCCTTGCTCGGAGGTGTGTGGCATTTGGGCAATTTTTTAAAACAGGGCTTGAGTGTCCTATCCTCAGCCTGCGCCTTCCTCATCTCCTCTGGATGAGCATTTATAGGTTCACCTTCTTCCTCCTTCTTCTGTGACCTGGTCTGCACTGCCGCCATGATCACAGGTTTCTCGGGATTCCCCAAGAAGACGTATCTACACCCCAATATCAGAGGGTAGATTGGTTCATCTATCACTGCTGCTCTGATTTCTCCCTCCACATAGCGAGTTTTCACCGTTATCCTTGCGATGGGAAGTGTCATGAGTGGTATGTCCTTAGTCGCCCCTTGTATTTCCACTGTTTCTGTGGTATACTGACTTGGGTCCACTAGGCTAGACTTCACAACTGAATCATAATCCAAACCTGTATCATAAAGGCACCTTATGGTGACCCCATTACAAATAACATCCTCACAAACTGGGGGGTGATAAGGTTCCTGTTGTCCATTAGGATTAACCTTTAATCTTCGCGTCCCCGACTTCATTGCAGCAATGTTTGAAGGTTTCCTTCTACAAAATTCGGTGTTATGGTTATCCTTCTTGCACCATTTACACTATCTTTTTCCTTGGTTCAACGGTTTTCTTTCATTGAACTTTTGGTCATTGAACTGTGAGTTTCTGTCGCGATAGTCATTTCTTGGCCGCTCAAAGTTTGTCCTACCTTTATTTCCCTGCTCTCTATTATCAAATTTATTAAATTGCTGTGGAGCTTTAAAATTGTCTATGTGCTTCTTTTTAGCACCACTTACCTCTGCCTGAGCTGCCTGATACCTCTCAGCAACATTTAAAATTTCCCCCAACTTCTCTGCACCTTGTTCCATGAGAAATTTTCTCATGTCTGGAGCCATGGACTCTCTCAATTGCTCAATCATGATCATTTCTTTAAGATCTTGGGTCTTCCCCAGAGCCGTCCATTTCTCCAAATAGGTTTCTAGTCTAGCAGAGAATTGGTGGTATGTCTCCCCAGACAACAGTTTGGCATTTCTAAATTTCTTACGATAAAATTCACCATTCTTCTCGTACCTTAATAACAAAGCCTGCTTTAACATGTCATAATTGTCTTGGTCTTCCCTGTTCATTTTGGCAAATACTTCATAAGAAGTACCTCTCAATCCCTGTGATAGCTTTAAACTCCACCTCTCTCTCTCTCTAACCCATATGTAGTAGCTAATAACTCAAAACGTCCTAGGTACCCCTCTATGTCATCGTCTTTTTCAACAAAATGGTCTAAATGAAACCCCATAGCTGAGTTTGAGGCTCCCAGACGGGGCGTAGCATCTGAGGCAAAAGGGCTGGCACCATTTTCAGGAGCCGGGCCTTGTAATTCCAGCTCCCTTAGTCGTAATTCGTGCTCCCTTTGCAACCTTCTATCTTCTGCCTCCCTTTCGGCAGTCAACCTTTTTTCTTCTGCCTCCCTTTGCTGTCGTTTTTCTTCTTCCTCAATCTGCAGCCTCTTAATTTCTCTATCAGCCTCAATTTGTAACCTCTTCTCTTCAGCTACCTTTCTATCTTCCCTTTCAATATATTTATCACATTCAGCCGTTACATATTGAATTAAAATGTGACCATCCATTCCCATCTCCTTTGCGGTCAGCACAGCAGCTGATCGGAATTTTGCTAGCTCCGCCATACTTTTCAGACAATATAATAATATACAAGCTAAATCTCTAACCAGTAAATACACTAAGTACTTCTTATGACTATAGTCTAACTAATTCTAACAAACCAGTTTAACTAATTAATTATCACTGGCTGTGAAGATTCACCAACTTTTATCTGCAGGGACACTTTTAATTTTAAAGGGAATTTCACAATTTTTTTTCCCCTAATATTATTTCTCCAACCAGGAGATCCTAATATTACTGTTGGGCTAATTATCCCTGGACAAGACCCCAATGTATGTAGTGGGTTTGATGGTATTGTATGATGGTGATATTACTAAATGTAATGTATGAGGCCAGCTGTGAAGGCTCCTGAGATAAAATGTAGTTGTGAATTGTCAGAAGGCCTTTCTTGCTACCACTACGACCTCACACTCAATTTTTTTTTTCTTAATGAATGTAGCTATGTAAAATGTCTAGGGTTATGATATGTAATGTGGTGTGATAGTTATGGATACACCCACAGATATTTAAGCAGACTAATAATATTTAACAAATATTATAATACACTGAACTAACTCAAGAGTGTAAAATTTTTGATAGAATTATATTACATTTATTTGTTCTGGATCAAGTTTTATGTTGACCAGAACTTTTTTTTTTTTAAAAAGTATTTAAAAATTATGAAAGAAATGCATGGAAGGTTACATAATAAATGCAAGAGTGTACATATATAAGTACTAGACTAGTTAGTTTTATTAAAATGTTCTAGTAGTCATCTACTTGGGAGGATAGTTAATGCTTGTGCTGTTGGGGTGGCCTCATCACACCTGTCTATATTGACTACACAGTGTCCAGTAAATTACAGGAATTTTATGGGGTATTAGTAACTAAAAGGCGTTGGTGAACTTCCAGCAGACCAGAGGCTCACTCAACTTGCATATGTAGCTCTGGTGCTGAAATCTGGTGGTCCCACCTCTCCGTGCTGGCGGGCAATAATAGTGGTCTCTGTCACAACGTACTGCACAGATACACTCGAGTAAAATCACCAACTGAATGGACACCGCCTTGTTGACAACTGAAACTCACAGCTCTGCAATCAAAGTATTGGCTATGTGTCAAAATTCTATTCTCTACCCACGTCTGGACACAACACGGACACAACAACCACATCATACAGACAGGTCAGATCTCTCTGACCAAACAGCACATTTACCATGGTGGTTTTACATCAGATAGGTCCTCCCAGACTATAGATTCTGAAAAATATTTATTAGTTTCCTTCCCTAAAAGTGGATAGGTAATATGTTTCATTATTCTCAACACTTGATCTGTCTTTCCTAACCCTTGCTGGAGTTTATGTATATTGTTGGTCCCTAGACCCTGACTTGGGCGGGGGGTCTAGAGCAAATCCCTACTTGTTTGTAAGGCTAGATTATGATATGGCAGTATCAAATCACTCGAACATTAAACAATATTCAAAATATACAAAGAATTAATTTCAATCTTACCAGATTATGAATAAAGAACACAGAAATGCTAGCAAAACTCAGCTGAGCTGCTGGCTATAGTATGGCGTCCCTGAACTTATTTCACTTTCTTTCATTTGGAAATCACCACACTTTAAAATACTGTGTCTATCATCGAACAACTATTGAGGAATGGCCCCACTTCTCGTCTGAGCGCCGATACAATGATTGTCTGGGGCCAATCACTGCCTAGGTTTATTTCAAATTCAAATTTCCTACCCTAAAGTCATTTCAGTCATGCTTCAGTCAAGTATGGATGTTTATCTGTTAGTCTGTCCGTCTCTACTTGTTTTTTTTTTCAAAAACGTACTTGATTTTTGAACCAACCTTTCTCTCCCCTCCAAAATTTTGTCGTTAAAAGTTATATTTAGACACAGCTCCCACCAATGTCCCTTCGCTTCCCTACTAAGTAGATTTGAACACCTGCGTCTCGAGGTCGTGTTTTTTTGTGCAAATAGCGACACTTTTTATTCCATACAGTCTGTCGCTGATGTGAACAACACTGTCTTTTGTCATTATCTTCAATATTATCTATCCGTCTGTAAAATTAAGAACATATTAGTTCACTGCTCAGAATGGGCCATCCGGCCAGCTAATTTTTATATTCCTAACATTAATATTACGAAAAAGTTACTTTTTAATTTTTGTAATATTCCAAACATCTGCGTTCTGCCGCTGAATTCAAATCAAAGGCTTGGTATCGCAAAAGCGACCAATAAATGACTGTGGCGTAACATATCCAAGGTCCCTTCTGTCGAGTTCCTTACTTTATGTCAACTTGGGAAACGTGACTTTTCTCCGTTTCCCCCCCAATTGCGTCTCCTTAGCCTTTCTAGTCTCACGCAATCTTTCCAGTCATATTTTTTCCTTTTTATCCGCCGTTCCCCTCCTGTCTAGCAAGTCAATTTTTATGGAGGGTGATGACCCGCGGTCTGGGCGATCATGTACTATCAGCAGCCTACGCATTATGTTTTTATCCTTACATGTTATCTTTGGAGGTATTTTACCGTTGTATCTCTGTCAATTTCACTACACTGCCACATCAGCATCCAGGGGAACTCTGAAATGTTTGTTGTTCTTGAAGATCCTCAAGCCACCACCACAGACAGGCTTTTAAGATAAGTCCATTAAAATTGGCACTTGAGGACTCATCCTTATCATTCCACCCAAATACAAGAAATTAAAGGGGGGCATGATGACACACACAAACCCTCAAATCATTGACAGAATTCTTATCCAGTGTTAACATATTCCAGTAGGGAGTACAAACCTATTGAGATTTTAGACTTATCATTTTATGGACAGGATGTCCACCCTATTTATTTAAAACTTGTAAATAAAGAAACATTTCTTTTGAGTTGAAAATTCCTGTTCCAGAAAATTGAGGTTCAGGAATATTAAAAATTGTAATATAATTATATAAATTTACCCACAGTCTTACTTAATTCAATTATATTGAGTTACAGTTGTGTTTGTTTTATTGACACATCACTATACCTACATTACCCTAGACACATAGCCATATAACATACCCAGAAAATATTTCCCAGAATGAGATCTCAGAGAGGTAGGGTATAGGTACCCTGAGAATACAACATCATCAACAATTAGACTCAGAGACTTACACAGCTTGACCTCACTCTGTTTACACTTAGTTGAGTAACACCAATAACCTCTCATATTACCACATGATCCTTTACATACCAGCCAAGCTGGAGAAACTGAAGCTTATTACTTCAACTCAACACATTTCGGAATGGCAGAAAAGCCACAGAAAAAGCCTAGATCTGCAGTGTAGATAATACCAGGAGTCTTGAACTTGGTATTGGCTGCTAAAGAGCGAGAAGCTCAGCAGCCCTAGTTAAACAACAACAACTCACTTCTACAGGAACTAAAATTTACCTTCTTGTAATTGTATCTCTTGCTCGTATCTTTAATTCTAACATATGCACGGCTACTAACATACTTGTAAATCATATTTTATAGGAATACGGTAATCGAATAACAAACGTTACAACCCGACATCTCTTCTTTAGTGCGCGAAATTCAGAAACATCACGGATGCTAACCAGCTCCAAACGGAAGTAATAATAGTTTATGCAGAAAGTTGTCTCCCATGATTATGTAAAAGTCAAAAGCTTTCTCTCGCAATATCTTCATCATATTGTAGTACTTCACTCCATCTTTCTCTTGTCTCTCTTCCACCCTCTCTCTCCCTTCCCTCTCTCTGTCTGTTTGTCTGTCTGTCTCTCTCTTTCTCTCTCTCTCTCTCTCTCTCTCTCTCTCTCTCTCTCTCCTGCTCGTACCATAGACCCTCTGCAAACAAACAAATTTAAAAACAAGGGTTGACCATTGGTTCAATACAAAATAAATAGAATGATATTTGTAATTTTGACATGTGTCATAATATTAGATCTTTATCAAGATGACACTTGGCCTTAAAATCTAACGCGCAGAAATGTCTACCCCTACTTATTTGTCATGTCATGGAAGAAGTGCTCATTCCAATTAAGGCGTAATGAAATGTAGGAAACGGAACAATGGTGAGATTCTGGCAAAAGAAATGAAATATAACGAATAGTCATTATCACCATCTTGTCGTAATTACCAGATCTGAGAGACCAATTTTGTCTATGCCGTAATGCGAAATCTGCCTAATGAAGGAAAGACAAATCCGAAAGAACTCAAAACGCCACTGTCTAGTGAAGTCCTTGGAATTATTAACACCTGTATTAATTTAATGAGACGAGTAATTCTTAAATTGTGAAATATAAGAAGCGAGTAATAAGTGGGGAGGTAATACAATAAAGAAAAGGGGGATAAATTGACAGACGTTAGAATCGGCCTCCAAATTTCGTATTTTGAATATGTCAAATTTTAATTAGGGATGCTCATATTGGATAATTGGTGCCATGGTAGCATTGTTACCTGCGTTTATTTTTTTCTTTCTTTCCTTTTTCTAGTCATTATTAACGTTATTATTAATGTTATTCCCTATCAATTACAGCTACAAAATATTTATAATGTTGGTTTTATTTTTCAATTTTTATATGTGAGAATCGATTACTTCTACGTAAAATAGTTGTTGTCTGAGATAGTTCCCGAAGAAGAGTAGTAAAAGCAATACTTTTTTAAAGAAACAATCTACCTGTGTAAACCTCATAAAATGTTTTCATTTATCACATACAACAGTCGACCAACAATATTCCAACATTCATTTATAGCAATTAAACTCTCTGGCAACTGTAGCCTCAGGACAGTGAAGCTTCTCGAAGCTAAATCAGATTAAAAACATGTCTGCCATCAACAATGCGGGAGGATCAATTAAGTTGACAATTATGTCAACTGAGCGCGAACTAATGAAGAGCTGATAGTTTAGCATTACATAGAAGGATTTTGCCGAACAAAAGGTACGGAAAATTAGTTTTAAAACATATACGTGAAGTGTGTAATAACGTTCCTTAATACTCGATATCTGTAAATATATGACGCAATGAACGTAATTTACAATTTTATGTGTGTGTGAATATAGATTTGTATATATATATACATATATATATATATATATATATATATATATATATATATATATATATATATATATATATATATATATATATACATATATATATATCTCTTCTTCTTCTTTGATCATTAGCCGCCGACTGTCAAAGCAGTCAGTGGCCATCACGCTTGGTGGCGTCTTGTAGGGCAGCAACAAATTGCTTACACTTTGTTCGGTCTGCGGCCATCCGTCGTATAGTGCCTCAAATCTGGTTCGATCTTTGTATCTCAGCTTCCACAGTTCTCCGCCAAGTAGTTTTTGGTCGGCCTCTCTTTCGTTTTCCTTCGGGGGTCCATAGCATAGATGTTCTTGTAATGGCATCAGGGTCCCTTCTGAGGACGTGGCCAACCCAACTCCAGCGTCTGCCAGCTATGATGGTGTGCATGTCCTCTTGGTTACTCCGAGTAAGTAGTTCTTGGTTGGTGATGGTATTCGGCCAAAAGATTCGGTGAATTTTCCTTAGGTACACTGTGTGGAAAGAGGACAGTTTCGACATTTCCTTCTCTGTTACTCTCCAGCATTCCGCACCATAGAGAAGCACAGAAAGTACACAGCTCTCATATAATCTTAATTTGGTGTTCAGGGAAACGTCGACTTGGGAGAATAAACTGTGCAGGTAATAGTTGACCGGGGCCATCTCTGCATCAGTGGGTAATTTGTTACCATTACACTGGCTAACAAAAAAAATTTTTTTTTTTTCTTTCTCTAACATTTCTATGTTTTTCTGGTCAATTTTAATGCGCTGTTTTTAAATCTGCAAACCGTTTTTCTCTATCAGGTCGGGATCTCTAGAAATACGCAATTGAAGATTTTTAACAACGCATACAGTATTACAACATCATTTGTACAAGAAGTATAACAGTTATGTAGGCTTGAATTTCTTTGCAGTCGACTTTCGTCGGTGAATGGCATGTGGTACATCGCGATGAAGCATCCAACAATAATCGGCAAGCATGGTCACACTCCACCGTCCTTGATAACGTGACTCCATTACGGCGATATCTTGATGGAATCGTTCTCCATGTTCATCGCTGACTTCGCCAAGGTTGTCAGGGAAAAAGTCAAGATGCGAATCGAGCAAATGGATTTTGAGGGACATGTTACAGCCCATAATTCTGTATGCATCTATGCACTGCTTAACAATATGCACATAGTCGACAGATTTGTGATTTCCCAGAAAGTTATCGACGATCGATTTGAATGCCATCCATGCGCGAAGTTCACTACCATGTAACAAGTTCTCGAATTGTTTGTCTGCAATAACTTTCATAATCTGAGGTCCTACAAAGATACCTTCCTTTATCTTTGCATCGCTAATTTGCGGAAACTTTTCTCGAAGATAAGTGAAAGCTTTGCTCGTTTTATCTAACGCTTTTACGAAATTCTTCATGAGCCCCAACTTTATATGTAACGGTGGTAAAATGATGCTGTCTTTGTGTATTACATTTTTATGCCCGAGCTGCATACGATCCCTGATAGGCCACACCTTTCTTGCATAATGTTCCTGTCTGTTGCGGCTGTCCCATTCACATAGGAAGCAACAAAATTTAGTATACCCAGTCTGCATGCCCGTGAGAATTGCAATGACCTTTAGGTCTCCACAAATCCGCCATTGGTAGTCATTGTACTTTATTTTTGCCAAAAGTATAGCCATATTGTCATAAGTTTCTTTCATATGAACAGACTAGGTGACTGGAATTGATGAAAATAAATTTCCATTATGCAATAACACGGCTTTTAGACTAGTCTTGGAAGAGTCGATGAAAAGTCGCCATTCGTTGACTATGTGCTCATGACCGAGGTGCACCATTAGACCTTTTACATCTTTGCAATAGCAAATGTCATCATCCATCTCAAAGTATTGAACAAGTTCTCTGTGTCTATGACGAAATTTAGATATCGGAGTATTGGGCGCTAAAAGATTCCATTCTTTGAGTCGCGAACCGAGTAATTCCGCTTGTCCTTTGGTGAGAGCGAGATCACGTATTAGATCTGAAATTTCTGAATGGTTAATTAAGTGAACACCATCATTCACCGGTATATAATCCGAGTCAGAATTAGTTTCTAAAGCAGGTAAACTATCACTTTCTGATGGTTCATTCACGTCCAACGGATATTGTTCTGGTGGAACTGGGATCGGACACGTGATTGGATCATGAGGCAATGGTTTCGAAACCGATTCAATATTTGGATAAACCACAGACTTTCTAGTTTTAAAAGTGAAACCATAGATATTTGTCAAGCAGAAGTAACAATCAGTAGCGTGATTTGTCAGTTCATGCCATATTACTGGCACTCCAAAAGACATCGACTTATGCTTCGGCGATTTTCGTAACCAACATGCCAATGTATTTGCACAAGTCGAACAAACTGCATTTGGCTTCCAAGATTTATTTGCATCATCAACTTTCGAATCGAAATAAAGTTCATATGCTTTCTTTAGCAATGGTGTAAAGTTTTTCTGGTGAACACGATCGGTAAAATATCCGCACACGTAACAGAACAGATCAGCCAAATTTCTACAACTTCTAGATGCCATATTTCACTCAGAATTATTTCAAAATACAGTAACTATTTGAAATATAGCGTAACATATGTTATGCATCTTTTAGCGGTATAAAAAGTAGAATTATTTTGCATTTTATTAATTTTTTAAAAGTTATATAGTAAAAATGAAACGGAGCAAATAACGGTTTCCCAAAAATATATTTATTCACAAATATCTTACGAACCCGACGTGATAGAGATAAACGGATTTCAAATTTGAAATCAGCGCAAGAAACTGACCTAAGAACACTTATTCTTATATAAGAAAGAAAAATGTTGTTTGTCAGTGTTAGCTAACGTGATTTTGGCGCGCACGTGCAGAAAAGTATTGAACAAATCTAGATATTCTTCGCCGTTCCCCGATATTACAAATTCCACCGGGGCTCCGGGGGCTAAGGCGGCCAACGGGTGTATCTCCACAAATTGACCCTCTTCTACGGCTGTCTGCGTTGATGGCATGCTAAACAAATCCAGACCACTGTGAAGACACTCGCACGAGCTGGGGTGAATAAGCGCCATCATTCAAATATATCAGAGTACCGTCGCTTGTTCTGGTGGAAATGAGAAGGGCGAGCTCGGTTACTTCGTTTTATTCTTTTCGGCTCGCCAGGAGGGGCAGCTCTCGTTTTTCTTTTTCTGCTAAGACCGCTACCCGATTGGTTAGTGGTGAGGTGGTCAACTGCTCCCTGTAATAAACGCTGACCCGATTCTTTGGCTCGTTCACGAAATGATTCACCAATATTTCTGCCAGCTAACACGTCGCTCGCGACCTGTAGACCGGTGCCAACCTTTTCTCTGAGTAAAGCTTTGCCTGCAGTTTTTAACCACGGGAGAACCATGCGACCGAGCTGATGCGTGATGCCATATGATGATGGATGGTATCCGCATGTCTGGTTTTGTGTAGTGTGCAGATGTGTTCAGTCAAAACAATGTTCATACAAAAATAACAGGGCAATCCACATAGGACGTCAGTAAACTCACGACGTATAAAGTCAATGATTCTTGAAA
Organism: Oreohelix idahoensis; assembly: GCA_024509875.1. Classification (NCBI taxonomy): domain Eukaryota; kingdom Metazoa; phylum Mollusca; class Gastropoda; order Stylommatophora; family Oreohelicidae; genus Oreohelix; species Oreohelix idahoensis. Next base: position 243,151 of record JAMPIV010021475.1, read on the forward strand.
CAGCCGTTGACGTTTTTCTTCATTATTTATTGTGGACGCCACAGTGACAAAATGGTTACGCGAATATGTGGGCACATCAAACAGTCATTATCACAGCAACATTCAATACAGCAATAGACGGTAGACAGCATTACAATGATGAGTCAGATGCATGTTATATTTCATAGTGCTGTAAATGTAGTCAGGTGGAAAACTCCATCCTTTTCTATAACAGCCAGGAGATAACCAGATATATGAGATCAGTTCACTCTCCTTAGTCTGACTTCAGCAAGACAGACACGTCTGCCGAAGTATAAATAATGTCCTCAAAAATATCCTCTAGATAACAAAGGTTTTTCAAACCTAGTTCAGGTAACCAAGTAGCAAGTAATAGTCCTTGGGACCTGCATCAACCGATGCAGCACAATACAGCGACATGTGAGCTAGGAAAACATCTCGTGACGACGACTTTCGAAGACAGGCTATGAACCAGAAATCGTTCACGACCAAAAATCGATAGAGTTAATGAAAATGTTAATTTACCTTGCCTTCCGGAAATACACAGAAATATTATGCCTCCCGGCATGTGCAAATACACTAGAGGTATTATCTCGAATAAACGAAATATCCATAAGAGGACTACACATCCCTGACAGAACAAAAAATAGCGGAGATCCCCTCTTCAACGAGGCATCTCTTTCGCCATTCCAAATCGCTCACTCCACTAGTGGTGGGCGGAAACCGATCGACCAAGAAGCAAGACAAGTCATGCGCAGTCCAGCGCAAAATGACCACAGCTCAAACTTAACTGCATTCGATACCAACGCGAGAAGACAAATGCTTACCGAGAAAAGTAACTATAAATTTCAAGCAGTTGTTGCCCTTGCGTTATAAAATAGATATTGTAAAAAAACGATGTTGCGAGAATTTATCACGCAACATATCACCACCTCCTCCCGATAAAAAAAAAAATGTGGAACATATTTTTTTTTTTTAAATATCAAAGAGCATGCGATAAGCGGCTCAAAACGCACGAATTATGCGCTGATAATTAATTAAATTGCCTAACATGAGGCTAATTATAGAGTGTCTGGTGAGGATATACCTCAACAGAAAAATAAATATGTCTCCAAAAAATATTCACATCGGGGAGGTGTCACCAACACACATCACGTTAGCATGTAAACACAATATACGTATGCAAGTTACCATAATCATCATTAAACAGCATACTCTAATATTGTCTTTAAAAATGGATGTACAAATCTAATAGGAAAATTTAAATAGTACATTCTTTGACATGTAATGACATAAGTACATAGTAAAGTTAAACTACATGACGATCCAGGACATATGCTCTGGTATTCCGAGGGTAAGTACACAATCTAGAACTCGTCATGCTTGATACTAGTAAGGTAAGTCCTCAGCTCAACAATGACATTCTGAGAAAGTACAAGCAATATAATGCTAATTAATAACTAATATGCTTCATAAGGTACAATACATTATTAATAATTGTGGCTGTTTAGTAAACTAACGGCCCTTATATTAACTACTCAGTCCTCCTCTATCATCTTAAAAACGAACAGAAGAAGATGACAACAAAGCACGATAGTGTGTACATATAAAGTGAGTACAGATGTGCTAATCTATTGTAGTAATATAGGTGTGTTATGACTCTGTAATATATGGAAATATAGAACAGAAGTATTAGTTGGAGTCATGTGGGCATCTAGACAAAATGTCAGCCATCACATTATCCGCACCACGGATAGCTCGTACCGTGAAGTGAAAAGGTTGAAGAGCTATAGCATATCGAGTGGATCTCGAACTCTTCAAATTCTTAGTCTGAATAGCTGTAAGAGCTTTCTGATCAGTCTCTAGAATGAAATGTGCGCCCAGGAGGAATCTTTGTAGCTTTAGAATTGACCAAACCATCGCTAACAACTCACGGTCTAAAACCGAGTAGTTCCTCTCTGCCGCATTTAGTTTTCTAGAAATGTACATAACAGGATGCAGAGTATTTGCATATTCTTGCATCAGTGCTGCTCCAATCCCAGTGGATGAAGCATCACTCCGAAGAACAAAAGTCCTATCAAGAGTAGGTAATCTTAGGATGGGAGGAGAAGAAAATATATTCTTGATTTGGTCTAATGAAGATTGGCATTCTTCAGACCAACGGACCAGATTAGGCGAACCTTTCTTCAACAATGTTGAGAGAGGTGCCATGATCGAAGATAAATTTGGAATAAATCTCCCATAAAATTGAATTAAACCTAAGAGACTCCTAACTTGTTTCTTCGTTTTAGGAACAGAGATGTTCAGTATTTTTGAAGTATTGTGGTCTTCTGTCTTCAAGAGACCATGACCAACACGATGACCCAGGAAAGAGATTTCACCAAAACCAACAAAAGCTTTAGAGGGTTTCGCTGTCAAATTATTCTCACGTAGAGTGGACAGTAAGTCATATAACCCTAAATAGTGATCTTCCCAGGTATCACTGAAGAGACAGATGTCATCTAAGTATGCGATGACATCCGAACGATGTGACAGAATTCGACGCATCATGCGAACGAAAGTTGCAGGGGCGTTCATGAGACCAAAAGGCATAACATTCCATTGAAATAGACCCCTAGGTGTAGAAAAAGCAGTAAGAGGTTTGGCATGCTCTGCTAAAGGCACTTGCCAATAACCTTTAGACAAGTCAAGTTTAGTGAAGAATCTAGAATTAGAAAGTCTAATCAGTAGATCTTCTAACAAAGGCATCGGTTCAGCATCGAACTTTGTGACCTGATTCAATTTGCGATAATCAACACAAATTCGTATGTTCTTATCCTTCTTCCGGACAATAACCATGGAAGAAGAATATGGTGAAGTCGATGGTTCAATTATATTTAATTGAATCATTTCATCCAATTCCTTTTCCACCTGCGACTGAAAGTGTATAGGAATAGGATACGGCCTAACCCTAATTGGATTATTGTCGGTAAGGATTATGTCATGTTCTATGACATCTGTGTGTCCAGGAATGTCAGTGAGAACATCCTGAAATGTTTGTAACATCGACGAGACTTGTCGATGTTCGTCACCAGAAAGATTAGGAGAAACAGAAACGTTTTTCCAAGATTCCGTGGAATGTAATGGAACCACTGGAAGGGGAAGGTTGACATCAGAGAAGGTAGCTTCCTCATCCTGTATGACAGACAGGGATGAATAATGACCGTGAGGTGCAGGAGCATCATCCGTTGCCTGGAAAATAGGCAGCAAATAGTCCGGACGTTCGTGAAATTCCGAAAGCATGTTTATGTGGAAAGTTTTATGCTTTCCATCAATATCTACCACATAGTCAACATCGGAAATCCGAGAGACTATTGCATACGGACCTTTCCATGCAATAAGAAGTCTATTTTCCCTACTGGGGAGTAGGACGAATGCTTTGTCACCTGGACAAAGTTGTCGTAGACATCTATTCTTGTTAGCAAACTGTCTTGCCTTCTCTTTAGCAATTTCTGATGAAGCAGTTGCTAGCTTACATGCCTCAATGATCTTTTGTCTAAGAGCAATGACATACTCATATGAGGATTGAGTTTCATCGCTAATATCATCGGCAGTGATGAGATCATGTAATAAAGACATAGGGCCGCGTGGACGCGCGCCAAAGACAAGTTCGAAGGGAGAAAATCCTGTGTGTTCATTAGGGACTTCTCTATAGGCAAAGAGAGCCGCGGGTAAAACCCTGTCCCAATCTTGAGGATGATCTTCAGTTATCTTACCAAGCAAAGTCTTGAGCGTTCTATTCAGACGCTCAACTAACCCATTAGACATAGGATGGTAGATACTACTGAGAGATCGTTCAATATGTAAGGTAGACATTACCTGTGACATAGTGTCAGATATGAGTTGAGTGCCATGGTCTGATAATATTTCTCTGGGGAACCCCAAGCGAGAAAATATCAACCAAAGAGCATCTGCGATATCTGTAGTAGATATGCTCTTAAGAGGAATAGCCTCTGGCCAACGTGTGCACATATCGACACATGTAAGGATAAACTGATGTCCTCTGGCCGACTTGACCTTAAAAGGGCCAATAATATCTATGGCCATTTTCTGAAACGGCCGAATAGGAATGTCAGCAGCCTGGATAGGCGCAGCATGTCGTGGTCCTCTAGATTTGACCTCCTGACATACCTTGCATGATCGGCAGTAAATACGAATGTCCTTATTGACAAAAGGCCAAAAGAAAGCCGCAAGGACTCTCGACTTCGTACGGGAAAAAACCCATATGTCCAGCACATTGCGAGTCATGAGCATGTTGTAATATTTGCACTCTCATGCTCTTGGGAACAAGAATTTGCGAATGTGCCGACGTAGTCGAATCTTGTACCATACGTACAAGTACGCCGTTTCTCATTGCAATCCAAGATTTTCTATTTGTATCCTGATTCGGATCACCTTTCTTCGCAAGAACGAAGAATTTTTTTAAAGAAGGATCTTCTTCTTGCAATTTTATGAAAGAGTCACGAGTGATTACTAAGTGACTATCTTGGCTATCAACTTCATTATCACTATTCAGTGATGTTTCGGGTGTTTGTAGAGCTTGTGCTCTTGTAACTACTGCATTTGTAGCTTGCATGTTATTATCTTCCCAAGCAGCAATCTGCTGTGGGGTACACTCCCTAACTCCGTGAATACGACCAATAATAAGGTCCGCAATAGGATTAGGTAAGAGACAAGCATGCACATCTCCAGTAAAGAAAGGAGTGGCAATGCGAATTACAGCAGTAGGATATTTTTCTAGAGTGCCGCCAAATGTGACACATTTAATAACCCTTCCTGTAGCACAAGATGGATCTACAAGCGATTGTCTAACACCAATAGTGGTGCATCCGGAATCGAAAAGTAGTGAGACCGGAGTATCATTAACAAGACCCTTATGTAGAATTAAAGAACCCCTCCCGTCATGCGCAACAGCAGCAGGAAGAGCGGGAAGTGGGTGACCACAACTCAAAGTAGTTATGGTACCCGGTTCGAATAAAGTACTGCATTGGGGGCATTTGTTTGCTCTCTCAAAGTCAAAAGCAGAACCAGTGACAGCGTCAAAGTTTTTACTATCAACAACATGATTACAGGCTCCCTCAGTTTCCTGTTGTACAGCATTAGCCTGCTGATATCTCTTTTTTTTGTGTTGAGATCTACCCCGACTATTATTACCTCTGAAGTTATCAGAGTTATTATTATCTCTGCAGTTATTATTGTCTCTATTGTAATTGTTATCCTGGTTCGAATTCCAGTTTCCACGATTACTATCATGTTCACATTGATGCGAACATCTATTTGTTTGGTTCTGAGGTCTTCGGCAGGAATAACCTCTATTACCATATCCTCTTTTGAAATGCTTATAATTATTAGGATGATAGTAACGACCACTATCAGGTTGTCTCCAATTCTTCGAAGAAGAATCACCATGAAATTGGTTTCCATGATTTTGACAGAAATTACCGCTGCTCTTTCTATCAAAATTTTGTTGGAATCTACGAGCAAAGTTTTGACCATACGGAGCTGCCGAAGCAACTGGTAAACCTTCTTTCACCTTAGAGTTACCCATGGTTATGTGTGGGTGTGCAGTTACGTATTGGCAACAGAAATCTTCCATTTCTTTTATTGTTTTAGGTTTACGTTCATGAAGGAAAGCAAGGAAAGACTCATTGACAGACGACATGACTTTGTCTCTAAGTATTAAGTCCATAAGTCCTTCATAAGTTTTTTCCGTCTTAGATAGTTCAACCCATCGTGAGAAAGTAATGCGTATTCTTGCAATAAACTCGGAGAATTCAACTCCATTTTCAGGTAACATGTTTTTAAATTGTAGACGATAGCCGTCTTCGTTAAGCTGATATTTCTTTAACAGAGCGGCCCTGACAACCTCATAATTGTTCTTGTCAGGTTCATCCACCATATTTAATATACTTAGAGCTTTACCTGTCAGTATCCCTGATAACTGATAAACATATTTTGCTTTGTCTATGTTATGAGCTGTACATGCTTGTTCAAATCTGTCCAGATAGAACATTATGTCATCACTGGAAGGACTAAAAGTTGGCAACTTAATCTTAAAAGTATCATTATTAGCCTTACCAGAAGATGAACCCTTGTTTGAATCATTACCATTACTCATGTTCATCAATTTCAATTTTTCCAACTCTAAAGCTAAGACCTTTTCTTCATGTTCCATTTTTGCTTTCTCTTTCCTCTCATCAGACTCTCTCTGTAATCTTCTCTCCTCAGCCTGAGCCTCTATTTGAAGTCTTTCAGCTTCTTTCTCAAGTCTTTTATTCTCAGCTTCTTTTTCAAGTCTTTTATTCTCAGCTTCTTTTTCAAGTCTTTTATTCTCAGCCTCTTTTTCAAGTCTTTTATTTTCAGCCTCTAGCTGGAGTTTTCTTTCCTCAGCTTCTGATTCCCTTTTTTGTTTTTCCATTTCCATTTGGAATCTTTTTTCATCCACCTGCATCTGCAGTTTCTTTTGTTCAGCTTCCATATGCAGTTTCTTTTGTTCAGCTTCCATTGCTTTATCATATCGAGCAGTTGCAAATTCTTCTAACTTATCACCAGTCTTCCCAAGCAATTTACCCTGCTCAATAAAGTGCTCAAATGTAGACATGTTGTCTAACATATGAGTCCAAAACCTGAAATAATAAACTAATTTATTTCAAACCTAAGTGTAACAAGTCTTAATTAAGCACTTGTATATTCACATCACCTTATATTATCCCAGTCTCTGTGGGAAACAAGTCTCCAATCAAAGAACTTGTATATGAAATATCAACAATCAATTCTTGATCATAAGTGCACTTCTCATTCAATAGTGCACAACACTATTCATCATTCATTTATCATCAGTGTAGTAGTAACAGTGCATTAGCATAGCCCATTAACTAATTACTATAACTGTAAACAATGACTATGTAAACACATGCAGAATGTAAACATTGAAAATGTAAACAATGCAAACAATGTAAACAATAACAATGTAAACAATAACAAAGATCAGCAACAATACAAAAACGTTCGCAGAAATCAACTAAAAATAAAGCAGAAATTAATGAAATATCACAAAAAATGTGACGATATCTACGATAGAATTAAACAAAATACATGACCCCACAGTGTATAAACAAAAATGTTGTATGAAACTAAATTATAGACAAGAGTAGGCTAACAAATACAAACAAATCAAAACAAAACTAAAGAATGCGAAATAATAACGAAAACAATATTAAAACATGTCATCACAGCTAATATAAATAGCAACAGAAGTCGCTTAGCAAATTCCAGTATCGGAAATTTGCAAACCCTACAGAAAACGCTCACAATAGACGACCTCTATGACGTGGCATAATCTAACGGAGACACCACCCAACCGAGAACCCGCTGAAATATAAACATATAAATATACAAATAACATATATAGACATATAACATATAGAATGAGATGATACACAGAAGACTCAGCAGAAGTATAAGGGCACAGTTTACATACAAACAGGCCACTTAACTTATAGGCTTCCAATCGTCGAACAGCAGAAAAAAACGGATGTCAATCAACGTCCTAAAGAGCGAAGCTCCAACGATGATGGCACATCTGAACTGCTTCCACTGCTAACACGATGGTACTTGAGCTTCTGACATACTGTGTGTTGAGTTGTTTCGGCACTTGACCTTCTAATCCAAAAGTAAGTTGATGGAAATCGGTACTTGGCCTTCTTCAGAAAACAACCCGTTTCAACCGGCACTTGACCTTCACAAAAACGACAGCACTGGAACCTTGACAGCAGCAACTTGCTTGACTTGCGTAAAAGATAACAGCAGTCCGAGTTATCCGGCAACATGTAACAACGCCGGGTACTGTCAAATTCTTGTTTCCGTCAAAAAATTGAAATTTTGACTTTTACCGGGCAACGCCGAGTACTTTGAAAATTTTGAAGATGTTGACTGTCTTGAAGAATGTTAATTTCTTGAAGGATGTTGATGAATTCTTGTTGAAAATGAAGTGGGTAAGGGACCCCGTGTTTGCTGGTACCAGATCAACCCAGCTTATGGCCACCAAATGATGCGTGATGCCATATGATGATGGATGGTATCCGCATGTCTGGTTTTGTGTAGTGTGCAGATGTGTTCAGTCAAAACAATGTTCATACAAAAATAACAGGGCAATCCACATAGGACGTCAGTAAACTCACGACGTATAAAGTCAATGATTCTTGAAACAGCCGTTGACGTTTTTCTTCATTATTTATTGTGGACGCCACAGTGACAAAATGGTTACGCGAATATGTGGGCACATCAAACAGTCATTATCACAGCAACATTCAATACAGCAATAGACGGTAGACAGCATTACAATGATGAGTCAGATGCATGTTATATTTCATAGTGCTGTAAATGTAGTCAGGTGGAAAACTCCATCCTTTTCTATAACAGCCAGGAGATAACCAGATATATGAGATCAGTTCACTCTCCTTAGTCTGACTTCAGCAAGACAGACACGTCTGCCGAAGTATAAATAATGTCCTCAAAAATATCCTCTAGATAACAAAGGTTTTTCAAACCTAGTTCAGGTAACCAAGTAGCAAGTAATAGTCCTTGGGACCTGCATCAACCGATGCAGCACAATACAGCGACATGTGAGCTAGGAAAACATCTCGTGACGACGACTTTCGAAGACAGGCTATGAACCAGAAATCGTTCACGACCAAAAATCGATAGAGTTAATGAAAATGTTAATTTACCTTGCCTTCCGGAAATACACAGAAATATTATGCCTCCCGGCATGTGCAAATACACTAGAGGTATTATCTCGAATAAACGAAATATCCATAAGAGGACTACACATCCCTGACAGAACAAAAAATAGCGGAGATCCCCTCTTCAACGAGGCATCTCTTTCGCCATTCCAAATCGCTCACTCCACTAGTGGTGGGCGGAAACCGATCGACCAAGAAGCAAGACAAGTCATGCGCAGTCCAGCGCAAAATGACCACAACTCAAACTTAACTGCATTCGATACCAACGCGAGAAGACAAATGCTTACCGAGAAAAGTGACTATAAATTTCAAGCAGTTGTTGCCCTTGCGTTATAAAATAGATATTGTAAAAAACGATGTTGCGAGAATTTATCACGCAACACGAGCCCGCTGAAAAAACTACCCAAGCCATGTCCTCTTTGACTTCTGCCTCCGATAAACACTGGCATCCCGTGTCCAGCTTGGTTGCAGTAAAACTCCTCATACATTTTAGGGTTTCGTCGTATTGGTACATGTCTGACCATTCTTCTATTCAAAATCTAACCGTCTGTGAGTTCGGAAGTGGAGTGTGTTGCTGTCATTTTCGACGGAGTCATATGTCAAGTTATTTGCTTATGTTTTTTCATAAGAATAATTGTGTCTTTACCTTGCGATGTCAGGTTGATTAGGGGTTGTCTTCCCTTGTTTGTTCGTTCATTGTGATTGACCTTTTGGGTCAAAGGTAATACAGTTCAGGGCTATATGCGATGCGCAGTGGAGAGCGGGAGATTAGACTTCCGTCTTGTTGAGTTGTGAAGTCCTGGCTTCTGTGGGACATGAGGTCCACTGTGTTTTCGGGGAAAATCTTCGAAGTGACTGCGTTGGCAGTTCTCCCCAGTGAATCTCTGTGCGTCGGAATGGCGACAGAGTTCCTTATTGTGTTCTGAGGATTCGGTTCCAGGTAACACCGACCTTTTCTACATTATTATGCATTCGGTGGCAGAACATGTTTAAGGTTACCTAGTCTGTGAACTACAGCTCACCGGTCCTACGTTACAGAACTTGTACATTATGCTCGAGATAGCTATGTAAGACTATTTGTCTTCAAACGAACAGAAGTCCAGTGACGAAGTTATATTGTGGAAACCGCAGATTGGCGGTATATTGATATCTACATAAGCATTACTGCAGGGTTGATGTTAACCTGCTTAGAAGAAGTACACAGATGACGCCATAACGAGGCCTGTGTTAAGGCTAATATATTACAGCCTGATAATGTGCAATTGGCGGGGAATGCCAAGTTGTACCTGTATGTCAAAGTGATTAAGGTATCTGACGCGTTTAGTCAGAGGTACCAAAGCGGCATTGAGAACTGTATATACATGAACACACTACTATTGACCATGAACGAATATTGGAATGTTTACCAGCTTTTTTTAATGCCTGATGTATACCTAACGATTTCCGGTCAGCATGACCTTGTGTACACTGACTGTTCCTGTTGATGCTACTATGTGTGTTATCGTCAATAAATGTTTTGAAACGTGCCCGCAGTGTCCAAGCATCTTTGACTACTGCATGTGAGTGTATGGGTTGCATGACACAACATATACGAGCCTAAACCCATTCGCGCTTTCATGTGCACCCAAACTCAGCTCCTCATTACAAGTACTACACATCTTAACAACATGTATACTGTCTTGTGCACGTGATCACCTCCACAAGAGAAAAAGACAGTTACAGAGTGTCAACACCGAAGCTCCGCTAGTGAATGGGATAGTCTTACCATGGTCATTAGTTAAAAGGATTTCCACAGCGTCAAACGAAAAACGGCTCAGCGGTACGTAGTGTGGTTTGTCGTAAATCCTAAAAACCGAAGCGGTAGTCCTGTCCAAAACCGGGACAATCCGTAACAAAGGGACAGAGGCATCCCCAACCGGTCTCGCCGCTACGAGGTCGCAGTACACGTATACATTTTTCATGTCGCTATCCATTTGTACTTCAGTCTCTCCTCGTAGTATTGGGTCGATGTCTGTGGCGATCGAGCCAGGTAAGCCTAACATGTGTTTCAAAGTCTCGCTAATTCTAACTTCAGCCTCCGGTTCATACAGATTCAAGGTGGCTTTATTATTGTTAAAATGGAATCTAACTCGGGCTTTTTCATTCACATCCGTGTCTAAAAGCAAACGATTCAACTCATCGATCAGCGTGTCGGGTGACGTGTATAGACCGGCGGGTAACGTGAGTAGTATAGACTCATCTTCTTTGTTGGGAAAGTAATGTATCCATACTTCATCCTCTAGCACGTTATAATAACTTTTGGGAAATTGAATCTCAACCAAACCAACCTCGTAACGCGAAGTCAAGTCTATAGTCTGTGGCAATTTGACGAAAAAGTGACCGGCGTTATTGTTTGGGTATATTTTCATCGAGGCATTGCTGGGTAAAGTCACGTAAAAACTCATCCTATCTTAGGGTTAGGTAACATGTAACCTAGACAACTGCTCATTAAGTCGATCCAAAACTTGCCGTCCGGTCCCTCGGCGTTGCTCAGACTCAGATTGAATAATGAGACCCCGATGACGACATATATAACGAACATCTGACAGATGAAAACTATATCTAGCCGCGGGACTAGTTTCCCAAAAAAAGGCCAGAACGAGGTTCTCGTGGCCTTGGGAGGGGGTGAACGCAAAACTGGGATGCTAACTTCTTCTATCTCCATCAGTCTCGATATCTCGCTAGTTGTTTGGCGGAAATCCAGCTGTTGAATGACGAGTTATAACCGAACCATTTGACTAAATACTCTTTAGCACCCCTGACACCTCGCCGTTCTTGCAAAATGGACTCGGTTCGATAAACTATCTTGTCACCGACTCGCTGCAGCTCTTCTTGGTAAAAAAAACCTTTCAATTCCTCACCCGAATCATCTTTAAGGATGTACGTGACCGGTATTGTTTGGTTTAGTCCGCTGACCGTAAACAGTTCTTCTGTTCACGCCGGCGTATAACCCTTTTAAAAAGTTTGTTTGGCTTGCGCGATCCGTACGCGATCACCGGCTTTAAAATAGACTTTTCTGCCGACGACGTCAGGGGTCGAATACAACCTCTTTTTGATTGCTCGGGGTAACTTCCGACGGCGCCATCTTAATACTCTGATGATACGAATAGTTGTAGTTGTGGACCAGTTGCTCTATCACGTCGACGTAGCAAAGACTGTTGGTTTTGGTAAAGTAACGCCACGTTTTTTCTTTGAGGGTTCGATTAAACCTCTCCACTATAGCTGCCTTAGTATCTTCATTCTCCGTAGTGAAGAAATGGACACCTTTGTTTTTAAGAAACTTTAAGAATGTTTTGTTGATGAACTCACTGACTTCGTCTGTTTGAAAATTTATAGGTTTGCGACTGGTAAAAATGGTCTTCACCGCTGCTACTAAAGCTTTCCCAGTTTTGTTTTTCAGCGGAACAGCCCACGCGAATTTACTAAATACATCGATACACGTCACTAGATAGGAAAACCCATCGTTGAATTTTTTTAAACCCCGCAAGTCTATTAAATCAGCCTGGAACTGTTGTTCGATACCACCAGCGATGGTCACGCGTCTTGTAAATTTTCTACGCACCGGTTTGTGTAAGGTGTACGTATCCTGATGGCCTAACCACTCTTCAATTTTATTACGAGTAAGTTTGGAACTACGTTGCAAGGCACCGACTCCGCCATAAGACCCTGGTCGTTTCGGCTCGTAGTAATGTTGTTTTAAAATCTTATTCACTTCTTTGGCCATGCTTCCCACTTTGGAGTTTTTGTCTTTTTCCTTCTTCGGAGCGAATACGACGATGTTTTCGCACTTTACTGGCAACCACCTGTTTTCGCTTAGTGGGTGTGACTTGTTCGGTGGGGACTGAAGAGTGTTGTCCACGACCTCGTCTTTAAGTACAGTGGGTGAACCTGGCTGGTCGGTAGTTGGTGTTGGATGTTTAATGTCCACGTGGCCTAGAGGTACGTGACTGTACTGTTCTAGTCGAGTCAAATAACGCTGCAGTGTTCGCTGATATAATCTAGCTTTGTCACCAAGTGGTAAATCTTCTTGCTCCAAGACTAGTTGCATTTGAGTGTCCAATTCTCCCAAGTTATCTCTTAGAGCGTCGGGGGTTCTATAAGGTTTTTGAGTCTCTAACAAACGAGGGTCCATCAAAATCATTTTGTTGGCCATCTACAAGACCCCTCTTAGTACGGTTAGTATTGGAGTTAACAACGCACTTAAAAATCCGCCAGTTTGTAAAAATTGTTTCCGTCTTTTGAACGACAAATTCTTCTTGATGAGCGCTTTCAGGGTGTTTTTGTAACGACTCATACGCCTCTTGTGAGTGGGGGTGGCAGTGTAACGTTACCTTTTAATACGTTGTGACAACACTCACAGAGTGTTCCTACAAGCTCGGGTGACGCTGTTTTCATAACAGCCTTGATGACTGGGGGTTTGGCCCTGCCTAGAAACTTCAGCAATTCAGCATGGCGTCTCACCTTGTCCCCTATCTAGTTATTTGGGTACGTAGACGACTTGTTGTTCGTGTGGAAGTATGTGGGTACGTAATATTAAAGCGTCGGGTGTTGTCTGACGAAGGTCGATTAGCAAATAACCGTGTGGAGCCGGACATAGGCAGTACGACCTGGGTACATCTGCTTGGCTAGATTAATAATCTGCAAACCATCGCGTGGATTTTTGAAAAGCACTATATAATGAGAATTCAATCTAATAGTTCTGTGTTCTTTGTTCTTGCCAAATAAATTTTGCACAATGTACATTACACTAATATGCCGATGATGACTGCCTTTCGTGAATAGTTTAGTTATTCTATCATCCGTCTCACTCATCAGATCATCTATAACGAGCAGGCGTTTCTTATCACCTGATCACTGCTCCATGTCCGGTAGTCCTTCAATAAACTGAATACCTTCCATGGTTTGGTACATGGACTGCCACTCTCCATAACACCATATAATTTCGTCAGGCGCAGGGACCATCATATCTCGGATATGTTGTAAAAACCTTTGAACAAAGACAGATTTTCCGCTGCCCGTGGGCCCGGCTATCAGTGCTGTGAACGGATGTACCCATCTTGGATCCATTTCTAGTAATGATAAATTACACTCATACGCAGTTATTTTATTCAACGTGAGACTTCCCTGTTTTCAACAACGTGAGACCCACTGGGACGTGTTAAAAATCAACAACGTAAGAACCACCCGTTACTCACTCAGTCACAAGCCTTTCTACCATTCACAACAACTATCACAATCATGGGACTTTTTTACTATTCATTTTTTAGTCATCAGACTATATATAACAAAAACAAGAAAAGTATCACATTGTTATTTTTAAAGGTTGCTTTTTAAAGATATCCTTTTTTTAAAGCTTACAAGCGTTACCAGGGTCTATATATATATATATATATATATATATATATATATATATATATATATATATATATATATATATATATATATACTATCACACTAACGAACGGACACACAAAATATCTAGTTTGACAATATATATTTTTACATACAGCACTAACAGTCAAACAAACGCACACTGTCATGAACACACACACATTCGCACTGGGGACACTTAGTTATATCTTAACTAAAAAAAAGCATAGTTCTGTTTTGTACATGTCCTCCTTCGTTCAGCAGTTTGATCGTAAAAACGTCATTAACTCTCTTCCTGACCTTAGCAGTACCAGAGAACAATTAATTTTTCATGACTACACCTGCACCCAATTAAACTTCGTGTAACGAAAATACACAATCGATAACGGGTTCCGACCATTGTAACAAAGCCACGAGCGAGCTCTGAAATTATCGATCACGCATGCGCAGTGCCTCTGTGAGAGCAAATCTTTGTCTTAATGTGTGTATTCGTCTGTTTTTTCACTAGGAAGTATTGCTAAAAGTTAATCTTTTTCAAATTATTATTTTATTTGTCTACACTAATACTAGCAGGTATTTAAAGATTATATGTTTTTATCTGTTTGCTTGTTTGTTTTCGTTTCTCTTTCTACCCATTCTTACATGTCATTTAAAAAAATGTTCATATGTACTAGGCAGTGTTAAAAGTCTTTAGCATATTGTTAAGAAAATGTTATTATTAAAAACCACACTTTGTTTGAGAGAGCGCTGTCTGTTCAATGTCTACAAACAGTATGACTCATCCTCGATTGCTCCACACTGGGAAATCGAACATAATTACAACTCGCACGCGACTAGCTATTTCAAATACTTGGTACCTTGGAACAAAAGAGAGGTCGAAAATCAATACCATTTGGTTCCAAACAACTAGAAAGACAACGGAGGGCAATAATCATAACTCGGGAGAATTAATTACACAAAGTGTCCGCTATAAAAAAAATAGACAAAGCATCATTAAAAACTACCGGCTGGTCGAAACAATGAACAAATCAATATCGGGTTTTTATGGGCCGTGTTTTCTGATGAAAATATCATACTTGGTACTTTGTTCGGCTAAGACACCTGCACGTGAACCAATCGATATTTGGCGTGAAACAAGAAGGAAATATTTCTCATAAAAGAGATATCCAAAATCATAACTCTGGTTTCACGCCGATATATCGCGCGCGCGAGTTATTTTAATATCACAGAATAAAAGAAAGAGCAAAGGGATTGAAATACAAAAGTAAATATATTACAATAACTAAATAAGGACCCGAGCCAGTACAAACTGATAAAAAGTTACATACAGATTAACCGGCCAGTGAAAATTTAAAAAAACATACTAGTTTAGAAAATAGCGTGTGTTGGATTTTAAAAAAACAATACTGAACTACACAACAACACATAGACACAATATAGTATAAATACAAACAACATATATTACATTAAAGGAAAACCGATCTGATATAACCAACAATCGTGAGAAACTAGCAAACACGTTAATAAAAAACTTATATTTTCGTTATTTTAAAAGAAAGGGCAGATCAACTCGTCATTGTCTCGCGAACATGCTGGGTTTTAAAAGCAATAAATTGCTCTGGAATCAGACAAAGATGGAATTTTTGCAGTGCGCGGGGTATTTCTGATATGTTAACAGTGCAGAAAGAGATGCACTCTGGTTATAACTAAGAGTGTGCGTGTGTGTATACCTGTCTGTCTAAGCCTGGTTTTTTATTTATTCTCTCTCTCTCTCTCTCTCTCTCAGTTTGTTATATGTTTAATTTTAACGTTGTCTAAATTTTATGACTAACTTCTTTTGTTCCTCTTTTCTCAGATGTCTTCAACTCAACGATATGCGTGCACGGACTGCAATCGTTCTTTTACCCTGGATCGAGATCTTACTCGTCAAATGGGCACAGTGCATGCGGAGCAGAGACACGAGTGCCGTCTCTGTAGTCTAGTATTTACGAGACCCGATAACCTGCAACGACACATAGAAATCGAGCATGTACCCGGAGCACCACGAACAGACACCACATCAGTTATGCAAACCACATCAGTGGGGCAAAAAAGCCTGATGTGTACCCGCTGTGGGCAGACCTTCACCCGGCGTGATGCTCTATCACGTCACATCAAGACAGCTCATTCACTGACTCTATTTACCTGTGAGATCTGTAACAAACACTTTATGTGCGCTGATAGGTTGCGGGTCCACACAAGCCAGCATCACGCCTCTGCCCCTACACAGAAGCCAGCAACATCAGGTGCCACAACATTTTCAACAATGAGACCTTTCACGTCAGCACCAACACAGAATACAGTAACATCAGGTGCCACAGCAACACGAGTATCTCCGAGAAGCCAACAACGCCCTTCTTCAACATCAGGAGCCACAGCAATACCAGACTCATCGAGAATACCAGCACCTTCAACATTGACGCACCAACAGACACTAACATCAGGTTCCACAGCAACATCGAGAACAACTTCAACATCGGGGTCCACTACCTCTTCAACAATTCCCTCCACCCTGGCTCACCCATACTCTTCAACAATTCACCCCAGCCTGGCTCACCCCTATACAAAAGCTGCAGGCCAGACCAACAAGAAACGTCCAATGTCCAGTACACAACAAGTCCCTACCAAAAAAACTCGTCTGTCCTCTGACTATGACAGTTTACAAGACGTACCGGATGACATTAAAGAGATATATACAAAGAATTGGAGTGCCATAAAAACCCATACAAACAAACACAAATACTTATCCACGTTCACTTTCTTTCATAATAGCCAACCTGTTGACTGGGCAAGTCTTTTGATACCCGTCTTTGCACAAAAGACAAAACGCTTTAAAATTAATTACAGTCACCATTCAATTTTAAGACACAGAGAAACCCAAAAACTCCGCTTCTACCACGCCTCACATAACAACGCCTGTGTTTTAGAACAACCTCATCTAGTCAACAACATTACAGATTTCAAGTCTTTTGTCTCAAACTTACACGACAGCGATATTCTTACACACACACAAGTAAACAGACCCAACACCAAGTATTATGTCGAATCTATTCCAGCTACTTCCTTCTAACTCTACCATATCCAAGACCATCCAATCGGCTGTTGCTTACAAGACATACCAAATTACATCACCGATAATAACCACATCTTAAATACTGTTTTAACAAAATATAGATATTTTTGCAGATACCGTTTGCGAATCGATCACGGTGCAGGGAGTAGATGTCGATACAAAATTCGTCATTCCCTACCGGGCCACCTTTCACTACGAGTGTTATTTCGAGACCTCTATAGGGCCCAGTGGTAGCGCAACTACCTATACAGCTAAACACGTGCCCCTGTCTTGCTCGGTGGCCTCCAATGTCTCCGGCTTTGAGGAACCCGTTTGTTTTATCACAACGGGTGATGCACAAGACTTGGTGAACAGGATGCTGGATCATTTGACCAACATTGCGGAGGTCGCTTACAGCATTTTGCGTGGGCGTTTTGATGAGGTATACACTCAACTCGGTGATTTGGAGGGGTCCTTGAGAGACTCTATGAGTATTTGCACGAGCTGCCAGTGTTAGGATTCAATTCGGGAAAGTATGACGTGAATGTGATAAAACCCTATCTCATCAAATATTTCCTTGACCAAGATTTCGAATATTTAGTCAAGAGAAATAATAACTTTATGTGTATCGCCACCCCCCAGTTAAAGTTTTTCGACATCATCAATTATCTAGCCCCCGGATTTAGTTATCGTAAATATTTGGCCGCTTATAAAGTAACAGAAACCAGAGGGTTTTTCTGTTACGAGTACGTCACCGATTTAGACAAATTAAACGAAACGGCGTTACCACCCCACTCGGCTTTTTTTCCGCCCTAAAAAATTCTAATATTTCTAGTGACGAGTACGTCGAGTGTCAGAGAGTTTGGGTCAATAACCGCATGATCACGTTGCGCGATTTTCTGACGTGGTACAATAACAAAGACGTGGTTCCCTTCCTAGCGGCGTTAGAACAACAGGTTAGTTTTTATGCGGGGTTAGGGGTAGATATGTTTAAAGATGCGATTTCGGTGCCCGGTGTCACTTTAAAATATCTCTTCAAAACTCTCCCGTCAGACGTATCGTTTTCTTTATGCTCGAAGCGGGAGCAAGATTTGCACAACACGCTGCGACAAAATATAGTCGGGGGACATTCAATAATCTTTCATAGGTTTCATGAACAAGGCAAAACGTGCATTAGAGGCGGCAAGATGGTGCAATGCATTAAAGGTTTTGATGCCAACGCTCTTTATTTGTGGGCGCTAATGCAGAAAATGCCGACTGACTTTCCCGTTAGACGAAACAGGGAGGACGGTTTCATGTACCACAAGATCAATAAATACACCGTGCAGTGCCGCGACTGGTTGAGTTGGGTGTCGCACCAAAATAATGTGGTTTTAAAGACCCAGTTTAACGGCCGTGAGATGTCTTTGGGTCATAGGCACATTAGGGTAGATGGGTGGGACAAAGACTCTCGCACCGTCTACCAGTTCCATTGCTGTCTATTCCACGGCCATCCTAACTGCCCACTAACCACCGGTCGTGACGTTAACCCAGTCAGTAAAAAACCGTTGACTGAGTTGTACGAAAAGACGCGGAAAATTGGTGCCTATTTGAAGACCGAGTGCGACGTCACCTTGATCAAAATGTGGGAATGCGAGTGGCAGCGATTAAAGAAAACCGATCCATCAATCGGTCGCTTTCTGAGCGCTACCTTCCCGACCCTGAAACCGTCTTATACCAAATATCGGTACCAGTTAACGGAAGAACAGATTCTCGCCTCTGTGCTAGACGAAACCTTGTTTGGTTTAGTCAAGTGTGACATTCATGTCCCCGATTCCCTAAAGGAACATTTCTCAGAGATGACGCCCATTTTTAAAAACATTGACGTCACGAGAGATGATATTGGGCCTTTCATGTGGGAATACGCCGAAAAAAATAACCTTCTGACTACCCCCAGAAGGACGTTGATCGGCAGTTACGTGGGTAAAAAGATTCTTTTGGCGACGCCTTTGCTTCGCTGGTACCTGGCCAAGGGCTTAGAAGTCACCTGTATATACCAGGTGATTGAATATACACCCGCGACGTGTTTCAAACAGTTTGGGGACACTGTTTCTGACGCGCGCCGCCAGGGAGATACAGATCCTGCCTACGCGATAACCAGCGAAACCATGAAACTGTTAGGTAACGCCGCCTATGGTAAAACGTTGACCAATAAGGCGAAGCACGTAGATATCTCGTACACGACCGGGGAGGGTACTTCTAAATTAATAAACTGCCCCCGGTTTAGAAAAATGACTTTAGTGACTGATGACATATTCGAAGTAGAGATGGTTAAAAAGAAAATTAGTTGGGACCTGCCCGCGCAGATAGATTTTTTTGTTTATCAATACGCCAAACTGCGCAGGTTAGAATTTTATTATGACTGTTTAGATAAATTTGTAGATAGGTCATACTTTCAGTTGTGCGAGACAGATACAGACAGTCTTTACTTGGCCCTTAGCGCGAGTAACTTAGCGGACGTTGTTAAGCCCGCTATGCGTCGTGAATTTTATAGCTCCTACCACCAGTGGTTCCCCGCCTAAGTGTGCCCCGACCATAGTTCCGTTTTCGTAGCTAGTGAGGGTAAGACGCGCGTAGTTTGTCAAAAATATCGCGAACAGAGATTATACGACAAACGGACACCGGGCCTTTTTAAATTAGAATACGAAGGCAGTGGGATGGTTTCCCTCTGTAGCAAAATGTATCACTGTTTTGGCGACTACGACAAAACAACGACAAAAGGCTTGAGCAAACACCACAATACCATCGACAAAAACACGTTTTTAGAAGTCCTCAACACGCAACAAGCACAGGGCGGGAAAATTTCGGGTTCCGAACACATAACTCTGCCATATACACATACGAACAACACCGCAACTCCCTGTCTTTTACATCAAAAGACAGGTGCATCCCGACAACGTCACCACATCCCCCCTCAACATCTAAACTCTCTCTCTTCCACCCCCACATACACGTGCACACGCACAATACAACGCAAACCCAATACAACACATAAACTCCCTACCCAAAAAACTATATCTCTTCCACCCCCCGAAACCATACCACACAGATGCCTAGAGACGAACACACGCACAGATACCTAGGTATGTACAACACATAAACTCCCTAGCCAAAAATTATCTCTCTTCCACTTTGTACACGTACACAGATACCTAGGTATTTGCATACACCAAACACACAATACAACACAATACAACGCAAACCCAATACAATACATAAACTCCCTACCCAAAAACTATCTCTCTACCACAATACAACAACAATACACGTGCACTCACCTCTCTGTCCTTTTTTACGACGACAATGTGACGACACATCTCCCTCAAGGTCTGGCCTGCAACCTAGAACATACTGTGAAATATTTATTAAAGATCCTTTGCTACTGTGATATTACCTTTTATGTCTTCCAATATGTGAATATATAATATTATTTGAAAACACACCTCCCGTCTTCCACTATATATATATATATATGTTCCTATGTGTTACTACTGTAACAAAACACTGCTGATTGAAAATATTGTACACACCTCCCGTCTTCCAACTTATACTCATATAATGTTATTTGAAAAATACTGTACACGACTCTTACCAATATATATATATATTGTACAATACCACTATATGATAATGTTATTTGAAAAATAAAATATATTAACTAAACTCTTTTGTTACCTATATATATATATATATATATATATATATATATATATATATATATATATATATATATATATATATATATATATATATATATATATATATATATATATATATATATATATATATATATATATATATATATATATATATATATATATATATATATATATATATATATATATATATATATATATATATATATATATATACAGTAGAACTCCATTTATCCGAACCCCAATTATCCGAACATCCAATTATCCGAACACTTGTTCTAGAAAAAAAAAAAAAAAATCAGATGCCACAGTCACGTTAAACTAAAATTCTGAATCTTTTGATGCGGCAAACTTCAAATGTGTGCGAACAATTTGTAGAGAATGGGATGGGCTAATGGTCGGTCGCTTACGTACAGGAAGTCAGTTAGATCATAAAGTCAGTTAATATCTGGTTTACCAATAAAGTGTACGTGTGCGTTCTAGGTAGAACACTGGCTAAACAGACAGTTCAACTTAAAATAATTGTGTCTGCTACTACAGCAGAATAATTTTGGTGTACAAGTATTTCTCTGTGCGATATGGCATCTTCCAGTAGGCCTAAAGCATATAAAAGGAACCGCAATGTTTTGTCAATTGAAACGAAAACAGAAATTATCAAGAGACTAGGACAAGGTGAAACTGTGTCTTCACTTGCGAGGATGTTCAATGTTGGGAAAGCTACCGTCTCTGACATCAAAAGTAACAAGGATAAAATTATGAGTGGGACCCAAACATGCAGCAATAGTGAATGCAATCAGCGACCCATAGCTTGACTGCTTGCATCAGAGTCAGCGAACCAGAGCTGACTAAGACCGTACTCCACCTCCACGTGGTGGTCCTGGAAACAGTCTGCATCAGTGCAGTCTGGCTGAGCGAGTACAGATCGCAATGGGAAGGCAAACCCGGTCCCTAAAAAATGCCATGCTGAAGTCGGATGTGTCGACCGAAAGGTGCAGATATCACAGCTACGGCGTAAACAGACACAACGCAACCACCGTCCTTTTCAGGGCGAACAAGGAAGAAGAAGAAATTATGAGTTTTGCATCGAAATTTGATAGTGAAAATGGGTCGAAGAAACGTAAAACCATGAGAAATGCGAAAGATGTGAAATTGGAAGAGGCTTTGTATATATGGTTTGTGCAAAGAAGAAGCAAAGGGGAACCTATTTCTGGTTCTCTGTTGTGTGAAAAGGCATTTCAGTTCAACAATCAACTTGACGGTCCTCCTGACTTTAAGGCTAGCCAGGGATGGTTAAGAAACTTTAAATCTCGTCATGGCATACGAGAATTGGAGATTCAAGGGGCATCTTTATCTAGCGATTCAACTGCCGCTAAAAATTTTAAAGAAATATTCTTGGCTTTTTTGGAAGAAGAAGGTTATTCACTCGATGATGTGTATAATGCCGATGAGACTGGCTTATACTGGAAATCATTGCCTCAAAAATCACTTGCATCTCAGCGCGAAGCAGCTGCCCCTGGGTTTAAAAAGTGCAAAGAGAGAGTAACAATTTTGGTAGCCGCAAATGCCAGTGGAAGTCATCGTTTACCGGTGCTAATGATCGGCAAAGCCAAAAAACCACGTTGTGACATGTCTCCCATTGTGTTACAAAGCACAGAAGAGTGCTTGGATGAATAGTGAAATATTTCTTGATTGGTATACAAATCAGTTCATCCCAAATGTGAAGAGGTTGAGAGAACAAAAAAAGAAAACTGAAAAAGTAATTCTTCTACTGGACAATGCACCATCTCATCCAGAGACGGATACATTGAATGCAGTTGATGCAAATTTTAAAGTAATTTTTCTGCCTCCCAATGTAACAGCACTGATTCAACCAATGGATCAGGATGTTATAGCAAAGCTTAAAAAGATGTACAAGAAGGAAGTCCTGCGTCGTTTATTGTTGACTGAAGATGAAGAAAGTGTGGTGGCGTTTTCCAAAAAGCTTAATCTCAAAGACTGCTGCTATATGTTAGCTGATGCTTGGACCACCCTGTCACAAGATAATCTCAACAAGACTTGGAGTAGATTGCTTGGGAAAAAAGGAGGAAATGAAACTACTGCAGTGGACACAAATGATGATTGTATAAATGAAGTTGTGGAACTGTTTCAAGCAATGCCCGGATTTTCGGACTGTGACAAAGATGATGTACACATGTGGCTAGAAGATGATAATGATTCTGGTTTTCAGTTTTTGAATGACGAAGAAATTTTGTCTTTTGTGCAAGAAGAAAACCAAATACATGTAGTGACCGATGATGAAGACTCCTCAGAAGTACACGATGTACTTGTAGATTATGAAGAAAAACCAAAACGTCGACCAAGTCCTGAAGAGGCCTTTATAGCACTAGAAACAGCGATTGCTTGGTACGAGCAAGAAGATGACAGCTGTCCTACACAGCTTCTGCTGTTGAAGAGAATGCGGGACTTAGCAGCCAAAAGGAGACTATCCAGTTTGGTGCAAAAGAGGATTCCTCATTATTTTAAATAGTGGGCTACATCTGTGCAAGTACATATATACGTAAGTTGCGCCTGGTTTTGAATCGTTTGTAATGTTATTTTGAAAACATTTCTCTTTCTTAACAAAAATAATTAATACAAGTACTGTAGTACATGCACTGCAGTGTAATAAAAGATTTTGGTGATACAGTGATCTAATACAGTGTGGGTATTATTATTACAGTACAAGTAAATATGTTTTATAGTGTATTTTCCTTGTGATGGTTAATTATTTTTAGAAATATGTGTACATGTACTCGATACATTATGTAATCCAATTATCCGAACATTTGATTATCCGAACGATGCTCGGTCCCATGGGGTTCGGATAAATGGAGTTCTGCTGTATATATATATATATATACATATATATATATATATATATTTATATATATATATATATATATATATATATATATATATATATATATATATATATATATATATATATATATATATATAGTTAGTCTAAATGTTGTAATATATGTCTAAATATATATGTAAATATATGTCTAACTATATGTGATAGGGTGGGCGAGATGATGATGATGATTATATTGTGATGTGTGATCACTCTCTTGTCACACTCGCACCGACCCGAACAACAATAAAACTCTTGATTCTAGAGGCAGGGGCTATATTTATTTTTACAACCCATTCAGTGACAAAGCAAACATTAAACAAATAAACTAGCGAACATAACAAAACAAAACTAAACAAAACAAAACTAAACAAAACACCCAACAGTGCCCGATGCTAATCTGAAGAAGCAAACAAAGCACAGAATAGTTAAAATCATAATATAATACTGAATGAGAAACACCACGCTCTCACCTGTCAAACTGTCCTACGCCGCCACCTGACACACTCAACTATCACACACACACACACACTCATGTGTGTCGTCCAATGCGACTAGTACGGCGTTGTGCATGAGGCTGGCAACCTCACCATGTAACACAGATTGCTACCAAAACCACTACTGCCCGAGCATCTCAATGCTTAATATGAAGGCAAACCACACTGTTGGCCCCATGCTCCCTCAGGTGCGGAGAAGAGAAATATATATCTTGAAGTGAGCCCACGTGCTCTCACAACCATTCCTCTCATAACCATAATTAAATAATCATAAAATGGACATAAAATAATATTCAACTATATGTACAACAATTACTCTCAATAACGAGAATAAACCACCACCTCGCAACTGATCTATCTCAATATTCGTTACTGCATTCTGAAGCATGTCGTATGTGACGACTGGGGCGCCTGGCAACAAGCGTGTCGTATATGACCACTGGTGCGACTGGGAATCTCATCACATGAAACACATCGTTACCGAAACAAATCACTGCCATAGCATATAAATGCTTCATGTCGGCTTTGTGATGGACACCAGCTGCACTGGTGTCGCCCTGCTCCGCAAGGAGCAAACAGCAACATTTATGTCTCAAATGCGCTTTACGCACAAGGAGTGGCCTCGCGCTCTCCAGAAATCTAAATGACTATTCTCACCTCACAGTAACTCATTAAATATATACAGTAGAATTATGATAAGTAGGCTATCGTGAAATACACTCAATTACTTTTACATTAAAGAAATAAAATAATTACTCTTGGCTTAACAACTAGAACTGGTCATCATATAAAGGAAATTTAACACGACAACTCTTTCTTTCCTTTACTGGGGAAAATTATCTTAATCTGCTTCCCACCCACGTGTCAATTCACGCGATCTAAAACTGCGTAACATTAAGTGATAACTAAGAGTGTTACCGCAGACCCCTCGCGCCGCTTTTATACAATCACCACGTGGCTCTCCCTGTTGCCATCTTGATAACAGTCAATATCATCTAAATTAAAGTAAAAAATCGCTTCTCTGTCCAGTTTCATGTATGAAATAGCTCCCTACTAAATTTGCCTTTCTTGCCCGGTCTGATGACTGACGTAATTGCTCTTAAACTCTCACATCTGTGATTTGGGCTTTGCGTGCCTAATAAAACCTATCAAACATTATTTTCACTCATCTATCATTTCTTCAAGACTAAATCATAATGTCCTAAAAAGACATTTCCTTTGGAAACACATCTATCTATATCACTCAACATTAAAATAGCCACATCGATATTATTTCCGAATTATATAAAACTAATTCTAATTTAAATTAACTCACGTGCTCAAGGCATTTACAGCTTGGCTCTGTGTGTCTTTCTTCGTCTGTTCTCTCTGGGCGGCTGATACTAGGAAAGGTCGCTGCTGGCCCCCACACGCTTTATATAGACCAGGTAGAATAACTCACTTTACTGCGCGCTAGGCGTATTGATATGGCCGCATAAACAACACTCGCGATTATCGCTTTAGGAATAGCGAAAACACAAATAAAACCTACAGCTATTTAATATAACACACGAGTATCAAATATGATTAACAACTATACACCACCATTAATTTCTCAGGCTTTATTATGGCCTCATTACATATCTTCATGAAAACTTTTCACATCCCAGAATGCTTCGCGCACATCGAAAATAATCTGCCTAGAAACAGGTAGGGGGCGGGCGTCTCCTTTTCGGCCCCATCACATATATATGTCTAAATATATATCGTATAACTGTTGTAATATATGTTGTAATATATGTAAATATATATCGTATAACTGTTGTCTAACTGTTTGTATAAACAACAACACACAACAATTAAACTAATATAGGACGCAAGCTGATCATCAGAGGAAGTCACCCCGGCTGATATATATTGCTATATAAAAAGTCATCCTCCAACACGCGCCTCCACCACATTTCCTTATATAAAAAGGAACGCGCCTCCACCACATTTTCCTTATATAAAAAGTCACGCGCCTCCACCACATTTTCCTTATATAAAAGTCACGCGCCTCCACCACATTTCCTTATATAAAAGTCACGCTCAACGCCTGAATGATACCTATTTGCGCATTGTATACTACTTATATATTTCCTTTAACCTGGGAGACTTTGCTTCTGTTTTCTTTCTGTTCATTTTTTTTTTCTCATCGCTATAATGTTTAACGTTTCTGGTGTTATCCAATCTTGTCTCTTTCTTTCCTGGAATCCCAAGCTTGATTCGCTGCTTTCCTTGTAGAAATGATGTTGAATTTCTGGTCAACATCAACAGTCGCTGTACTTTCCTGGCTTTTGGCAATTTGATATCGTCTCTTTACATCAACACAAACGCTTTTCTGGTGAGGGGGTCCTTAGGTTTCATGATGTTATATCTTTTCTTTTTGATTGAAACTGGTCCAGCAGCTCTGAGTTTCACCTTCAGTCTTGCTACTACAAGGTGATTATCTTTTCCCACATCTGCACCTCTTCTTACTTTCACGTCTTTTAATGCATGCCTCCATCTACCATTGATCATAATGTGGTCGACCTGGTTTCGGTCCCGTCCGTTTGGTGATTCCCGCGTTAACTTGTGCACTTCTTTGTGTGGAGAAAGTGTTCCTCTAATGACCAGATTTTTAATGCTGCAGAAGGTTATTAGTTTGTCCCGATTCTCGTTTACTGTTCCACTGCTGTATTTCCCCATTAGTCTTTAATTATAAGTGTTGTGTGTACTAACTTTCGCATTGAGGTCTCCCATTACTAGAATAAGATCATACCTAGGTGCAGTTTCGATTTCCTTTTGTAGCTGTTGATAGAAGATGTCCTTGACCTCTTCATGATGTCATTTTTTGGTGCATAGCATTGTATAATTGTGGTGTTGGTGAATTTCCCTCTCAGTCTTGTTCTTATCATTCTGTTGTTGATGGGTTTCCATTCCAGTAATGACCTTTCTATTCCTTTCTTCGGGATAATGGCTATGCCTTCATTGTGCAGACCATCCTCTCTACCAGAGTATAGTACTGTTTCTCGTGTAGCTGTTTTTATTCTCCCCGTCCCGGTCCATCTGCTCTCATTTATTCCCAGGATATGTAATCTGTAGTTCCTCATCTCTGCTGTGATCTGCCTCAACTTTCCTGCTTCATTCATGGTTCTGGCGTTCCAGAATCCAATTCTAGTTTCGCGTTTTGCGGTCGGGCATATGTTTTCATGCCAATAGCTTCCTTTCGGCTTTCACCGCTGGCAGTCATACGAGCCTGAGACTCCGGATGTCCGTCACGCATCAAAGTTTTTCCATTTGTTGCTGTTTGCTTAACTGTTCAGATTTTTTACATAGGCAGGGGTGTCAGCCCTGCGCTAAAACCCCCAACCTGGAGGACGAGGGTATCAGCTTTTGTCTGACCCCTACCCGCACAGACCTGTCCAGCTTGGTTGAATCTACCAGGAGTAAAACTCCCGCTGGCATAGCTCTGGTTGTTGTCAGGGTACGCAAGTTGCCATACCGCTACAAGGTGTATATATATATATATATATATATATATATATATATATATATATATATATATATATATATATATATATATATATATATATATATATATATATATATATATATATATATATATATATATATATATATATATATATATATATATATATACTGTTCAAAAAAAGAAACGCATAGCTACTGAAGGCACACACATAGCCATAATTTTGACATCCAATAACTTTTTTAATTTAATGAGTTAATTGTTCAAATTGCACACAAGAATACCATAGGGTTCAACCAATCAATTGACAGTTGTTTTGCATCTGGGTCACGAGAGTTTTTTGGCGTACGGGCTTTCCCGTTAGTATGGTGTGTGGCCTCCTCTTGCATCGATCAGCGACTGGCATCTCCTGGGCATGGATGCGATCAGACTTCTGATGTGGGCCTGTGGGATGGCTGCCCACTCTTCCTGGAGTGCCTGGAACAGATCACGACGATTGGCTGGAGCAACGTCTCGGCGACAAACACGTCTATGCAGCTCATCCCACAGGTGCTCAATCGGACTCATGTCTGGAGACAGGGATGGCCAGGGAAGGGTGAGAATGTTGTTGGCAGTCAGGAACTGCATGGTCAACCGTGCACAATGGGGTCTGGCGTTGTCCTGTTGAAACACAGACCTTTGGGCAGCCAAAAGTGGAAGGACATGGGGTCGAAGAATTTTATTGACGTATCGTTGCGCATTCAAGCCTCCTTCAATGTGCACCAATTGACTCCTTCCGTTGTAACTGATCATTCCCCACACCATTGCACCTCCATCACCGTGCGGCGGAGCTTCATCAACGCAATTTTGGGCAAAACGTTTATTTCGCCTACGGTAGACCCTACGCCGTCTATCATGACGCTGCAACAAAAAGAAAGATTCGTCACTAAACCAGACACGTCTCCATTGATTGTCAGCTGCCTAGGGACGATGCTGGTTGGCCCAAAGAAGTCGATTTTGGCGATGGCGGCGCGTAAGGACAGTTCCTCGGTGAGGTCGTTGTGCCCAAAGTCCAGCGTCATGCAGTCTATTCCGGACAGTTTGATCAGACACATGACGTCCTGCAGGCAATGACTGGGCAGTTGAGGAAGCTGTTAACCTGTCTCTGAGGTGACGAAGCCGAATAAAGCGATCCTCCGCTGCTGTTGTCACTCTGGGTCGTCCACTGCGATGCCGGTCTTCAACTGAGCCAGTGGCTTGGAACCGGTGCCAAAGTCGACTGATGGTACTCTGATGCACGTTTAGATGCCTGGCAACCTGACTTTGACTTTCGCCTGCATGCAGTCGGCCAATAGCAATGTTCCTTAAATTTATCGATAGAGACGCCATAAATGTCTGCTTGAAAATGAACTGAATTTTGTGTGTGTAGCGTTATCCTTTTATAGGGTTTCAGTTGCGTAGTCAGTGAATAGTGTTCACCCCAAATTTTGTTGCTTTCACGTGCGCGCAACATGAGCTGTGGTCAAAAATTGCGTCATAAACACTATTGACCACTGCGTTGTAACGATTACAAAAACGAACGCAATTCAGGTCAACACGTGCATTTGACACTGTAAAGAACATTTGAGACTGGTTTTTTATATACCCTAGCACCAAATTTTACTTACTAAACGCGCCCTCGGATAGCTATATATATATATATATATATATATATATATTTATATATATATAGATATATATATATATATATATATATATATATATATATATATATATATATATATATATATATATATATATATATACTGTTCAAAAAAAGAAACGCATAGCTATCCGAGGGCGCGTTTTTATGAGTTTGTAAGTAAAATTTGGTGCTAGGGTATATAAAAACCAGCCTCAAATGTTCTTTACAGTGTCAAATGCACGTGTTGACCTGAATTGCGTTCGTTTTTGTAATCGTTACAACGCAGTGGTCAATAGTGTTTATGACGCAATTTTTGACCACAACTCATATATATATATAGCCAGATGATTTTTTAAGGTGGGGGCAAGGTTTTTATTTTGGCCTGCTACCCCCCCCCTTTCCCGTACTGTATTAATTTCTTATGATCATCGCAACAGGAACTGCCGCACCCCTCGTATCGTTCTGGATCTGGTTGTGTATATAGTCACGCAAATTGAATAATACAAAGAAGAAATAAACGTTTCCTTGCGCGTGTTCTCATCCCTGCCAGGGCCCCGACTAAATTGTTGACATTGGCCTCGTATTTCCTACAGTTTGGCCTGCTGTTTCTGGTTCATGTAGGAAGGCTATGATCAGAGGTACTGTACAGAAAAATATGCATATAATTTAGTGTAGTAAAAGTCTCTAGATATGGTCATAAAGCAAGGTCAACATCAACCCGCATCACCAACATCATCACTACCAAGAAGCAACACTGCAACGACAACCTCACCAGGTTTGTTCTCATGAATTGTCATCAACACAGACAGCCTATCACACATCTGTCATAAATTCTGTCACACACTCACACACTGTCATCAACAGACTAACCGCAATAAATCTGCCATTAATTCTGTCACACCCCTAAAAATTATCACCAGGATACTGCTAGTCATTAACCTGCCATCAATTCCGTCATACCCCTACAGGTTATCATCAGCAAACTGCCCATCACACATCTGACAGCAGATGACGTCCCAGCCCTCCTCCAAATTGTTACCAACATACTTCTCAAAACATATCTGCCATCAATTATGTCACACCCCACACATAGTTATCAAGAAACTGGTCAACTGGCCTCTAACTATCTGCCATCAATTTATCACCCCCACAAATTGTCATCAACTGACTGTAATGCCACACATCTGGCATCAAATTTATCACCCCCCTCCCCCCACCCACAAATTGTCATCAGCAGACTACCAGCCACTCATCCGCCGTCAATTCTATCATAGCCCCACACATTGTCACGAACAGACTGGCCTCCATACATGTGCCGTCTATTTTGCCACAACCCACACATTGTTATCAACAGTCTGGCCACCACACATCTGCCATCTAATCTGTCACACCCCACACATTGTCATCAACAGACTGCCTTCCAAACATCTGCCATCAATTATGTCACACCCTCACAAATAACCATCAAAATACTAACCGCCACTCATCTGCCATCAATTCTGTCACACCCCACAAATTGTCATCAACAGACTGTACCGGCACACATCTGCCATCACTTCTGTCACACCCCACACATTGTTAACAATAGACTGCCCGCCACACATCTGCCATCAGTTCTGGCACGCCCCCACAAATATGGTTGCATAGATTACCCTCCAACGACTCCATATTTCTCGTCTCCTTTCACTGGGCCAGCTATTTCCGATGACCCCGTTAAATAAGTTTTTTTTTGGTTTGTAGGGACGAATGGGGGAAAAAGTGAAAAGGGGGGGAGAGGAGTCCTTTATTATTTATGTCTTGCAACTGCATGATTACGTCATACTTCCATGTCATGTGACCTCTCGGCTGTTTCATAAGTAGAATTACCTTCTTCGGCGTCTATCTTCTTTTTCTTCTTCTTTCATCTTATTTTTCGCATTTTTAGTCTTACTAAAACAGCTGCGGGAACTGATGCTGTAACAGCTGGAGGAATTGATGATGTTAGAGCTATAGGAGCTGATGATATAACAGCTACAGGAAATGATGGTGTAACAGCTATAGGAACTGATGATATAACAGCTCAAGGAACTAATGATGTAATAGCTGTAGGAACTGATGCTGTAACAGCTATAGAAAAACATGATGTAACTGATATATGACATGATGATCTAGTAGTTGTAGGAACTGATGATGTAACCGCTGTAGGAACTGAAGATGTAACAGCTGTAGGAACAGATTATGTAACAGATGTAGGAACTGATGATGTAATAGCTATAGAAAAACATTATGTAACAGATGTAGGACATGATGATGTTGTGAACGGTGGTTTGGTTTTGATAGAGAGAAAGAATGTAGAAAAATGGTATGGATGGGTTTGGTTGCAGATTATTTGTCGTTAATGAAGGGAGATAAGATGTGTAAGATTAGGCTTTGTCTTAAGGGAAATAACTTAGAATTAAGTCCCTTACAGGTTTGAGTGAGTTGAGAAATAAAGTATTGCACGGGAAAGTCGAGATGCGTAAACACATGTTAGGCGTGAACGAAGAATGTTGGAACGGGGTTTTTGACAGAGTCTGTTTTGAGACGCGCTAGGTGTAGGCAGGGAAAGGTGTTTCTCTCAAGTGTGTAGTTAGATATTGAACGTACAGCGTAAGATTTTATTGTTGTATAAGTTATATTCGGAGCACTAAAGTGTGTGTGTAAGAAAAAGTGTATTTCAAATGAAGAAACAAAACAGGTACGTTTTGACATTTTGATTATTTACTGCGTATGTGGCTCAGCAGACCAGGTCTGAGCAGAGGACAGTAAACAGATGAAATCTTGGTAAAAGTGACAGCCCTGGCGGTTAAGGCCAGTTTCTCGTATAGAGATATAACAAGAACAATAGAAAAGAAACATAAACAGAAGAACGAC
The DNA here is from genome assembly GCA_024509875.1 of Oreohelix idahoensis. Taxonomy (NCBI): domain Eukaryota; kingdom Metazoa; phylum Mollusca; class Gastropoda; order Stylommatophora; family Oreohelicidae; genus Oreohelix; species Oreohelix idahoensis. The sequence continues at coordinate 275,564 of JAMPIV010021475.1, forward strand.
AGGAAGTTCTGTCTGAATAAATATATGACAGGTTCTATAGCTGGGACAAGTAATAGTAAGAAGACAAGCAAATATATGTGAAAAATGGATACTGAGATTGTTTTGAAACTGAAGATTGTATTTTGCAAGACTGCCAACCTTGAAGAGAAAGGTTGGGCATACCATTTTTACTCAGTTATCAACGTATGTTAATAAAGTTCTACCATTGATATTTTCACTGCTGTTTTGAGTGGTATCGATTGATCAACAGTGGGTATGAAGAAAAAGTAGAGTCGGTCTGAGTGAAGGAAGTTTCTAGTATTCACGGTTACAACACACTATCTACTGGAAGGGCAGAGGTCCGAATCTTGCAATACCCATCCCCGTCCACAGAACTGAAATGGTGCCGTGACCAGCCCTACACTAGAATAGCTCAAGAAACTTTTATAACTCAATGATAGTTCAAGAAACTTTTATAAAGAAAGACAGACTCCACTCAGATGTCAGTTTCGGCATCACATATTAGGTACGATTGCGTCAAATATTTTCGTATCTAGCACTACAACGGTCACAGAATATTTTGGTGCACCTGACCAGCCCTATACAAGATAGAGATTTAAAAGACTGCAGACAGAACGAAGGTCAAGTTCATTAAGAAGAGATTACACAGAAAGAAAGAATCCTGCGAGCGAAAAAACAAATCAAGACAAAACAGAAGTCAAGTAAAGTGAAGCGACATCAAAAACAACGAAGTCTATCCAAAGCATCACGAAGGTCAAGTTCATTAAGAAGATACAAATCGAAGGAATCCTGCGAGCTGAAGAAATAAAGCAAGACAACACAGAAGTCAAGACATCACGAAGGACAAGTGCACAAGAAGAATATAAAGAACAAAACAGTCTACATCATCCGACAACCGTCAGAATACAGGTACATGCATGAGATAACAATCTGAATGATCAACAGGCCCAACGCGCAAAAATAATAGTATACAGCCGTATAAGACAAAAATTGTGTTGATTAATTCTGAAATACTGGAGGAGCAAGTGTGTATCCCAATCAAGGAAAACAGATTATGTAACACATAAACATTTAGAAACAAATTAAGTTAATTATTAGTGTAGTCAGTTAAATTATGAGAATTAGATTGATCTTCTTCTTCTTCTTCTGCGTTCGGTTTGTAGTCATGCTAAATCTGCAGGCCTGTCGCCAGGACGAAGTCCACAGTCTTTTCCAGGTCGGCGCCGCAGCCCCATAGCTTCTGCTGGAGCTCATCACCTTTTGGCCAGGTCGCACGTCGCAATTTATCATGGGTTGGACAGTTCTGGAGAATGTGTTCTGGAGTCTGGATATCAGTTCCACATGGGCATTCATTCGTGTGGGATATCTTGAGGCGATAGAGATGTCCAAGTAATCTGCAGTGACCAGTTCTCAGGCGGAAAATTGTCGTCTGTTTGTGTCTGTTTAGGTGGTGGATTGGGTCATCTCTGCTGTATATATCCCTTCCTCCTTCCACTGATTTTTGTACTTGTTGTGGATGATGGTTTTTGCTTCCCGATAGGGCAATGGGTGGCTGTATTGTTCCATTTTACTGCCACTTCTTGATAGAGCATCTGCTTTCTCATTACCAGCGATTCCACAATGGGCAGGTAACCACTGAAGGGCAATGGTTGATGACCTTTGGATGATGTTAAGCTCAGATCTGATCTCATTCATCATGTTATCATTTCTGGTGTTTTGTATTGATTCAAGTAATGACCTGCAGTCAGTGAAGATTACTATCTTAGCTTGTGGCTGCTGTTCAGGTCTGGTGAGGATCTTCAGGGCTTGCAGTAGTGCCATAGCTTCTGCCCTAAAATTGGAGGAGATCTTTCCAGTTGGGAAGGCCTTTCGGATGATCTTTCCATTTAGGAATCTTATAAAAATGCCTCCTCCACCGTTCTTTACTGCCCCCTCAGCAGATCCATCTGTGTATACATGTGTCCACTCCTTCGGGTTGTACTTTTCTTCAATCATTTCTTGAGCCAAAGTTTTTAGTTGTTGAGGGGTCAGGTGGCCTTTCTTTTTTATTTCAGGGACTTCTGTGATGATAGATATATTTCCATGGCAGTCGTCTGGCTCCTCGTAATCAATTAACATTTCAATCTCAGTAGATCGATTTGGGAGGAGGTCTTCATGGCATCGATGCAGATGTTTGGAGATGTTCAGGAAGCTGGTTCTTTTCAGCCTGTTCTTAGTCACATTATGAAGTTTGGCATGCATTGGATGACTTGGCATTCGTAGAAGCTTCTCACTGTGAGTGAATACCTTTTCCTCACGTCTGTCATCAAGAGAGCGGATGTTGGTGTATCGCTCCATTGCCTGGATTGGAGAAGTCTTCATCCCTCCAGTGATTAGTCTAAGGCCTGAATTTTGCACTTTCCCTAGACATTCTGTGTTTGTTTTAGATGCTGTGGCCCAGGCTGACATGCCATATTCAAGTACAGGTCTGACTGTGCCTGTATAGACTTTTTTAAGTATGTTAGTATTTGCCCCCCAACTTGTGCCAGCCAGTTTCTTCATAATAGAGAGTTTTCTTATTGCTCTCTGTTCTACTGCTTTTATGTGCGGCTTCCAGGTGAGTCTCTTATCCAACTTGACTCCTAGGTATGTTGGGTTTTCCTCGATTGGAAGCTCACTTCCATTTAGCTGCAGTTTGATCGTTTCTCGGCGATTTGACAGAGAGAAGCAGGTTGCTACTGTCTTGGAGAGGTTTATCTGTACTCCCCAATCTGATGCCCATTTACCGATGGTATTTAGCGCTGCTTGCATCCTGAACTTCGCAGTAGGCAAATGTTCAGCAGCACACCAGGCAGCAAAATCGTCAGCATGAAGAGCCCTGGAGATATGCCCGGACAGTTTCTCTGCAATATCATTTATATATATGATAAAAAGTGTGGGGGAGATAACTCCTCCGTGTGGCACACCCTGTTGTAGAGTGACGCGATGGCTCAGTTTCCCATCAAGTTTTACTCTTGCTGTGCGGTATCGAAGAAAGTCCCGTATCCAGTTGAACATTCTCCCTTCAATTTTGCTGTTGAGCATCTTAAGGAGGAGTCCTTCTTTCCATACCTTATCAAAGGCTTTTGTCAAGTCTACAAAAACCGCCAGTACTTTCTTTTTCTCCTGAAAGGCATTTTCTACTTCCTGGGCTAGATATACTAGTTGGTCTTCGGTACTGCGATTTTTCCTAAATGCTGACTGTGTGTTATCAAGCAGATGGTTTTTTTCCAGATGTTTCAGTAATCTTGAGTTCACCATTCTTTCCATTACCTTACCCAGACAGCTCAGTAGGCTAACTGGTCGGTAGCTGGACTTGCTTGTTTTCTCCTTTTGTTTCTTTCTGATGGGAACAATGATTGCTTCTCGCCATTGATCTGGAAATTTTCCAGTACTCCATGACTGATTGAAGATTAGGAGGAGCTTGTGCCTGGCTACAGGTCCAAGGTTCTTGATCATATCATTTGTGATGCCATCTTTTCCTGGAGCTTTTCTGTTCTTTAGTTTTGTTATGGCAGCACTGAGTTCTCTCATAGTAAGGGGTGACTTCATGCAGATATCTGGGTTTTGGTGCTTCAGTTTTTCTTTTACTTCCTTACGTACTTCTTGGATCCGTGCATGTGAAAGTGATGTGGTGCTTTCTTCCTTGTAGAAATCTGCCAGGATGTTTGCTGCCATCTTTCCTGTGTGGTATTTTTCATTTTCCTTGATGACAGTCTTACAGTAGCTGGTTGTTGTTTCTTCATTTAGCACTTTTGTCAGATTCCAAAGCTTGCTTGAGTCCTTTTCCATGTTGAGACTGCTGGTCTTCTGGTGCCAGCTCCTTTGGATTTCAGCTTTCTTTTGTTCATTGAAAGCTTGTTTTATGCTGTTGTGCCTCTGTGTGTTCTCTAATGTGGGATTTTGCTCCATAGTTTCCCGTGCTTTATTTAATTCACTATGGAGTTTTCCCAGGTTGTCACTCCAGTATGGTTTGTAGTCTCGTCGTTTACCTCGTGGAATTGACTTCTTTGCTGCTTGGATGATTGCCTCACTGATGATGGAGATGTTTTTATTGATGTTATTTGAGTGGGCAATGTTCTGACAGAAATTGTCGGCTTGTTCTTTAAAAAATCCCCAGTTTGCTTTTTTGAAATTCCAGCTAGGAGACATATTGATTTCTTCTGCACTTCTTATCTCAGATATCTGTAATGTGACTGGTACACGGTCACTTCCCCCAAGTTGAGTATTTACTGTTCAGGTGGTGAGTCGATGTATGTCATCTGTAGCCATAGCAAGATCTGGTGTGCTCGTTGTTTTCCATACTCTGGAATAGAAGGTGGGCTTATCCTCTGGTTGGTTTATTAGAATTAGTTTATTCTCTACCATCCAATCTTCCACCTCTTCTCCTCTTGGATCTGTTGCGTCATAGCCCCAGCTGGGTGAGTGGCTATTGAAGTCACCCATAATGAGGTGTCTCGATGCTGCAAGCTTCACTTTGTGTAGCTCCAGAGTTGTGGTTGGAGGGCTGTAGCAGTTTGTGGTCATTAAGTCTCCACTGGGTAGCAGTAGTTGGACTGTTATGTATTCAAGTTCGTCCTCACCAGATCTGTGTGTCTCTACTGCTGGGATTGAGGTTTTAATCAGTGTGAGGATTCCTCCCTTAGTTCTTTTTACCCTGTCTTGGCGGAAGGATTGGTATCCACGTACAAAGAATCGTTGGGTATCTTTTAGGTGAGTTTCTTGGATGCAGATTATATCAATGTTATTTTCCCTGAGGAATTCTTGTAACTCCGGTTTCTTGTTCCTCACTCCTTCTGCATTCCATTGAGCCACTGTAAGATAGTGGGTTGGTTGGTCAGTTGCTCTACTTTGCCTTCCCCCGACCATTTGGTTGGCAAAGGCACCGGTTGCTTGGGTGGGCCCTTTCGAGGCCAGGGGCCCGGCTCCGCTCCTCCCCGATTGTAGCTGATAGGAGCGACGCCATGACGTAAGTCGAGATTGTCGCATGACTCCATACCGCAAAAGCGTGTGTGTCCTAATTTTTCCCGGTGTCTGCGCCGTAGCTAACACACTCCGTCTTCGGCAGGCTGGGTTGTGTTTGTTGTTCAGGGTTGTCTCCCATAGTCTTTCCATCTCCCGGTGGTAGCTGCAAGGCAGCAGATTGGTTTGTTTACCGAGGTTTACCTTCCCCGTGGCTAGAGCTTATAGCGGCTCTTACTCGCTTGATGCACCCGTCAAAGGACATATGGGGGATTTCAGTGGGGGTATCAGTGCCACCTGTTACCCCTCCCCGTCCTGCTGGGAGGACATCGCCGTTTGGTCCGCGACTGCTTATTCGTCCAGCAACGCTGACTTAATTCGCAGCTGACACACCATATCTGGAGGTCGTTCCACTATCCGCCACCCGTGGACGCGCCTGGTTGGGGTCGGTCGCCCCTTTGCCAGGAATTAGATTGATAATTGTTTTGTAACTCATAAGAATTATAAATATTGTACACAGATATTGGTTAATAATTCTCTTACAGGTCAACCAAGAGATTTATATTAATTTTTTTACAAGTGTTTCTATTAACACTAACACTTACAGGTCAAGACAAGATGCAACAACAACAACAATTTACGGTGGGTTAAGATCCCAATGTGGCTGCTCTTGAGCAGGTAGCCAAGGCTATGACTGCCATTAGAAATGAAAGTAAGCTCCAGAATATCCGGAACAGTATAACACCATATTCAGGGAATCCTACTTTATGTAGAAAATGGTTGCTCGAGATACAAAGATATTGCACTTCGGTCAATATGGACCAAGGTGAGTACAAACAAGTTGCATATCTTTCCTCATGCGGGTTAGTAGTAGATTTTATAAGACGCAGGTTTGACACTGTCCCAGATGAGACATGGGAAGATTTTAAGAAAGAACTAATAAGAAGGTATGCACAAATTACGGATGCATCTTACGCGTGGACGATGCTGAGGAGCATACAATAACAAGCAGAGGAACCCATACAAATGTTCAGCGACAGGTTGTTAAACATAGCGGAAGAAGTTTTCTTGGGGCAACAAATTAACCAGCAAGAGGTGGAAAAACAGTTAGTGGGCATATTCGTCGATGGGTTGAATGATATACCAATTAAATTACATCTCCTCAGGAAGGACCCACAAAACTTGTCACAGGCCATTGCACTTGCTACAGCCGAAGAGAACCTTAGAAGAAGATTGGACCTCAGGCTTGGTAGAGCAGTCACTTGTGAAGAAACACAGGAAGAACCTATGGAGATAGGACATTGTCAACAAAGAAGGATAGAAAGACGAGGGAGAGGAATGGAAACGTTTTATAGGTCAAGGCAGGTGGACCGCAGGCAAAGCGTGTGTTATGCTTGCAATAGGCTGGGACATAAACAATTTGAGTGTAACTATAGGCCACTAGAGCCGCAGCACTCAGTAAGGAGAGTTGAGACCTTTAACCCGAGACATAGTAGACAACACAATAGACAACAATATTACAACCAGTCCGAAAAGAATAGACAAGAGAATGAAGTAAATAACAAGAGAGGGAGACCCATCAGAGAGATAGTACAACCACATGACAAGACGGAGAAAGGATATATTGATACAATAAGTGGAAGGCAACCACAAGTGAACATGATAGGAAGGGCACATGTTAGGTATAACCAACAACCATACCATAGACAATGGGCCACAGTACACCATCCTGCAAGTTGGTTTGACAAGAAAGGATGGCTACAAAAGACATGTCAAGAATACAGAAATAGGAAGATGAATTGGGATGGTTCAGTTATAAATAGAAACAAATATGAAAGGAGAAACATATGTACAGATCGCGAAATTGGGAAATGGAAATGTAACCAATATCAATATAAACAGGGACATAACAGAACATGGAATAACAGGGACAGGACACTCCCGACTTTCAACAGCAACTATGGATCAGGACATTGGGACAGCGTGAATAGGAGAAGAACTAGAATAGATTTGAGGAATTTTGTTGGAGACATCAGGAGAGGAGTCAAAGACAAGAAAATACAAATAAATGAAATTGAAAAACAAGAAAGAAAACAACGTATCCCTAAAAGAAGACAAGTAGCAACAGCAATCGAGCTAGCTCATAAACCAGACCCTTGCTCATGTATTGTCGAAATGCACGGAAGGAGATATAGAGCATTGGTAGACTCAGGGGCTACTGTAAGCCTTATTAGGTTTTGATTTTATAAACAGATACGAGGCGTAGCTCAATACAGAAAGTCACAAAATACACTTACCTCGGTGTCAGGAGAAAACCTGAAAGTGATGGGAACAGCTATGGTGCAAATGAGAATTGGCAATATGATCGTGGAACACACGTTCACCATAGTGAAGGGGATGACAAGAAATATCATACTAGGTCGTGATTTTCTGCTAAAACATAAGGCTCAAGTACATTTTGATACTCACCAACTGAAGATACATGGCGAATGCATCAGGTTACAGGACGACGTATACATAGCGTCCATAATCCGAAACAGAACAACAGTTACGCTGCGACCGAATGAAGTCGGTATTGTTCAAGGCAAGTTGAAAAGGTCCCCATATTTCAACCAAGGACAAACAGTCTTAACACTTGACTGGGAAGATGGAGATATTCTAGATGAACCCGGACTAGAAATGGTAGAAGGAATAGTACAAATTGGAAAAAGACAACAATTTCCAACGATGATTATAAACACCACGGGAAAAACAGTTAGAATACCAAGAGGATTTGTATTAGGAAGGGTACAACTGATGGAAGGTCAGGAAGGAAATATGGAATACCAAGAAAAGCACCAAATACAAGAAACGATGAAAAATAACGACGCGCATCAGAGACAAAATCCAAAACCACAACCAGTTAGTAACATAGAAAGTCAACAATGGGGAATATCAACGAGAAACCACGTGATAAACGCAGTATACGGAAACAGTGCAGGTGCACTATACCGGGAAAAACAAACAGGAGAAGGAAAATCATGGACACCAGATCGGTATTCACAGGACGAAAACAACAGTAGGAAAAAATTCCAGGACAAAATAAGAGAAATACAGAAGCAGATCAAAGTACATCCCCAACATGACAAAATTCTTCGCAAGTTTATATTGCATAATCATGACGTGTTTGCTCTCACCGACATGGAGTTAGGAAGGACGCAGACGATACAAATGGACATCGAGACAGAGCCAGGAAAAGTTGTAAACATGAAACCATACAGGACTCCGCTGAAAACTAGACAAATAGTGGAGAAGGCAATACAGGAGATGTTAGACGCTGGGGTCATTCAGAGATCGCGGTCAGAATGGGCGTCCCCAACAGTAATAGTTACAAAGAAGGACGGTGGTCACAGATTTTGCTGCGACTACAGAGCGTTGAATAGCATCACTAAGACCGTAACACACCCCATCCCTAGAATAGACGACATTCTAGCGCTATTGGGAAAGTCAGAATGGTTCACTACCCTGGACGCCAGATCTGGTTTCTGGTGTATACCATTGACGGAAGAAGCTAAGAAGAAAAGCACGTTCTGTACGCATGTGGGAACGTTCGCTTGGAATGTTATGCCATTTGGGCTCAAAAGTAGTCCCGCCACTTATATGGCGCTAATGGACGAAGTCCTTAGTGGGATGCAGAATTTTGCCATGGCATACATAGACGATATTCTTGTACACACGTCAGGGTCAGTTCAGAATCACCTACAACACGTGGAGAAAGTCTTCAACAGATTAAGAAGTCATAAAGTCAAATTGAAATTGACTAAATGTAATTTCCTTCAACGTGAAACCAAGTATCTAGGCTTTCTGATAAACAAGGATGGAATCAGACCGGACATAGACAACGTCAAGGCCATTAGGGAGATGCCTCCACCAGTGAATGCCAGACAAGTACGCGGGTTCTTGGGAACGTGTGGATATTTTAGGAAACACGTGATTAACTTTACACGAGCAGCAGAACCGCTAATCAACTTAGTGAAGAAATATGCCCGATTCAAATGAACAGAGGAATGCCAAAGGGCTTTTGATTATCTCAAAGAAGCCTTAACAGAACTCCCGTTTTTGGCACACCCAGACCCGGATAAGACATTCATCTTATACACAGACGCTTCTGGTACAGCGTTGGGAGCGTGTTTGGTTCAACCTGCAGAAGATGGAGAACCACAGATGATACCTAACGTTGGGAATGAGAAACCTATTGTATTTCTCTCCCATAAGTTCAACAAATCCCAGATGAAATGGGCCGCTATTGAGAGAGAAGCATTCGCAATATACTATGCCATACAAAAATTAGACTATTATCTGAGAGGAACTTCCTTTATAGTCAGGACAGACCATCAACCACTGCGCACATGGCTCACCAAAGTGTCGGAACAACCCCGGAAGTTGCAAACCTGGGCGTTAAATCTACAGAACTACGACGTGACCATCGAATATATAAAAGGAAAAGATAACTCTTGTGCAGACCTTTTATCCCGTATACCATACAACGATGGTCCAGAAAAATCAGAACAAGATGTAACACCAGAGATTAGCGAACACTTCAGACAAATAAGTGTTATAAACTCGAATCGCAACCAACAACAGATGGATGCAGAACTGGAAGAAGAGGGAATAGAACAAGTGGATATCATCGAAGGGTTTGACCTCCTCACAGAACAAGCAAAGGATTCCACATTAATCAATCTTAGGAAGAAAATTGAACAAGGAACTAGGGAAGCAAGACATTTTATCATTAATGAACATGATAAAATAGTGGAGTTCGTAGATCCAAAAGGGGATGGAGTTCCAAAAAAATACATTCCTAGCCACCTGGTTAAGAGGGTGTTGGAGGAGTTACATGATAATAACGGCCATTTTGGAAGGGATAAAACGCTAGAAGCAATTAAAGCACGGTATTATTGGCCGACGCTATGTAAGGATGTTATACAACATGTGCAAGGATGTTTAACATGCAAGACAAGAAATATGGCTGAAGTTAAGTGCCCAATACAAAGGATGGATATTCCCAAATACATCATGGAGAAAGTCAGTATTGACATCTCAGGACCATATCCCAGAACACAGTCGGGATGCGAGTATATTATACATATTGTAGACATGTTGTCCAACTGGCCAGAGTGCTATGTAGTGAGGGAAGCGAAAGGAAAAACCGTGGTGAATATAATGATGACATACTTTATACCTCGACATGGTTGCCCGTATACTATTGTCACGGACAACGGGAAACAGTTTACAGGGAATGAGTTTCAAAGTTTCCTCAGGGAGATGAATATACAACATATAAAAACCTCTCCATATCATCCTCAGAGTAATGGGAAAAACGAACGCCTCCATGCTACAATACATAATATAATAGCGAAGTACATACATGACAGAGGTGGTGATTGGGATGTGCATCTTCCACATGCACTACAAGCAATCCGGTCTAACACGAACGACTCCACCAGATTAGCGCCTTTCTACATGCTATATGGCAGAGAACCCGAACTACCAATGGACACGTTGTTGACACCTAGAAGGAAATACTACGGTGAAAGTCATATGGAGAATTTAATGATGCATAAACATATAGCACACAAAATGGCAGTCAGAAATACAGAAGTAGCAGCAGAGAAGAGATGGAATAATGCGAATAAAAACGCGACACTACAAGTGTTCAATCCAGGAGAGATAGTGTGCTACAAGATGCAAGTAAGAACAGGCAAGTTCAAAGACAAATGGGACACCGGATGGAAAGTCTTAGAGAGGCTTTCACAGACCACATACCAGATTGGAAAAGGAAGGCAAATAAAAAGGGTACATGTACAACATCTCCGGAAACAGGAAAATGACCAAATCGTTCTTCCCCAGAGAGATCCTACAAAGAGGACAGCTCATTTTGTAAAAATACCAGGAGAGAGGGAGGGAGACAAAACACACACGCCCAACAACATACCAAAGGGTTTACAAAAACAGGCTACAAACAATAATACACAGAAAAGATCAGGAATAGGTAAAGGTATAAAACCGAAGGACAGTGACTGGAGTGTAACTACGAGAGGAGACAACTGGGTAGTCCAAATGACTAAGAGCGACGAGGAAATAGATATTATTTCCAGTGAGATCATAGATAGCGACGGCAGTAGACCAACACTAGCGCGGGAACAGATTGTTACTAGAGCACAAGTCCATGCAGAACCGGGAACAACATCTGATCGGTTAACCCCAAACCCCCAAATCTTACACAGCGAACAAGAGGAGATGGGCACATATAGGCCAGAAATCTTACACAGCGAGCAAGAGGAGATGGGCACATATAGGCCAGAGGAAGACAGGATACAAGTATGGCAGGATACAGAGAGTAAACAGTACAATGAGATTCTAGAAGATACGACAGGAATAAGGAAACAATGGAATAATATTGAAACAGAAATAGATGCACCGTACAAACATACGAGAGCTGCAGAACAAAGAAACAGAGCACAGGAGCAGCAGCTATTGAAACAAAAGGAGCAACAGATAGATACTAAACAACAAAGTGGTGCAAGTCAAACTCAGAATATTGTGGTGAAGTGGGATGTTATAAATATTTATAGGGGACTTAGTGTACTGACTGAGATCAGCTGTGAAGGTATCTATATCTAATAAGAGTAGTGTATTATAGATAACCTTACTTGCTGCCACATATATATATATCTCAGTCAGAATTATTCTGGAATAGTGTGATGACTACGTTGTATGTCTAGGGTATGTGTATGATGAAGTGTAAGTCATAACAACAACAGACAGATAAACAATTTAATTTATTCCACCACACTTGACAACACTGTGACACTCACATACATAAAACACTCTACAAGGATATCTTAAATGAGTCACTGATAACTTTTCAAATAACAATATGTATTCATTGCTGTCATGAATGAATATGTGTCCTGATTCAAATACAAAGGGAACCAGGAATCACAATCAATTTTAATTACAAGTTATATGTACAGAATTTATCAATATGAATATTGTAGTGACATATATTATTAAAAGTATCCTATGTGTGTCAGTTGTGTAGTGGTAATATGAGGTAATACTGGTTTTGTTTTGTTTAAGCTCTGTTGGTATTTGTCATCATGACTTCAATAGTTTGTCTTTATTGGAACTAGTATTGGAGATGTTCTCAGTTCCTGATATTAAAACAATTTACTTCCCCTCTTAAGTTTATGTTACAATGTTATTTTAAGATGGGGGTACATAATTTTGAGCTCAGCTGGCCACATCAGCTTATCTTGCGTGATGGCGGCAGGAAAAGACTCCTCTGCTCGATTTCTCCCCTGTGCTCTGGAGACACCTCACTGATAGCTAAATGGACCAAGGAGTATGCTGTCCGACTCTGGATTCAGCAAAGCTCTGACCAGGTGCTGCTCAATACCATCTAGACCACGGTCCCTGTAAACAAGAAGGATGTACCTTCTACTTCATAACTAATTGATACTCTAGTTATACACTGAGCACAATACATCACAAACATTGAGTTCAGAGCGTTAGGCCAACTGTCAGCTTCATCTGAAATACTTTATACCAGTATTAACCTCCTTAATGGTTACTACGCCTCTGCAATTCCAGCATTATTTCTTTCTAGTCAATCATCTAGGTGTCAGTGTACTGTTTGGCCATTCCATGCCGTTTTACTTTCCTCCGACACCTTCTGTTCAGGCTGGAGCATTATAGGCTTTACTTCATGTTTGCTACTGAACTACACATATATATATAGGCATAAATTAACAATTCACATCCAATTTTCATTAAAAGATACTGAATGTTTCAAGCTTACCACAATTCATAGAATAAACACAGATACGTTGACTTAGCAATGAATTCTGGCACAAATACTGGCACAAATTCCCATCTGCTTATGTTCCAGGCTTTTATTTAGCAAAAATATGAGCTGGCTTCAACGCACTGTTGCTTTATCAAGCTTATTTGAACTAGTGGTCTCGAACTAACGCTCCTAAGTGATTATATCAGCGAGTCTGGCCAATGGAGCCACGTTTCGACAAGTGTTTGAAAAAATTTTACCTTCCTACGTCTCCCCTAACAACCAAAGATAGTATTTATAGTCCGACCAATCGTGTTTAGTCTTATATTTGTTGCGCTCCAATCAATTTGGAGTTTACATGGTAGGCTAATTCCGTACGTAAGGTTTTTTCAAACACGTTATAAAAAAAATTTTATGAGCAGAAATGATTTCATGCTGTCAGGCATCCCCACTATTTTATTTTGGTTATAACTTGTTAATTCCTAGACTATTTGCGTAACGTTTTACATATTCTTTGTCAGCAAGCCCTAAGGAACCCAAATATACAAATTTAAAAGAGCTAAGTGGCTGCGTTCAAAATATGCAATTTCTTCTACCTCCTGTTTCGAAGATGTGCTGTCTGGGTACTGTAATGTTTTCAAACGTAAACCCATCTAATGTTATCTTTACTAATAAGCGTTTTTCGTGATTTTAAAACCCAACTCTGGGAAGGTTAGGGTTTTTATCACTGTCCGTCCGAAAAAGTTAGTGCATGTGGCCTTACACTCGTGATAGTAGTAATTGTGTATCGCGTTACGCTTGTTGGGGTGGCATTAATAGCGAGACGCGTGTTTAATTTTGCATGCGTTCGGCTTTCTGCCTCTCCCTTCTCTCTATCCTGCTTTATCTGTCTTTTAGTTACGCTGGGTATAAAATGGAATGAATGAAATATTAAAATTAGGTCATTGTTCAGCTTGCGTATCTCAAATGTTTTTCCAAGAAATACAGCACACGTTTCATTGAAGAAAGCGGGTAATAATATAGTAGGCTTTTACTATCAACGTGAAAGCGTTACAATTTGCAGACGAAGCATAAAACAAAGGGGATTTTGCGTACAGCCATTGTGACAGCACTGTTCTTTACCATTCTTCTTCCTTTTATTAAATTTATTTGTTAGGCTTTACATTTACCTTTTAATTTATATATGTGGATTAGAATATTCCACAACATCTCCCCTCTTAAAACAGACATTATATGTCAGTCTTTTATTCTATATACACATAGAGAAATTTATTATTATTTCTGGGGTTTACGGTGATTCTCATCACACGGATGGCGGCTTAAAAAATCCGCTCCCAAATTTGTTTTTCCAGATATATACTCAATGCTAAAATTATATGGAGCCAAAAGTAAAGACCATCGGAGTAACCTGGAGTTCTCATGCCTAGCCTGTGCTAGAAACGATAAAGGTTTGTGGTCTGTTTGCAACTTAACTGATTCCGTACGTAATTATTTTCAGCTCTGGACGGAATTATTTTTAAGCCCCAAAAATTTACACATACATAATTTACGTTTACTGACAATGTGTGTCTAATCATGAGTTACGTATAACATATTATACATAAAATTAAAGTGCATTGGATGAACAATATAAATCCATATGCCTTTCTAGCTAATTTTATGTTATGTTTATGTTATAACAGATAACATGTACACGGAAAAAAGATAACTTGAAATTTCGAACAAACATTTTCGACTTACGTAAGGCTTGTAACATAAATTGTTATCACAATACAGTTTCACTGCTCTCTTTGTGCAGGTAATCCATTTAGAAACACAGAAAAAGTAAGAAAGTTATGGTTGATCAAACAGTGTGTTCACTGTTCACATATTAGTAACATATCCTCTGTGTTTTCGGCCATTATGGCGATACGACAAAACACGATTAAAGATGAAGATAAATGTGAAAAAATACGTTCAAACGCAAATAAAAGACGTTGAAGCTTGTTGAAATTTGCCCAGTTTTGTGTTTACTTCCGTTCGAGATAAATTCCGGGCAGTATAAAATATCAGAATCGAAAGAAACAATGAAATAAATCAGCGTCTTTTAAAAGATCTTACGTCTACAGCGTTCGGCCTTTGCGTCTATTATTAGATCTTACGTACGGAATCAGTTAAAGGCCTTCCCATACAGATAAATATTGAATTTCTTTATTGCCCATATTACTGCAAGACATTCTTTTTCGCTAGTTGAGTAATTGATTTCAGCTTTATTCAATTTTCTGCTAGCATATGCCACTGGGCTTAATTCCCCATCCAATGCATCTGATTTCTGTAGTAGAGTTGCACCTAACCCAATATTACTTGCATCCGTCCTTACTATGAATTCTTGACTTAAGTCAGGTAATTTCAAAATGGGTTTACTTGTGAGCTTTTCCTTCAATTCTTGGTAAGTCATTTCACATTGTGGTGTCCATGTAATGCGATCTGGATGTCCTTTACGTGTCAAATCAGTTAACGGTGCACATATGGAATTAAAGTTTTTGATATACTTCTGGTAGAAACCACATAATGAGACAAAGGATCTCACGTCCTTCTTGGTTTGTGGTCTCGGGGCTTTCTGTAGTTTCTCTAAATTCTTTGGGTCAGGGGTCATGTTTCCCTGATAAACTGTGTGTCCCAAAAATTCCAATTCTTTACATCCAACGCAACATTTGGTTGGTCGGGCTGTTAAATTTGCCTCCCTAAGTCGATTAAACAGCATGTTCAGAGAGTCAATGTGTTCCTCAAAGGTTTCTGTTGCTATCAGGATATCATCCATGAAATTTGTTATACATGGATTATTCAGAGGGTCCAATAATTTTCTCATCATTCTAGAGAAGATACTAGGCGCATTCTTCAATCCAAATGGCAATCTATTAAACTCATAGTGTCCTTCTGAGGTACTAAAAGCTAGGTATGGTCTAACCTCAGGCTTTACTGGAATCTGATAGTATCCTTTACTCAGATCCACTTTTGAGAAATATTTAGCTTTATTTAGTCTGGCAAACAGCTGATTTGTATCCGGCAATGGATCCACCTGTCCTTCTGTAATAGCATTCAGTCTCCTGTAATCTATACAGAGTCTATGTTCTCCAGAGGGCTTCCTTAAGAGTACAACACCGGAACTATATGAGGATTCACTGTGTGAAATAATTCCCTCCTTCAATAGATAGTCTATCTCTTCCTTCAAAGCTTTCTCCTTAGCAAACGGAATCGAATATGGTTTCATACAGACAGGTGTGGGGTCTATCAGTTTCATATCATATTCCAATAGGTTTGTATGCCCTGGTCGGTCTGTTAACACCTCTGCATGATTATTTAGAACCTGTTGCACTCTCTCTTTCTGAGTTTTCGTTAAATGTGTACTGATTTTCACCTGTGCTGCTGTCTCACAGGGGTGTAATGGATATTCAAATGATGAAAGTGGTTCCTTTTTCATCTCCATGGCGATGGACAAGGTCAACAAGTGTGTCTCTTCCTGATGTTCTCTTTCCAAATATTTCTTCAGGAGATTCACATGATAGATTTTTTCTTTCCCCTTCTTATCTATCTTATAATTTGTTCTAGACACCTTCTCTAGAACTGTATATGGACCCTGACATCCAATTTGTAACTTATTCTGACTCCCGGGCAAAAGAAGCAGTACTTTCTCTCCCACAGCCAAATTTCTGTCTTTCGCTTTCCTGTTATAATAGGCAGCATGTTTCTTCCTGGCTTGTTTCAAATTTTCATTGGCAAGTTTCCAGCCAGTTTTTAAACGAGTGGTCAGCTCATTCACATATTGGTATGAAGATGTAATGTTTTTCTCTGCCTTTTCATCAGTCCACGTTCTTAACAAAGCTTCGAGTGGACCTTTTATTGGCCTTCCAAACAATAATGTTGCCGGGGCCATACCGGTTGAACTATGGGGTACCTCCCGATAAGCAAAGAGGGCGGCGTGCAGGTACTGGTCCCATGTATCTGGTTTTTCGTGTGCCAACTTTCTCAGGATCGACATCAATGTGCCGTTAAATCTTTCCACTTGGCCGTTCCCTTGGGGATGATACACACTACAATGGAAGTGTTTGGCCTGGAAGATCCTGAAAACTTCTTCAGTTAGTTTCCCCTTGAACTGAGAGCCATTATCAGTCAAGATTTGATTGGGAAAGCCTAACCTTGTGAAAATTGTGAGCAATGCCTCTGCCACATGTTTAGAATCAATCGATGACAGGGCTACAGCCTCTCCCCACATAGAACAAGTGTCCACCAGAGTCAGAATGTAGCTGTTCCTTCTCTTGGTTCGGGTGAGAGGTCCCACAAGATCCACGGCAACTCTCTCAAAGGGTGTTCCCACTATGGGCATTTCCCCCAGAGTTGCTGGTGCAGTCCAATGTTTAGGTGCTACTCGTTGGCACTCTGGACAGGATTTTACATATCGTTTGATATCTTCAGTTATTCCTGGCCAGAAATAGTGACAAGCTATTCGCTGTCCTGTTGCGCTGATTCCCATATGACCACTGAAGGGAATCGCATGCCCTAGTTCCAACACTTTAGTCCTATATGAAGTGGGAAGGACCAGCTGTCCGTGACCATTGGATTCAGATCCAGCCTTCCTATATATCAGTTTGTTCTTCATATAAAACTCTCCCTTGCCTGGAGGTGTATGAGATTTGGGCAACTTCTTGAAACATGGCTTGAGTGTTTTGTCCTCAGCCTGTGCCTTCCTCATCTCATCTGGGTGAGTATTTATGGGATTATCCTCCTCCTTTTTTGACTGTGATCTGGTCTGCACTGTTGCCAATATCACAGGTCTCTTGGGATTCCCCAAGAAGACATATCTACACCCCAATATTAGAGGGTAGATTGGCTCATTTATCACTGTTGCTTTTATGATTCCTTCCACATATCGCGTTTTCACTTTTATTCGGGCGACGGGAAGTGTCATGGTAGCTACATCCTTGGTTGCAGTTTGAATCTCCACTGTTTCTGTGGTGTATTGATCGGCCTGCACCAGGTGAGAACTCACAACGGAATCGTAATCTAAACCGGTATCATATAAACACCTTATAGTGACACCATTACAGATGACATCTTCACACACTGGGGGGTGGTATGGTTCCTGTAGTTCTTCAGGTTTGACCTTCTTTTCCTTTTTCCCCGATGTCATAGCAGCACAATGAGGAGGTTTCCTTCTACAATGGTCAGTGTCATGATTGTTCATCTTACAATTTTTACACCACCTTTTTCCTTGGTTGAAAGATTTTCTTTCATCATATTTCCTTTCATCGAATTGTGGGAATTTATTTTTATTTTCATACCGTGGCCTATCAAATTGGTGCTTACCTTTGTTTTGATCCTTAGGATCAAATTTATTAAAGTTCTGTGGTGCCCTAAAGTTATCCACTTGTTTCTTTTTATTACCTGTTACCTCTGCTTGAGCCGCTTGATACCTTTCAGCAACATTTAGCAACTCACCCAGCCTCTCTGCACCTTGTTCCATGAGAAACTTTCTCAGGTCTGGAGCCATGGACTCTCTTAATTGCTCTATAAGGACCATTTCCTTAAGATCTTGGGTTTTCCCCAGAGAAGTCCATTTCTCCAAGTATGTCTCTATTCGTGCAGAGAACTGGTGATAGGTTTCACCTGACAGTAGTTTAGCATTCCTAAATTTTTTCCTATAAAATTCTGCATTCTTTTCATATCTTAACAAAAGAGCCTGCTTTAGCATGTCATAATTTTCCTGATCACTTCTGCTCATTTTTGCAAAAACTTCATAAGCTGCCCCACGAAGTCCTTGAGATAACTTTAAGCTCCACCTCTCTCTCTCTAACCCATACGTGGTAGCTAATAGTTCATACCTATTTAGATAGCTCTCTATATCATCGTCTTTCTCAACAAAATGATCTAAATGAAAATTCATAGCTGAGGTTGAGGCTCCTTGGCTAGCAGTGGCATCAGAGGCAAAGGGACTGGCACCATTTTCAGGAGCATGGCCCTGAAACTCAAACTCCCTTAGTCGTAACTCATGTTCCCTTTGTAATCTTTTATCTTCTGCTTCCCTTTCTGCAGTCAATCTTCTTTCTTCTGCTTCCCTTTCTGCAGCTAATTTCTTCTCTTCCCTTTCTGCAGTCAATCTTCTTTCTTCTGCTTCCCTTTCTGCAGCTAATTTTCTTTCTTCTGCTTCCCTTTCTGCAGCTAATTTCTTCTCTTCCCTTTCTGCAGTCAATCTTCTTTCTTCTCTTTCTGCTTCCAATTTCTTAGCCTCAGCCTCAATCTGCAACCTCTTAGTCTCAGCCTCAGCCTCAAATTGTAACTTCTTAATTTCCCTTTCAGCCTCTAACTTTCTTTTGGCTTCAAACCTTCTTTCTTCGCGTTCAATAAATTTGTCACATTCCGTAGTGACATAGGCAACCATAACTTGCCCATCTAATCCTAACTCTTTTGCAGTCTGAACAGCAGCAGATCGAAATTTGGCCAGGTCCGCCATTGTCTATCAGGTAAATTTATACAATGTCTAACCAACAATTCAATCTCTAAATATATATCTAATGGACAACACAGGCACCGTGAGCTCAACCTTATTTAATTCCACCCAAGGATACCTTTTAATTCTTATATTCCCTGAAGTGAATTACCCCCAATATTTTTAATAGGTAAAGATTCAAAATCCCAAGAGCGAGACCCCAATATATGTGGTGAAGTGGGATGTTATAAATATTTATAGGGGACTTAGTGTACTGACTGAGATCAGCTGTGAAGGTATCTATATCTAATAAGAGTAGTGTATTATAGATAACCTTACTTGCTGCCACATATATATATATCTCAGTCAGAATTATTCTGGAATAGTGTGATGACTACGTTGTATGTCTAGGGTATGTGTATGATGAAGTGTAAGTCATAACAACAACAGACAGATAAACAATTTAATTTATTCCACCACACTTGACAACACTGTGACACTCACATACATAAAACACTCTACAAGGATATCTTAAAGGAGTCACTGATAACTTTTCAAATAACAATATGTATTCATTGCTGTCATGAATGAATATGTGTCCTGATTCAAATACAAAGGGAACCAGGAATCACAATATAAGATGGGGGTACATAATTTTGAGCTGCTGCTCAATACCATCAAGACCACGGTCCCTGTAAACAAGAAGGATGTACCTTCTACTTCATAACTAATTGATACTCTAGTTATACACTGAGCACAATACATCACAAACATTGAGTTCAGAGCGTTAGGCCAACTGTCAGCTTCATCTGAAATACTTTATACCAGTATTAACCTCCTTAATGGTTACTACGCCTCTGCAATTCCAGCATTATTTCTTTCTAGTCAATCATCTAGGTGTCAGTGTACTGTTTGGCCATTCCATGCCGTTTTACTTTCCTCCGACACCTTCTGTTCAGGCTGGAGCATTATAGGCTTTACATCATGTTTGCTACTGAACTACACATATATATATAGGCATAAATTAACAATTCACATTCAATTTTCATTAAAAGATACTGAATGTTTCAAGCTTACCACAATTCATAGAATAAACACAGATACGTTGACTTAGCAATGAATTCTGGCACAAATACTGGCACAAATTCCCATCTGCTTATGTTCCAGGCTTTTATTTAGCAAAAATGTGAGCTGGCTTCAACGCACTGTTGCTTTATCAAGCTTATTTGAACTAGTGGTCTCGAACTAACGCTCCTAAGTGATTATATCAGCGAGTCTGGCCAATGGAGCCACGTTTCGACAAGTGTTTGAAAAAATTTTACCTTCCTACGTCTCCCCTAACAACCAAAGATAGTATTTATAGTCCGACCAATCGTGTTTAGTCTTATATTTGTTGCGCTCCAATCAATTTGGAGTTTACATGGTAGGCTAATTCCGTACGTAAGGTTTTTTCAAACACGTTATAAAAAAAATTTTATGAGCAGAAATGATTTCATGCTGTCAGGCATCCCCACTATTTTATTTTGGTTATAACTTGTTAATTCCTAGACTATTTGCGTAACGTTTTACATATTCTTTGTCAGCAAGCCCTAAGGAACCCAAATATACAAATTTAAAAGAGCTAAGTGGCTGCGTTCAAAATATGCAATTTCTTCTACCTCCTGTTTCGAAGATGTGCTGTCTGGGTACTGTAATGTTTTCAAACGTAAACCCATCTAATGTTATCTTTACTAATAAGCGTTTTTCGTGATTTTAAAACCCAACTCTGGGAAGGTTAGGGTTTTTATCACTGTCCGTCCGAAAAAGTTAGTGCATGTGGCCTTACACGCGTGATAGTAGTAATTGTGTATCGCGTTACGCTTGTTGGGGTGGCATTAATAGCGAGACGCGTGTTTAATTTTGCATGCGTTCGGCTTTCTGCCTCTCCCTTCTCTCTATCCTGCTTTATCTGTCTTTTAGTTACGCTGTGTATAAAATGGAATGAATGAAATATTAAAATTAGGTCATTGTTCAGCTTGCGTATCTCAAATGTTTTTCCAAGAAATACAGCACACGTTTCATTGAAGAAAGCGGGTAATAATATAGTAGGCTTTTACTATCAACGTGAAAGCGTTACAATTTGCAGACGAAGCATAAAACAAAGGGGATTTTGCGTACAGCCATTGTGACAGCACTGTTCTTTACCATTCTTCTTCCTTTTATTAAATTTATTTGTTAGGCTTTACATTTACCTTTTAATTTATATATGTGGATTAGAATATTCCACGACAAATATAGAGGACACATCAGCTAAAGATTCAGATACGCAGGAAGAGATGGAAGAAGAAAATATAAGAGGGATGAAGAGACAGCGGTCGTCATCATCAGACGATTCAGAGGATTACAGAAGGCGTCTAGCAAAGTTGAGACATGTAGAAGAGGTCAGACTAAAGAGGAAGAATAAAGTAAGAAATAGTAGTGTAGCGGAGATGAAGGACATACGGGCAATTGTTCAATATATGGACATGAAATTTGAAGAATTGGAAAAGGAGAAATGTAGTCATAGAGAAGTGCAAGAAGAACAAGATAGGAGAAAACCGGTTGATGAAGTAATAAGTAAGGAGGTTGAGAGAAACTCGGGAGATACGAGAGATAGAGAGGCAGAAAGGAAACAAAGTATCGACGAAGTTAGACGAGTAGAGGAGACTCAAGGTATGGATAGACAGATTGCGTTGGAGAAATTTAAGGCGAAGGAGGCCATGATGATAAAAATGTTTGGGTTAATGGAAAATATGAATAACTAAGTAAGGTAGGGAGGAGGAGGCTATGTGAGGAGAGGCATAGCATTAGATACATAAACAAGATGTCGGCGGTAGCTGAGCCTTGAAAAGGCTAAGTATAATTGGTCTGTACCGCATACACATGAGAGAACTGTGTACACCTGACCAATAGGGTACTGCAGTAGAGAAGACGAGTAAAGGAGAGGTAAGAAGTAGAGGTCATAAGAGAATTGCAGACTATAGTTAGAAAGCCGTGGTGACGACGGCAGGAACAAGGAAGATAGAGGTTGGAGAAGCCGTAGAGCAGAACACGGCAGAAACATGGAGTATTATGGTGAAATGTGGAGAAATATGGATGTACAGATTTTGAGGAGTCGTAGAGTAAGACGGAAATTATGGAGCAATATGAAGTAGGGAGGTACGAAGTAATATGAAGATAGAGATTTTGAGGAAGCCGTAGAGGAGGACGGCAGAAACATGGAGTATTATGGTGAAATGGGAGAAATATGGAGTTACATATTTGAGCAGTCGTAGAGGAAGACGGAAAGAATAATAGAGATTTTGAGAAACCGTTGAGGAAGACGCGGTTTTATGGGGTTTCTGGGAGAAATATGGGAAAAATGAGATTTTGGGAAGCCGTGGAGCAGGACGGCTGAAATATGGACAAATGAGAAGAATAGAGACAAATGAAGTATGGAGAAATATGGAGACGGAGATTTTGGATAAAAGGAGAGAAGTAGAAATTGCAGCGGGAGTCTAGTTGTTTGGAAGCTAGATGCAATCGTTCTACACTGAACATAAAAGTGAGCTGAGTAGGTCCGAACGATGGACTATTGCATTGGTGGAAGAGAAGAGGAAAGAGGCAGGGAAGCCATAGATTAATGGAGAGAGACGTAGATGGCAGGAATTGAGAAGTCACAAAGAGGAGACGAAAAAGAATTACGAGATAACTAAAGGAGCATATGGAGAAACTATAGAGAATATGGCGGTAGATGAGGGCCATAGAGAAATAGCGAAGATATAGAGAAAATTGGATAATTGGAAGTGATAGTCTAGAGGGAGCCGATAACGGAGTTGAGGAAGATGCAGATTTTTTTTTTCGGCAGTTGCCGGAGTCTGGTGAAGACTTTGTGGGAAGCGAGCTTCTCCAAGTTATAAGAGATGGAGGTTATAGGGAGATAATAAAGAAGACAAGTGAGAGATAGAAAAACTAAGGAAATGAGAATAGGGGAGAGAATAATTATGTTGAGGAAACAGTACACATTGTATATGGTTACGGGTTTCTTTTAAACACAAGGGAAGATGGAAAGTAACATGAAAAGAGTTGTATTCAGTAAAATGTATAATATGAAAACAGTTCCATGATGGAAAATGTATACTTTGAAATGGAAATTGTAAACAAGAAGATGTGTGAGGTTGATTGGAAGTGGAAAATGGCGGGTCGCATTAAGATCAGTTGGTGTTTAGGTTCATTGGGACAGAGGTTGGTGAAGAGAGGGATGGAATTGGTAGTAGAAGAGGGAAGGAAGAGAGTGAGTGGAGATTTTTCAGGAAATTTTCTCTGTGAGAGAAATTTTTTTTTTAAGGGGGGGAGATGTGTGAACGGTGGTTTGGTTTTGATAGAGAGAAAGAATGTAGAAAAATGGTATGGATGGGTTTGGTTGCAGATTATTTGTCGTTAATGAAGGGAGATAAGATGTGTAAGATTAGGCATTGTCTTAAGGGAAATAACTTAGAATTAAGTCCCTTACAGGTTTGAGTGAGTTGAGAAATAAAGTATTGCACGGGAAAGTCGAGATGCGTAAACACATGTTAGGCGTGAACGAAGAATGTTGGAACGGGGTTTTTGACAGAGTCTGTTTTGAGACGCGCTAGGTGTAGGCAGGGAAAGGTGTTTCTCTCAAGTGTGTAGTTAGATATTGAACGTACAGCGTAAGATTTTATTGTTGTATAAGTTATATTCGGAGCACTAAAGTGTGTGCGTAAGAAAAAGTGTATTTCAAATGAAGAAACAAAACAGGTACGTTTTGACATGTTGATTATTTACTGCGTATGTGGCTCAGCAGACCAGGTCTGAGCAGAGGACAGTAAACAGATGAAATCTTGGTAAAAGTGACAGCCCTGGCGGTTAAGGCCAGTTTCTCGTATAGAGATATAACACGAACAATAGAAAAGAAACATAAACAGAAGAACGACAGGAAGTTCTGTCTGAATAAATATATGACATGTTCTATAGCTGAGACAAGTAATAGTAAGAAGACAAGCAAAATGTATGTGAAAAATGGATACTGAGATTGTTTGAAACTGAAGATTGTATTTTGCAAGACTGCCAACCTTGAAGAGAAAGGTTGGGCATACCATTTTTACTCAGTTATCAACGTATGTTAATAAAGTTCTACCATTGATATTTTCACTGCTGTTTTGAGTGGTATGAAGAAAAAGTAGAGTCGGTCTGAGTGAAGGAAGTTTCTAGTATTCACGGTTACAACACACTATCTACTGGAAGGGCAGAGGTCCGAATCTTGCAATACCCATCCCCGTCCACAATGTAACAGTTGTATTAACTGATGACGTAACCGTTATAGGAACTGATGATGTAACAGCTGTAGGAATTGATGATGTAAGAGCTGTAGGAACTGATGATGTAGAAGCAGTTAGAAATGATGATGTAACAGCTGTAGGAATCAATGATGTAACAGCTGTAGGAACTGATGGTGTAACAGTTGTAGGTGTTGACGGTGTAACCGCTGTATGAACTAAGTGTGTAACGGCTGTAGGAACTGATGATGTAACCAATGTAGGAACTGAAGATGTAACAGCTGTAGGAACTGATGATGTAACAGCTGAAGGAACTTATAATGTAGAAGCTGTAAGAAATATCGATGCAACAGCTGTAGGAACCAATGATGTAACAGCTGTAGGAAGTGATGGTGTAACAGCTGTAGGAACTGGCGGTGTAATAGCTGTAGGAACTGATGGTGTAACAGCTGTATGAACTAAATATGTAACAGCTGTAGGAACTGATGATGTAACAGCTGGAGGAACCGGTGATGTAACGGACGTAGGAACAGATGATGTAACAGCTGTAGTAAAGGGTGACATAACAGCAGCAAGAACTGATTATGCAGCAGGTGTGGGAACGGGTGACATAACAGCAGCAAGAACCAATGATGCCCCAGCTGTAGGAACGGGTGACATGACAGCAGCAAGAATTAATGATGTAACACGAGCAATCTGTAACACGCATGCGCATTTTTAACTCAGACGAATATGCGCATTCTTAACCCAGACGAAGATGTGTGTTCTTAACCCAGACGAACATGCGTATTCTTAACCCAGACGAACATGCGTATTCTTAACCCAGACGAACATGCGTATTCTTAACCCAGATGAACATGCGTATTCTTAACCCAGATGAACATGAGTATTCTTAACCCAGATGAACATGCGTATTCTTAAACCAGACGAACATGCATATTCTTAACCCAGACGAACATGCGTATTCTTAACCCAGATGAACATGCGTATTCTTAACCCAGACGAACATGCGTATTCTTAACCCAGATGAACATGCGTATTCTTAACCCAGATGAACATGCGTATTCTTAACCCAGATGAACATGCGTATTCTTAAACACGACAGGCAATCTGTAACACGAATGCGTATTCTTAACCCAGACGAACATGCGTATTCTTAACCCAGATGAACAAACGTATTCTTAAACACGACAAGCAATCTGTAACACACATGCGTATTCTTAATCCAGACGAACATGTGTATTCTTAACCCAGACGAACATGTGTATTCTTAACCCAGACGAACATGCGTATTCTTAACCCAGATGAACATTTGTATTCTTACGAACATGCGTATTCTTAATCCAGACGAACATGCGTATTCTTAATCCAGACGAACATGTGTATTCTTAAGAACATGCGTATTCTTAAACACGACGAGCAATCTGTAATACGCATGCGTATTCTTAACCCAGAAAACATGCGTATTCTTAACCAAGACAAACATGTGTATTCTTAACCCAGAAGAGCAATGTGTAACACGCATGCGCATTCCTGACACGTACAAGCAGTTTATAACACAAACAAGGTTATCGTAGTCCAAATTTGCACTATCAAATAAGGCCATATCAATTTCTGAACTTAGTTCATAATTTTGCGGTAAACTTTTAACATTTGCCGAAGATATTCTGATTACCTGTAGTATGTTTTTTATTCCCCGCTAAGAGCAAAGAATATTGGAATCGATCGGCCGTTTTTCATTTATATGTAACACAGCCGAAGCCTAGCAACTGTTTCATTTATTTGTAATTTCCATGTAGCGGAAGTAATGCGACCAATTTAGACCACATTGAACCCGCCTGCTAGTCTGTGGTAATCTCTTGTAATCACTTTATGACAATCACGCTATTACGTCTGGCCGAGGAATTTGCATATAGACGCCATATTTGCTCTGCTTCACCCTGGATCTTTTAATATTTGGGTTGGTTGGTTGTTCGTCCATCACGGGTGATGAAGACCACTCTGTTCATCCAATTATTTAAGAATATGTTAGGTTAGTCTATGGGTACGAAGGTGACTGAAGAGCCCAATGCGGGCCTGGAAAGATCTTGGACAGTGTGGGCAGGGAATGTTTGCTTCATGTGAAGGTTTTATTTCACGGTCCTTTCTAGCTTGTCTCCGCTGTTCCGCTGCTGCTCTTCTGGATGATTCGCATGCCGCTGCACCTTTACGAAGAGATGTGCGCCAAGCAGTTCGGTCTTGCGCAGCAGCTTCCCATGTGTCTGGGTTTATGTCAAAGGTTTTCAATGACGTCTTTAACGTGTCTTTGAAGCGCTTCTTTTGGCCACCATGGGAGCGTTTACCCTTCTGCATCTCACCATAAAAGAGTATCTTTGGCAGTCGATGGTCTGGCATGCGGACTACATGACCTGCCCAGCGAATTTGTGACTGCATCAGAATAGTATCAATACTAGGGATACCAGCTCTGTCAAGAACGGCGGTATCCGGGATCTTGTCTTGCCATTTGATGTTCATTATCTTCCTGAGACAGACTGTATGGAAGTGGTTTAGCTTCTTTACGTGGCGCCTGTATACAGTCCATGTTTCACATGCATATAGCAGCACTGGAAGCACCGCAGCTCTGTACACCTTCAGCTTTGTCTGTAGACTAATGCCACTTCGATGCCAAACGTTGGTGTATAGTCTGCCAAATGTGCTGCTGGCTTTGGAGATCCTGGTGTTCACCTCATCATCAATGACAATGTTCTGGGATAGTGTGCTACCAAGGTATGTGAATCTGTTCACAACATTCAGTTTCTCACCATTAACCTTGATGACTGGCTCAGTATAAACTGTGCCAGGAGCTGGTTGGTACATGATTTCTGTTTTCTTCGTGTTGATGGTAAGCCCAAAGTTGGCGCAGGCTTCGGAGAATCTATCCACACTATGCTGCAGATCAGCCTCTGAGCCAGCATTGAGGGCACAATCATCAGCAAACAGAAGATCTCTGATGGTGTGTGATTTGACCTTGGTTTTTGCTTGAAGCCTCCTAAGGTTAAACAATTTTCCATCAATACGATAACTAATGTCGATTCCTGTGTCCCCGTCTCTAAAAGCATCAGTCAGCATAGCAGAAAACATGATGAGATCGTGTGGGATGGTTTCACTATGCCACATTTGCTGGAAGATCATATGAAGTTTCTCTATCAGAACTGCACCGCCATCTTTATAAACCTCAACAGGAATTGAATCGGAGCCAGGGGCCTTTCCACTAGACAGTTGACGAATCGCTTTTTTAGTTTCCTCCAGAGTTGGTACATCATCTAATGCTTCATTTATAGGAATTTGGGGCAGGCGGATGATGGCTTCGTCGTTAATAGATGATGGCTGGTTCAAGATATTATTAAAATGTTCAGCCCAGCGTTGGAGCATTTTTTCCTTGTCTGTAATTAGTGTTTTTCCATCTGCATTAAGGAGGGGAAATGATCCTGATGATGTTGGACCATAGACCACTTTGAGTGCAAGGTAAAAGTTTTTCAAGTCATGGCTGTCAGCAAAGCCTTGGAGCTCATCCGCTTTATTACTCAGCCATGAATCCCGCATCTGGCGTAGTTTATGTTGGACGATTCTACGCATGTTGTTGAAAGCGTCTTTCTTGGATGTAGATTTTGGATCATTTAAATATGCTTTATGGAGATGGTGTTTCTCAGCCAACATCTGCTTTATATCATCTGAGTTCTCATCAAACCAGTCATTTTGTTTCTTGATGGAAGGACCCAGGACCTCTGTAGCAGTGTTGTAGATCTGCTCACTTAGGGCTGCCCAATTTGTTTCCACACTTTGGCCGTCTAACGAGATAGATTTTAGACGGTCTTCTAAGGTGTCAGTAAATGACTGTTTGATTTTTGTCTTCTTTAGTTTGGTGACATCCAGCCTCTTTTGAGTTTTCTTCCCCTGAGGGCGCCTGGCTGGTTGGATACGAATTTTAAGTTTAGATACAATGAGGCGATGATCAGTCCAGCATTCGGCACCACACATGGACTTGGTCACCCGGACATCTTGCCTGTCCTTCTTCCTAACAATTACATAGTCAATTAGGTGCCAATGCTTTGAGCGAGGGTGCATCCAGGAGGTCCTGTTGCGGGTAGGAAGTCGAAAAATGGTGTTGGTGACAAGGAGGTCATGTTCTGCGCAAGTTTGGAGGAGACGAAGTCCATTACTGTTACAGCGACCCACGCCGTACCTACCAATAGTGCCATTCCAGGAGATGTTATCTGAGCCTACTCTTGCATTAAAGTCACCAAGAATGATGAGCTGAATGATTTTAATATTTAACAAGCAATAAAACAACAAAGGACAAAACGCTCGTACTGGGAGAAGATAAATATTGTCTAAATCTCAGTCGCTACTAACCTGTTTGCCGCGAGGAACCAAGAAATGTAATGCCAATTATTTCTTCCTTTACAATATTAATATTAAAATTATATGAGCTGTGTCTAAATACGAGTATGTCGTGGCCTCCTCCAGTCATAACTGACTATGAAGACGAAGGGTCCTTCATGTGACAACCCGCAGCTGCATTTTATCTGGTGTTACTTAGACATGTTCTTTTCTCTTCTGCTTTCAGAGCTGAAAATGTTGAAATACAAAAGTATCAATAATATAAGTGTATGCACTCTCTCTAAAATACCAATAATATAATTGTATACGCTGTGTCAAGAGACACATAAATAATTGAGAAGATGTTTTGCTTTTGTAAAGTTTTCCTCTATGTAAAACAGCCTTGTAATGCTGTGTTTGTGTTTCTAATTTCTCGAATTCGCATTCATGCATCTGATTGCATCTTATTTATTGTATTTATTACTACTTTGGAGCGATGATTTTATCGATGTATTTTTCTCTGCCTTCCTCGTCTTGACTTTGAGCCGAGTTTAACATTTGTTATCAGATTCTCTCATTTCTCTTTGAAAATCCATAGTAAAAACAAAAGTTTCAAAAGAAGTCGAGTAGCTGCACCATAACTTGTTAATTGGCAACGTTCTCTTTAGGACCTCCTCATTTTTGGCTATCCCGGAAATCTCTTGCGACCTTCTCAGAAACAATATCTGTATCACCCTCTATGTTTTTCCTTCTTTGTGTTTAATGTTTATGTCTCACGTACATGTGACAGAATTGTCCGTTCTCTTTTCCTAGCATTCATGTTTATCGCCGACATTATTGCGCTACGTATCATTTTCTGTACTTAATTATTGTTTACACACCCTTCCCTCAATTCTTGTCATGTCGGGACTTCAGCGACCATCTTTTGCTGATTAGGGTAATTAATCACTGTCGTTTGAACCCATATTGACACCTTCTTCTTCTACTTCTTTCGTTCGCTTGAAATAAATTGTCTATATCTGCAATGTTGTTTCTTGTATAAACTTCACTGTCTTTTGTAGTTCATACAGAGGTCCGTATAGTTTTGCTTCCAGTGTTGTTTCTCTGGGCCAGTGGGTTTGCCTCAATATATCATATTCAGGGCAATCTTGAAGTACGTGCTCCGCAGTCTGGGGTGCTTGTTCACATGTACACATGGCTGAATAGCCAATCTTGAATTTTGTATACATGTGGCTGCGGAGTTGGTTGTGTCCTGTTCTGAGGCGCAGAATGACAATTTGTTCTGATCTGTTCATTGCTTGGTAGTCATCCTGCTTTGGTGTTGGTGGCTTTCTGATTGATTTGATCATCTTTTTCTTCTGATATTGACACCTGAATCTGTGGAGTGAAATGTTGTAACACATTTACGAGCAGACCGTGTGTAGGAGAGACCAGGAAAATGAAATAATCATTTCAAGAAAAGATGGGTCGCAGAATAATTATCCGTCTTGAGAGAGATTACTTGGGATAGATTATGAAGTCGTGAGTGTAAACATTATCGATAATAGACGGAAGCTGGCATACCATGTTTGGTGACTTGTAAACAACACATTTATCTTTGCGTTTGTTACGCAGGAATTTTTCGTGAAAGAAGGGGAAAATACGCATCTTGCATGTGATTTGTTTGGCATTTGAGATGTAAAAATACAACATTCCTGATTGGAACCTTGTTATATAGTAGCAATCTGGATGTGGGCCGAATGTTGCCTTATAATTTAGCGCCTTGTGAGTTTACCGCACTGTGGAATTCAACTCGTCAAGAAGACAGCTAAACAAGCCAGAATAAGGAATAGGATCAGGATTCCATTTTAAAGGACTGGACAACGTGTGTGAGCATCTTGTGAAATTACACAACGACAACTTTACCTTTATTCATACGGAAAGCCCGAAATCCTAGGAACCTTAACACTAAGTCATAGTGGGAGTCTATTGTAAAGTAAAACCCTAGATCACATGTAAGAGGCATGTTAATCAAGTTGCCGAAACTATTTCTCTCAGCCAGAAGTATGAATTGCCCAAGAATTTGGGGTGAGTTGTACATTTTATAATTCTATATTTTGCATTTATTAACATGTGAAAATTGCTAGTGGATGTCCAAGTCATACGAGGCTAGCAACCTCAGCATATAGAATGATGGTTTCATGAACCACTACTGCAAGAGCTGGTGATTGCTTTATGCGGGTTTCTCATAGAGAACCAAAAGCAGAGGTACTCTAAGTTCCATACGGAGCAGGGAGTGGATGATGACAGACGTGATGTAGATACTTATTATATTAACTTTTTCAACCAGTGCATAAGTAAATGTAAACATGTTGAATATAAATGCAATGGAAGGTTTCCGCTCACTGGCATTAACATTAATGTTCAGAGAGGGTAAATTCTGAGGCAGATGGGATGGTGAAATAAAAAGTGGGGACACCTGATTTTGGGTCAGGAAACCCAATACTCAGGAGGGTATTTGTGATGTATAATGGAAATATAGCCTACAGTACCTGACAGCCGTGAAATCCCGTTAAGCGTCTATGATTTGCTAGCACAGCCAGGCAACTTACAGCCTGCGTTTACTCATTTTTAATCCACGCCTCTTCTCCCTGAAACGTAAACAAACGGAAATATTACCAACTTCCGCGACCTGCCAGTCATAACGGGGAGCGAACCACGTTTGTTTACCTGAGTTTCTCACGCAAGCTGATCTGTCAATCATCAGATATCAGACAGATGCACGTGGAAAAACACTGGACCTCTTTGAAGTGAGACCACGGGCAAAATATTTCCCCGAGGGATCCTTTGATGTTCGTACATACAGAGGGAGAAAACTCTTTGATCTCCAGAAACGGGGGAAAATCTACAGAAACCCGTTACACGGTTTAAGTCTCTGTTGTCTATTAGCAACGCCGACCAAGAGACCGTGGAAAACCTTTTATCGGGGAAAACGTAGTCTCCCGATTTCTACTATGCGCTAAGAGTGTGAAAATTAACATCCTCTAGAGATCATAATAACATGATGCATATAAACTGCGTCTTCTCAAATCAGTTATCAGTTGTCGCTCAAGAATTTTTCGGAGTCTAAACACGTAGTCTAGAACCATTTTGTGGAAGGTGTGTTAATAGCCTTCGTGGGGATTTCATTCTGATTTTCTGGTAATATAAATTTGTGCTAAGCGTGTTAGAGTGTTAAAGTTTACCATTATAATTCACTTAAAGTCTAGCTGTTAAAGACCAGTGGAAAATAACGAGTAGCTATTTATTTACCAGTTGTGCAGTTTATTGATAACTTTATCACCCGCTTTCTCACATAAGAAGATACGGTTTAGCTGACTGAATTAATATGATAGTTATTTACTGAGAGTGGACCATAGAATTCACGGTATATTTCATTTTGTGTAGTTTAGTAAGTGACTGATATTTAAAATACCATACGACAAACAAACAGACGCCGACAATCTAATAGCTATTAATGACAGGCGATATTTGTTAAGTGTGCGTATGGATAATTAAATAATAATAGACATTGTGCACTGATCGTTAACACGCGCAAAGGAGCGGGGAGGGCACATACCTTCACCCGAACTAGAGACGCCGCGATAGCGAAAACTGACCGGATAGGAATAGGCTAAAGACACTGTGTGCCTTTTAAATGTAATCAGGACTGACGGAGAGGATGAGAGATCGTCTCGTCCCCTTTCGTGTATATGTTATGTAGAGATATAATAGTAGCATTTTTTTCATAATGTTTCTCTTTTCTAGCAGACCTGACCAAACGGCGACCAGCGGTCTATTTGGTCTTTATTTTGGTCTATTTTGGTCATTTGTCTACATTTACTGGTTGGATTAATGTTGTCATCTTCTTGACATTACGCGTCCCCAAGTTCAGTTGTGAACAGGAGTTGCCAAAGAGACACATGAACATTTAATAGTAAAATTAACTGGACTTACAAATACCCAGATATTCATTCAATTTTATCAGCCCACTGTGGCGTAATACCTATAAAATCACTATCTGACTTTTGAAAGTCGTATCCAAGTGGATTTTATCGAGAAGAGTTACGCTGTTTCTATATCGGCAATCACTACAGAGCCAGCCGATAGGATTTACCATCACCATCATAAATAACAGGTTTTTTTTTAGCAACCAGATGTTTCTTAGTACTGTGAACACCAGATCTCGGTTCTACATTAACTATTCGAAATGACATTTGTCTATCCAGGAATCAACCTCCAAATTAGGCGTCCCCCTTATAAAATTTAATTATTCAAGGGGGGACTGGGGCCAATTTGGGAGATAAAAACACTGGAAATATATATTTATTCAGAAATTAGATGTCCAAGAGACGTCTTCACCAAGAATAGGGTAAGCGTGATTGATGTGGCCACGTATGACAGAGAGAGTGAATATTTTCTTAGTTACATAAACTGTATCATCAGTTATTTTTTTTTGCTTAAATATTGTTTACTTTACTGGATAGCATTTAGTAGGAACTTCGTTCTTTTCTTTACTGTCTATTCTGTAACATAGTGATAACCTTTGACCTTTGGGGTTATTAACTTGTTGGGGTCTTTCTTTCTCAATAAAGGGGGAGGGCACATGTACTCTGATATTTTCTTTGTATGAATTCTGATTATTTTATTTGATCTTTCTTTAGATATTCGATGTTGTAAAGTTTAATGATAATAAACAACAAAAGAACTTACCTTTGTGTGTTGGTCAGACCCATACCCAATTTACCATAGTTTTTCACGTTTGTGTGTCTTGTTGTCACATAATTGTGTGTGTGTATTTAGTTAAACTTATATTTCTAGATATAGGGAGGTGCAAGATTGTCTTATGCTAAAAGATAGTCATATAGATAGGCTGGACTAGAGAAACTTCTCATTTCAGAGACAGATCTTCTCCTTAAACTATTCACTCGTGAAATCTAATTATCACTCCTTTATTTCTCACGTACTATCACCATCCACTCTACTCAGCCGGGACCATAAATATCTTTCAAACGTATCAAAAATTTACGACAGTATTTGTTTCTCTCTTATTTCATGATACTAGTCGGTGGTACTAATTGGTGCTGCTATCTGTTGAACAAGTGACTGGTATAAGTGGCCTGCAGTCAAAGCTAGACACCTACAACAGACGGGTTGTGACAGAATGGGGCGCCCTCTCAATCTCTGTTCCACTCCGGCAGTAATCGGTGAATTTGTGGTATTTAATTTCAATTGTCGCACTTTCTTCTTTCTTTCTATACTATGTAGCAGATAATTATATTTTCAAGTATTCTTTCACTACCTTCAGTATATTATGTCTTGTCTGTTATCTGACACTTCTTGCGGATGATAAACACCTCACATTTGCAAGGAGAGGTAGAGATAATATTACGAAAGGCAGGTTGGTAAAATGCCCCTGTACCAAGCTTGGCAGCGGCAGATTAACACGTACATCGCCCAGCGCTATCTACCTAATCACCGATAAGAAGGGTATGCGCATCACCAAAGCTTGGAATACAGGGAGACAACTGATGGACAGACACAGATAAGAGATTACTTTCTGATAAAATAATGAATTATTACTTTTAACACACGTTGTTATATGAGGTTAACGACATGTTCGCGAGTCTGTATGCAAGTCATCATATATCTTATTGCCATATATGTAATACACGACCTTTTGCTTTACGCACCTTATTTCACGTGGAATATTTTGAAAGTACCACACCCTTCACCCGCCTGTTAAAAATGATTTTGTCGTTTATTTAACTCCATAACAAACAGATGCATGAGAGACCGGGAAAATAACCTGACACGTTTCAGTGTTATTCCACTGTGAAGATCGCTTGCCAAGATACCAGACCTTGCTAGAGTGAAGCCTAGAATTCAGAATTCCTTCCTAACATTCCGGACACCTTTTATTGGAGAATTTTGGACGGACTTTCATAGCCCAGGAAATCTCTTTCATATTAAATAAGCAAACCGGGACTGAGGAAACTGAAGGACCACACACGAAGTCAGAGAGGGAACTTATTAAATTAACGACACACCAGACGAGTGTATGAGGCCGATTCAAGTCTCTTTTATTCATCTGAGAAAAAAGTCTGTAAGCCAGGATTGGCGTAAGTTGTCATTTTACATTCTATATTTTCATTACTAACATGTGAATTAACATTTAAATGTACATTACCATGTGAATTTTAATATGTGGAAATCGCTAGTGGATGTCCAAGTCATTTGAGGCTGGCAACCTCA
The DNA here is from genome assembly GCA_024509875.1 of Oreohelix idahoensis. Classification (NCBI taxonomy): domain Eukaryota; kingdom Metazoa; phylum Mollusca; class Gastropoda; order Stylommatophora; family Oreohelicidae; genus Oreohelix; species Oreohelix idahoensis. The sequence continues at coordinate 310,764 of JAMPIV010021475.1, forward strand.
GCGTATAGAATGATGATTCATGAACCACCACTGCATGGGCTGGTGATTGCTTTATTGCTAGTTTCTTAATTAGAACTAAAAGCAGAAAGTAATGCCAGGTTCCATAGGGAGCAGGGAGGAAAAGATGAAAGAAATGATGTACATTCTAAGTATAAATACTTACAATTTCAAGCAGTGTAAATGTTCAAATAAACATATTCACTTTAAAATTAATGTAAGTTTTCAAGCTTTAAACCAGTGGAAATGTTTATGTGAAAATATTCATTTTTAAATTAATGGAAGTTTCAAACTTTCAAAATCAGTGTAAACATAAATGAAAACATATTCAATTTATATTGTGAACAATTTACAATCAGTGGAGATGTAAATGTAAACAGACTCTTTCTGTATTATTAACCTTTTCATTTAAATGAAAGGTAAAGCTAAAGTTATGCTATTTATATGTAAAGAAAGTTCTATCCCGAGGGATTAAATTTAATTCCCATCGAGGGTAAATTCTTAGATAAACGGGATGATGGAATGAGAAGATAGGGACCCTTAACCATGGGTTGGAAAACGCAATACTCAGAAGAGCGTTTCGTTTCTATTCTTTACCATAGTTATTGGTGGTACCAGCAGAAAGTGCTATCTCTGGAACCAAGTGAAGATAGAAGTGGACTGACGTTGTGCGATACGCCATCATAAGAGGGTCTTATAGACAGACGCAGGACCAACTAGGTCGTTACTCCTTAACGTTCTAGAAACGTGCGGCGCTTTTAACCTTGACCAGCGACTACCGAGAGTAGTGTAAACAGAACCCATCAGCGGGAGCAGAAACTTCTATTGGCAGCTAAGTGAAAAATATACGCTGCCAAAGTGAACTTCCTTCCTAAGAATTCTATCATCTATCAATGATGAATCCTTTCTTTTAAACTATTAAAATTACTTTCAAACTGTTAAAACTTAAGTGATTATCAAATTTTGTTATTTGTCTTCTCTTCTTCCGTCCTTAGCCACCGACCGTCAAAGCGTTCAGTGGCCATTACGCCTATTGGCGTCTTTAGGGCAACGGCAAATCAATCCATTTGCTGTTGTTTCAGTAATCTAAGTGACTGGCAAACGGGTGATCAGCCCGTTGGACTTGTTATTTGTAATGTTACAAATTTAACTTCGATTTAATCATTTTAAAGTTACAGCATGTTTGTCTCAGTCAATTTACTACACACACTCTAAACATGGCTATACCAGAATAGTAAGAATTCCACTGAGTAAATCAGGGGTGGGGGCTTGAACGAGCTGAAATTAATAAGTGCTTAATTCCTTCACAAAAGTTGTCGGCAGATTTTAAAATTAACGTGCTCAGCCAGCACAGCATTGTTTCCGCTTATCTGAATATCTTGTGAACACACCCTTGTAATAGAAGTGTCATCACCCTTCTATCTACATCTCTACCAAGAGTAATCTTTTGTGGAGGTAGACACCTTTGAAGCCTATATTAGATACTTGTGAGTTTTGGCCACTGTTGGACCACTACTGCAAAGCAGGGGAGGATAAACCGTCACACGGGTCTTAACAGACGCTGGACCATCTTCGCAATTACTCTACGATAATACGAGGAACGTGTTGCGGCCACTAGACTGACTTGACCAGTGACGAGAGTGAACCAGTCCATAACCTGCAAAGAACAAGCATCGGCTGGAACAGAAACGAACCGACATCTTATTGGCAGCTAAGTACCCATTCAAAGCTGCCAAGTGAACTCTCTAATAAAGAACTTTTCAAATCAGACCATCACCTGTGAGGACATTTTAAAGATTTTGTCTAAATTCACCCCACCCTTATTTATTTTACATTTGATACCGATAATTGATTATTAAATTTGTTATCTGTAAATATACCAATTTACAGTTGATTTAGTCATTTTGAGTGAACTGCACTGTTGCGTTCTTTTTGCGCGCGTAATTTTAAATGTTTAGCACAGCTAAGAATATATATATTATTTAGCTACGCGCGATTTGACACGAGGTTGAACACAGAAGGGCAACGGGTGCGCTCAGGGGGAATAAGATGGACGTTATGAAAGGGGGATGCCAAATGCCTATGGCCTGAGACGGTTGTCTCTAGACGGAGCCGATTTGTAAGTCTTGCCGGATTGAGGGAAGCAGTCATGTAGAGATTATAAACCTCCTGGTTGGGAGTATCTATGTTAGCCAGTGCAGGGCTCGTTGCATATTCTTAATATGCTAATTTCGTCATTTTTATTATAATCTGGCTGTATTTCAACACACATGCCATGTTGTGTTGCTAGTGGGATCCAGATCCTGACCGTATATTATCGGGATTATTCTTCGTACATATTTGAGGGTTAGTTATTCAATAAAACCCTTGGCGTTGCAGGCAAGCTCCGTATTGAAAGGCATGATAGAATTATTGGCCGTGAAGTTCAGCGCCGTCCTTGAGAGGTCGGCCGTTATAAGATTTCAATCAAGTTCACGATTGAAAATGCAATGAATTGTGATGCCCCGATGCTATAATCTATACTATTGATGTTGATGCCTACTTCTATATGATTGATCAGAATACCTAACGTTTATACCATGCCGTTATAATGATGCTACGTCGTCTGACTTTGTGATGTCAATGTACATGTCAGTGCACAATAAATTATGTCGTCAACTTTAATACTTGGCTCCAATCTAATTGACGTGCCAGTCGTCACTGTACCGTGTTGACATTATCTTCGTTGGCCATAGAGTTACACGGCCCACTATATATATATTTTGCGTTGAACATTTTCTGGAATCGCCCTTGCCAGTAGTGCCAATCAAGAACACCAACAGATCTATATTCCAACATCCCGCAACAATCGAAGATTTCCTACATTTAAGAGATATCCTACATCTGGTGTGCCAGTCAAAGGGGATAAGAATTTTTTCTGTAATCAAGAACTCATGCTTCGAGAACTGATACAGCAAATTTATAACTTCAAGGACACGACTTGTCTCTTAACGGTCAACCTCCTTGACCTTTAATGATCCGGTGTTCAAAGACTATAGCAAAGATCAACGTTGGACTGCATCACGTCCTGTTTTCAAGCACCTACATGCAACACCCGAGAACCATCATCGCTAGCTTTGCGAGGGCCGGGAATTTTTTCTTCTTAAAAGGATAAGTGGTCACTGATTGTTTGTACTTTGTACCACTGTTGCATGTTATTGATGAGCCTTTCTTAATATGTCCATTCTAATATTATTTGTATTGCATGTTCTATGTTTAATGTTTCACGTGGGCGGTAGGGAGGCCGATCTGACAAACGAGGTTCATCTCGAAGCTAATTCGGGCTCTTGTCAGACGTTCTATAGGATTTAGTTTGTAAGTTTCAATTGAGCGGTAATTCCAGTTCAAGGCTAAAAAACCTTGCTGAAGTTCTGATCGCTACTTGTTTCTTATAATAGTAATTGTTTAGCTGTTACGTCAAGTCTTTATTGTTGTTTTCGTAGTAATTTCTAACATGTACCTTATTTTTATGATGTATTTTGTTCGTAAACGTCACCCTCAACCTCACTATTGTTTATTTTTATACACTTTATGTTTATACCTTGTATTGTTACTTGTCTTGTCATTTTGATCGCAGTGTCATTGCGCTCTTTGCAAAATTGTCCTTTTTAGTTCTACTTTATTGTTCAGTTGATTCTGCGAATGTTTTCATTTGTTACTTAGTATCTTGTCTTTGTAACTATTATTCTCATTGTCTACATCTTGTATTTTCTACTTATATGATTTTAATGCATGAATAATTAATGGCTAGGTAATAATATAACATATTTCTGACATTGATGATAATTGGTATACGAGTTCTCTGGACAGGAACTTGTCACATGCTAATTACAGGATACATTGTTACCCTCAGTAAGTGATATTTGATTAGGTAAGTGGACCTCATATAAATTAGACAAAAATGTCTATGGATGACATGATACCTGTATTGGAGATGCTGCTCCAGAATGGTAGGGATCATGGATTTCAAGGCCCAGAACTTGAGGAATATGTGATGGATCGTTTTTTAGGCCAGGCAGCATCAGATTTGGATGACTTTGCGAGTTGGCATTTTCGTTCTATCCCACATATAAATATTGCCACGGACTTGGCACAACTACTGCGTAAGGATCTGCGTTTGTTTTTAGTGAATTACACCCATGAACCACATGGTAATGTAATGAAAAAAATATATCGCGCTATACGCGACGACAATTTTCATGAGGAACAAATAACACACGACAAACAGTGTCGTCAGGAAAAGATACAGTTGTTGGAGGATATTGCTGAGGAGAGTGCATTATATGTGATACAATCCAAACTTGAAAGTGATCTGCGAAAATTGAAAGTGGAGCTTACCAATTCTAAGGCCTCACTAGAATCTACCATGGATAAAAATAAAACTTTGGAGTCTGAGGTTAAGGAACTCACATTGAGAATTTCACAAGATAATGCTGTAGACTGCCAAAGAAAACTTCATGAACAGTGTGTTAAAATTCAAGAGCTTACCTCAGAAGTAGCTCTATTGCAACCACATATGTTGGTACAGCAAACAAAGAAATTAAAGAAATTGGCACGACAAAGGATAGCAAGGAAAGAAAAGGATGAGAAAAAGAGAGTAGAGGAATTAACTATGGAGAAAGATAAGTTGGCCAACTGTGAGACATTACTCATCGAGGAGAGGAGTAAAATTGTAAACCTTAATACAGTCATTAGGAGTCAGAGTGAAGAGATTTCAATCCAGAATTTAGAAAATGTTAAATTGAGAACTAGGGTTGATGATTTACTCGATGTGGTGTTAAATAAAAATATATTGTCAAATCTTAATAATGGAAATACTACTGTACAACATGCCGGTAGTCCCAAGTGTGATACAAACAGGTCTGTACAACCTGCCAAAGTAAAGATATCATACAGAGGTAGTTACAATTTTCCTCGACATCACCCTGATGCCAGTGTATCTGGTCATAACTATACTGCTTCCTCTGGGAGTTCGTCATGGCGACATGTCGATAACAGTAAAAACGGGGTGACAAATAGTTTATCGTATCATCCTAAGCCCCCAAATAAAATTGTTTCCCATAATCAACAAAATCATGTCACTTCATTTCATGAGAAGCCTAAAAAGTATGTTAAGAACATTCCAAACTTGCGGAATCTGAGACGTACAGGGACAGACAAGTTTGTTCCATTTGAGGATAGTGTGACCGATATCGTTCACACTGGTTCTATTTATTTCGATGAGAATCGTTATATACAACATGCTCAGGGGACTTATACTCCCAATAGTGTGAATGATGTTAAAGGTGACACAAAATTCACTTGTAAGAGTCGTGACATTATTCGGCGCGTTGATGATATTAATATTCATCATGATAATCACAAGTACAACCGTGATTTTCCAACTATTACGACATGCAAGAATCTACATGTCCGTACAAATTCCTCTTCGCGCTCACTACGCGCTAAACATAATAATGATAATTTCATTGATTATCGGGCTCAGTTGCGATCTGGCCGAGATCAGATGTCACTGAATCGCACTGTACTGGTGCGCAACATTCCATCGCATACGACTTGGTATGCACTTCGAACATTTTTTCAGAAAGTTGGTAATGTTGAATTTGTTCGCATGTTCGAACTTGAAAATTCTTGTCAGCAGCTTGCTTTTGTACGCTTTAATAACTATTTTGACGCTCACAGAGCTGTTAAATTTAAACATCGTTCACTTTTTGCACACCATCTTTTAGACGTGCGACTGGTACAAAACTCTGCACCACGCACTTTATAGCTGCGTTTGCTGGTGCGTTTTTTCTGCATTCTTCCGGATGTTTTGTACTTATCTTTTCTTCTATTACTGTCACTACTCAGTAATTAATCTCATTTATGTCTTGCATATTTGCATTTCTTTACTTTCAAATATCCTATCGGTTTCGACTTTCTTCACTTGTTGTTTCTATACTTTTTTATTTTTATTTAATGGGCCGGTTAACTCAGTCTTTTCTTTGTAATACGCGATGTCTGTGATATCCAGTTGTCATTACACACTTATTTTTATTTTTCCTATTGACTTCGATATCAATTTTTATATTTATGTCTACTCTTTACATCATTGCGTACACTCATGTTTGCTCTTGTTTTATCTTGGGCCAATTTTTTCTGCAGCACATTATTCGCAGCGCGACTTCCATTTCACGCTGGTATTTTTGTTCTTCCTATATCGGTAATACATTCATTACTGTTTTGACTGCTGTCACTACTACCTTTTCTTGTCTCCTAAAGAAAGGATCACCTGTCATGGAATAGTGGTCAAGGAAGTACCAGACCACATGCGGTAAGATTTATTAAAATTCTTGCGTTAAAAATATCATACTTTTACCAAAAGGAACGTTTCGTTTCTTTATTCACAGGAACGTATTTATGATGGGACTCGGAGTTGTGCATGTGCATAACTTTTATCGTCAATGGATTGAAACTAAACGACTCAAGGCTATGATAAACATCACATTGTTAACCCTTATTTGGTCGTTACGCTTACTGCTGAGACTTTTTTTGGTCATTTCGTCACTACCTCGGACGATTATTGGACTTACGAGTGCATACCTCACGAATTTCATTCTTGCACGAGTCTCTATCATCGTCTGTAATTTGGTTTTCGCTACTCAAGCCATCCGCAATACTGACACCTCAATGGATGAATTTTTCTCTCGAAACCACCTTGACTCTACCGAGCTTCTGCTCCCCTCAAGTTGTGACGCCACTACGTGACCAAGTCAGCACTATGAATGATTGCTTACGAATGTGGTGAAGTGGGATGTTATAAATATTTATAGGGGACTTAGTGTACTGACTGAGATCAGCTGTGAAGGTATATATATATCTAATAAGAGTAGTGTATTATATATAACCTTACTTGCTGCCACATATATATATACCTCAGTCAGAATTATTCTGGAATAGTGTGATGACTACGTTATATGTCTAGGGTATGTGTATGATGAAGTGTAAGTCAAAACAACAACAGACAGATAAACAATTTAATTTATTCCACTACAATTGACAACACTGTGACACTCACATACATAAAACACTCTACGAGGATATCTTAAAGGAGTCACTGATAACTTTTCAAATAACAATATGTATTCATTGCTGTCATGAATGTATATGTGTCCTGATTCAAATACAAAGGGAACCAGGAATCACAATCAATTTTAATTACAAGTTATATGTACAGAATTTCTCAATATGAATATTGTAGTGACATATATTATTAAAAGTATCCTATGTGTGTCAGTTGTGTAGTGGTAATATGAGGTAATACTGGTTTTGTTTTGTTCAAGCTCTGTTGGTATTTGTCATCATGACTTCAATAGTTTGTCTTTATTGGAACTAGTATTGGAGATGTTCTCAGTTCCTGATATTAAAACAATTTAATTCCCCTCTTAATGTTATTTTTACAATGTCATTTTAAGATGGGGGTACATAATGTTGAGCTCAGCTGGCCACATCAGCTTATCTTGCGTGATGGCGGCAGGAAAAGACTCCTCTGCTCGATTTCTCCCCTGGGCTCTGGAGACACCTCACTGATAGCTAAATGGACCAAGGAGTATGCTATCCGACTCTGGATTCAGCAAAGCTCTGACCAGGTGCTGCTCAATAACGTCAAGACCACAGTCCCTGAAAAAAGGAAGGATGTACCTTCTACGTCATAACTAATTTATACTCTCTTTTTACACTGAGCACAATACATCACAAACATTGAGTTCAGAGCGTTAGGCCAACTGTCAGCTTCATCTGAAATACTTTATACCAGTATTTCCCTCCCTAATGGTTACTACGCCTCTGCACTTCCAGCATTATTTCTGTCTAATCAATAATCTAGGTGTCAGTGTACTGTTTGGCCATTCCATGCCGTTTTACTTTCCTCCGACACCTTCTGTTCAGGCTGGAGCATTATAGGCTTTTCCTCATGTTCGCTACTGAACTACACATATATACAGGCATAAATTAACAATTTACATTCAATTTTCATTAAAAGATATTGAATATTTCAAACCTACCACAATTCATGGAAATACACAGATACGTTGACTAGCAATGAATTCTGGCACAAATACTGGCACAAATTCCCATCTGCTTATGTTCCAGGCTTTTATTTAGCAAAAAGATGAGCTGGCTTCAACGCACTGTTGCTTCATCAAGCTTATTTGAACTAGTGGTCTCGAACTAACGCTCTGAATTGTGTATATTCGCAGCTCTAACCAATGAAACCCTGTCCACACATCTTTTCAAAAAATGCTCCTACTCCCGTTTTAATGTGTTGTGGAAACGCTTGTATTTATGCAATGGCTTATATTTAACGTGGAAACGTTACGATTTGCAGACGAAGCATAAAACAAAGGGGGAAATCGAACTTATTAGATACATAAAGGATTACAGGACATTTAACTTTCACAGAGTTTCATGATTTTAATTCACTTCGATACGAGCTGAAGACAATCTTCATTGCTTACGTGATGATTTCTGGACATTTTAATTAATTTAAGTTACTTTCATTATAGATTACTTGGTAACATTTTAAATTTCCATAACTTTGGGTGACATCTATGACATTCATATTCACTTAATTATTTCAGTACTCGAAATACGCTATTCCATAACACCCTAATTATTTTATAACCGCGCATTATCCGCGCTTAATAATTTTTGGCACATAGACATAATTCATGTGACCATTGTAGCGTACTTGCTGTGTGGCTAATCTTGCCTACACATCCTTTGGATTGTGTTATTTTCTTCGAGCATGTTGTGTTTCGTGTTGATTTTATTTAATTATTTCTTCCTCTTACAGATATTCGCATACATACACTACTTAATTTAATTGCGTTCACTGATTGAGATTTTCTCTTTTATCATCCTATTTGATTACTGTCTCCATTTATCACCATTTCTTTCCATTCTTCTCTACTTTATTTCAGTATCTCATTTCATTTGCGACTTCTTAACTTGTTGTTTTGTACCATTTTGATACATTATGTGTCATTTCTTTTGTTTGAGTTTTGAATTTGGAATCTATTTTCTTTTTTCCAAACTTTACCTCACATATTATTATTCACACATACCTTCACATTTAAATGCTATTACATTAATTGTGAAAATGAACTTGATCGATGTCGTGGGTATAAGTTAAATCAAAAAAAAAGCTTCGCTTTTTTTTTTGTCTCATGGGTGGAAGGTATCTGTTGCGTTCTTTTTGCGCGCGTAATTTTAAATGTTTAGCACAGCTAAGAATATATATATTATTTAGCTACGCGCGATTTGACACGAGGTTGAACACAGAAGGGCAACGGGTGCGCTCAGGGGAAATAAGATGGACGTTATGAAAGGGGGATGCCAAATGCCTATGGCCTGAGACGGTTGTCTCTAGACGGAGCCGATTTGTAAGTCTTGCCGGATTGAGGGAAGCAGTCATGTAGAGATTATAAACCTCCTGGTTGGGAGTATCTATGTTAGCCAGTGCAGGGCTCGTTGCATATTCTTAATATGCTAATTTCGTCATTTTTATTATAATCTGGCTGTATTTCAACACGCATGCCATGTTGTGTTGCTAGTGGGATCCAGATCCTGACCGTATATTATCGGGATTATTCTTCGTACATATTTGAGGGTTAGTTATTCAATAAAACCCTTGGCGTTGCAGGCAAGCTCCGTATTGAAAGGCATGATAGAATTATTGGCCGTGAAGTTCAGCGCCGTCCTTGAGAGGTCGGCCGTTATAAGATTTCAATCAAGTTCACGATTGAAAATGCAATGAATTGTGATGCCCCGATGCTATAATCTATACTATTGATGTTGATGCCTACTTCTATATGATTGATCAGAATACCTAACGTTTATACCATGCCATTATAATGATGCTACGTCGTCTGACTTTGTGATGTCAATGTACATGTCAGTGCACAATAAATTATGTCGTCAACTTTAATACTTGGCTCCAATCTAATTGACGTGCCAGTCGTCACTGTACCGTGTTGACATTATCTTCGTTGGCCATAGAGTTACACGGCCCACTATATATATATTTTGCGTTGAACATTTTCTGGAATCGCCCTTGCCAGTAGTGCCAATCAAGAACACCAACAGATCTATATTCCAACATCCCGCAACAATCGAAGATTTCCTACATTTAAGAGATTCCTACATGCACCCTATGTCTAAGTCATTTTAAATACTTATAACAGAGCTTTTTAAGTAATATTTTACTGCGTTAAATCAGTTGGGGGCTCATCAGAACGAGCAAAATCCTAACTCGTAGAAGGTCGGGAAAGATAAAAAGTTTACACGGCCTGGATCCTATCAGCCGTAGTACTTGATTTCTTTTAAATTTCTATGAAGCCCCCCTAGAATTGAAGCACCATTCTTCAATTCACATCTCTGCCAAGAGTAATCTTGAGCGAAAGGTAGACACCTTTGAAGACCCTCAGTAGATACTCTGAATTTTGGCCACTGTTGGACCATCACTGCAGAGCAAGGACAGTGTCGTAAATTTACGATAGGTATTTAAGATAGCTTCTGGTCCCGTCTGAATAGAACTGAAAAGGTGGTAACTAAGTGAGAAATAAGGTATAGGAAATAGATTTCACGAGTGAATAGTTTAAGGGTAGAATTTGTCCCTGGATTGAGAAGATACTCTAGTCCAGCCTATCTTTACGACTGTAATTTGTTATCAGAAAATTCTACTCTCCGTACATTTAATATATACGTTTAATTATACACACCCACACACACAGTTAAGTGACGTCAAGACACACACAAACGTGAAAACTATAGTGGAATAATGAGCTGACCAACACAATGGAGATTATGTTAAGTTTATTATCTGACTGCTGACCAATATAATATATATATAATATAATTAAGATATATATATATATATATTAATATTTATGCATATTAAACATATATAAATATATATCATACAGATAATACTATTAGCGAACAAAAAAAAAAAAGAAGTGGGTACAATGATTATACAAATGACATCTTTTTACTCTTGTCACGTGGCCACATTCACCTCAGTGAACATATAACATAATCCAGGGTTGTGCTTCTCCGAAATAAGCCCCAGTTCCTCCACGTATAATTAATCTTCCTAATGGGTAACGCTTACTTTGGTGATGTTATTGAATATGATAATGTCACATCCGATAGTTTATGTAGCCAAGTATAAACCGCGATTTAGTGTTCACAGTAGAAAGTAGTTAGTACTTCCAATAGTTAAAGGAAATGTCTAGTGGGTAAATCTTTCTGGATAAATCCTCCTGACAACACAATGGTCAATAGTCGGGAACAATGTTATATATATATATTATATTTTGCCACAGCGGGCTGATATAATTGAAGAAAAACAATCTTGATATTTGGTGTCTCCAGTTATACTTAATTCTTATTGTCTATACGTTTGGACTCTCTCTCTGGATGAAACAAGAGGACCGCACAGGTCAACATCGAAGACCCGATAAAGACTAAGAATTGTTACTGGTTGTATTTTGACTTAGACCGCTGGCAGGCTGGTTTGTGATCAGTACTAGATTTAGGAGAAAACAAAACATGTAATCACAATATCAATATCCTATCAGGTTACGCGTAAGGTTAAGATCTCTTATCCACTCTGTCATTTAATTAAATTAAAAGCACACAGGTCTTAGCATATCTTATCGGTGATAATTTAATTATGACTACTTTACACATATCGCTTGTCATTACTAGCTATTTGTTTCGCCACATGATATTACACTAGTCACTTACACAATTACACGTCATTAATTAGAAGTAAATTTATATTCCGTCAATAGTCTATCGCCTAGTGTATTTATTAGTCAATTAAAACATCTTTTAGCGAGTGATTAAATTTTCATTACAGCTGGAAAAATTAGCTATATGTTATTTACTACGCTAGTCAATTAACACAGAAAATCCCAGTGAATTATAATGAGGAAACACATTAAATCACTTAAAGGCTAATATATATTACCGCAAATCATAAAAATGAAACTATCTCTACGAAAACTAAATAATCCACTTTGTACAATGGCTCTAGAATGTCGAGCTAGATATTTCAAAAATTCTGAAGCGACTAGATAAACTGACTTTGGGAGATGAGTATAAATACAAAAAAGCCGTTATCTCACCAACTGGTGCGAGAAATCGCGCCTTCGGTCATATCAGGGGAATCAAGAAGCTTCGTTCCCGAGATAAAGAATTTTTATGGTCCCTCTGTTCGACCTTGCCAATCGACAACAAAGGCTTCTGATCTCAGCGATTGCGTCCCTGTATGTACAACATCACAGGATTCGCTTCCCTTGTAGAGAACTTCAAAGTGGTCTACCTTCCACGTGTTGAGGGCACGTACAATCTGACAGTCATCGTAATACTGACTGCTCCGCTGGTGTGAGAACTTCTGTCAGACAAGCGTTCTACGCTCACCTGAATGAGATACAGTTTCGAACGTATGTAAACAACTCGCAAGCTCGTGAAAGCAGAAAAAAATAGGCGTGGCTAAAATATGAGTCAAGACAGTCGATTTGCGTGGGTTTTTTCGTAGCAAAAATTATACACGCTGGAGGGGGAAGCGAAGGTGTACAGAAAAGATGCGATATTTGCATATACCTGTCACAGAGAGTAAATCCTGTGACAGTACATACAGTGTATTACCTTGCGGATAAGACTGCTTACATAACTAGATGAGTGGAGTGAACGATACTTAAGACAAAGGGAATGTGGCCGGGTAGGCAGTTGGGGGTTGCTGTTTGTACAGAGAGTGTTAGATTGCTAAACTAGCTTGTACGCTAGAGATTAAAATTTCTCTCCTACAGTCTTACAGGAGTTTACCAGGTTCTGGGAGGATCCTCTAAGGTGTATTTGGTTAGAGCAGTTAGTAAGGCATTATAGTTTTCTCAACAGACTTTCCTTTCTTCCTTTCATGTTTATAGCATAGTAATAATTTGACGACCTCCCCTTAGTGTCAACGTGATCTTTATTGATCATAAACTCATGTACATGATGGTGTGAAGATTAAAACATGTATTATACATTCATTTACAAGCGTAAGTTGTTCCTATCAACATAGTATGAGAAATCGACATCGTATGAATCAAGCCTATTTAGCTCCTGGCTACTTGTTCCTTCAAATACCAGTTTGTTTTGGTTACAAATACATAAAAGCAGTGTTCCTTCAGATATATTAGTTCATTTTCCTCAGTTTTATTTCAGAGCTTCATATTTTACCTAACCATTGGTGCTTCTACAAGTCAAATTTACATCTCTGCAATTTACTCAAGATGCAACCTGCAGCCATGAGCAAAATCTATCTTGCCTTGATATGAAAAATCTAACAGGAATTCTGGTCACTCTACTTACAGTTCTCCTTAATTGGAATATCTCACATATCATAGACTAGGACTATGCCACTGCTAAATGAGCACGTCATTTAATTTAATTGAAGAATCCTCGACAGTTTGGCAGTCTAAGGACAGCACGTCCGGACAGTATCAAAACTTATCTGCTTCTCTACTTTGGCCGGGTCAGCCCGCTGGGTTTCTAGCTCAAACTGGGTCAGCGTTGCGTGATCTTTATTCATCTCACGATTGGACAATAAATTTACCTACGATGTTACTATCATGTTCTGTTCCTACTATAATTTTACGATTAAATTTTAACTAATTTCTATCACCCAAGCTATAGTCTGTTTAGTTAGAAATGATAGTTCCTAAAAGTGACGCACTCACTGTCACATATAGATCCCGGGGCTCCGCAAATGTATCCCGTAGGGAGACATTTGAGTACTATCAATAACAAAAATCATCCCAAGAATCTCTAAGTCTAAAAAAATTTTCCAAAAAAAATTGTCAAGTTCAAAAATTTTCTAAGTCCAAAACTTTTCCGGGAAAATTTAACGAAATTCCTATATCTGAGCTCCTATGTCTACATGGGACTGTCGTCTATAAAGGGGCCTTATTGATGGACATCATCTCCAAAAATTTTATATCATCTTTCATATCACAACCTTATTTCATCAAATTTACTAATAGGCAACACTGACCAACAAAATATTCCCAACCTCATCTACAACAGAAGGTCGTCACTAAAAAATGTGACGAGTGGCAACACTGGGAAATATGAGCAATAGTATATCATATTTGCATAACTTAGTTGCATTATCATAATCTATTACATTTCGTTCAAAAATATAGTTGACTACATTCTCTTAGATATGGCGGGGGGGGGGAGGGGGGGTGTTATCTCTTTTCTGTTCCTGTTATTGGCTCCATATTATAAGTCTGCAAGTACCTAAAAAAAATTTTTTTCCTGGCATACTTATTTATTTTAGTTTCCAAGTACTCTGCAATATCCCAAGAAATGTCCACAATCTCCAAATCCTTATGGTAATGGTAATCCACTTTCATAGAATAGCCAATGTTCTCATGGGTACTCATCATTTTCTTTTTTCTCTAGTGAATGAGCTACTTGCTCATTATTACATGTGGAAAACATCTCTAGACATAATATGCATATATTTTCAAACGATAATATAACCAGCATCATTTTTATATGCAATCATATTTTACACAATAAAAGCATCAAAACCTCATGGCTTATCCTTATTTATTTGTGTCTGAATGTTTCCTGTATTTGACATTTACCAAATGGTAAGTGTATAAATTCGTTCCAAGTCCATCACTGTAGAGAATGTTCTATATTACCTTTTTTTTTCCAAAATATGTGATGTTTGTCTCCAATATCAATACAGGTAATACGTCTGGTGGTGATCCTGTCCATTTATGATTTAGCCATTTCTAATTTTTTCTTTTTCTTTCCTGTTTTCTGTCAACACGTTATTCTCATATGTGAGCCATAGCCTAAAATTATTTATTATTACTAGTCTTTTTCAAGAAAATCATCTGTTTACTAGCTTTGTTGCAATGATCATACATCAACTTATTCAATCAATCATCAACACAATATGTTTACAACATGTCATTGACATAAATTTTCAATATTCCCATTTTTCTTCTTTTTTTTTTTCAAGACAAGGTTCCTGGCACTCTGGCTACTATGTACCCCTGTTATCTTTGGTTCCATGTAACATTTTTCTTCTTTTTCTTTATGGCGTTACAAAATTCCATGCTATGGGGATCCTGTCTAGTTCTCCTGTTATAACTAGAAATACATCCTTAGTGGACCTTATGAGCTGTATCTGTCAATATTTTTCAACAACACATCATACAATCATATATATAACCATCAACTCGAATGTCTCAATTCTGTAACAGTATACAACAAAAATATTTTATATTACATTATTTGCATTGTCAACACCAGTTCTGCCTTCGCAGGTCGAAGGTTTTTCAGAACTATGTGGTGTTTATAATATCTGCTGCTACAGCCAGATGATCAATTTAAATTTCTTAAATTCACAATAATTTAAGTTAATTATTATTATGGGGCATGGGGGTATACGTATTCCAATGTTAATCCATGATGCAGCAGTATGTATGTCCCATCTAGGTATTCTTTTATAATTTTATATCCATCCATTGTATATGGATCCATGACACGTCAGTCCGTGGGGTTACATTGTTCTTGGTCCATATATCATAAGGGCGATCCAATCTCAGTATTGTCACAATGTCTCAATCATATTTCAATCCTCTGGTTTGTTTTATTATTTAGTTTAAAATACCATAACCATTTCAATATAATCATTGGTAAGCAATAGCCATGTGCATTCCATCTTATTATAATCAGGTTCACAATATAAGGCAAGTGGCAATCGTATCAAAAATTGTCTTCTCCCAAAATGTGGAGATATTACACAATCTCTTGTCTCTTATATATAATATATAATCATTTCATTCCATTATTTTATTATTTTGTCCATAACCTCTGTGGTTCCATGGGACATGCATACTCCATTTGTATATCCTTTGTCTATGGGTGATCCAAATCTCGTATAGTTCCATTATTTTCTGGGTGCATCAGCATTCAATCTTTTTTTTTTCGTTTAATCTCTATTGTGTCCTTAACACCTTTGGTTCCATAGGATTATCATAATTCATTTGTGTCTCTTGTCCAATGATATTCCTTACATTTATGGTTCTCATATAATAATAATAATAAATTCTTTAAGCACCAAACACGGCGCATAAGGCAGAAACCAGTGCTCTCCAGGTTGTTCGTTGTGACGCCACTCCTCTTAGCTCTTGCACATTATTTAGGCCCAACGTTCTTCCTTCTCTTATTATTGTTCTTCTGAGTGTTTCTTTTGGTCTTCCTTTTTTCCGCTTACCCTCAGGAACCCAAGTGAGCGCCTGTAGTGGTATTCTGTTGTTTTGCATTCGTAGGACATGACCGATATATGACGATCGTCTTTTCCTTATATAGTCGGAGACATATTTCTGCCTAGAGTCTTCTCTTATTTGTCGATTAGTCTTGAATTCTTTCCAACTGATGTTCATGAGTTTTCTAAGACATTTGTTCTCGAATGTATTCAGCTTGTTCTCCAATGATTTTGTTATTTTCCAACTCTCACAGCCGTATGTTAACACTGAGATAACATTTGAATTAAACAGACGAAGCTTGGTATGTATATTCAATGATCGTAATTTCCAAATGTTAGATAATCTATTGAAAGCGCTAGCTGCCAAAGCAATTCTAGTATGGATTTCTCTTGTTGTGTCACCATCCTGAGTCATTTTACTGCCTAAATAATTGAAACTTTCAACTTTCTGTAGTTTTTTCCCCGTTCAAGATGATATCAAAGGTCTCGTTAGAAAAGTTCATAGCTTTAGTTTTAGAGGCATTTATTTGGAGACCTATTTTAACCGAGAGATGACACAAATTATTTATTGCTTCTTGGGATTGTCTTGGTGTTGAACTTAAGAACGCTACATCATCTGCGAAATCCAGGTCCCCCAGGAATTTTCCATTTGTCCATGTTATACCCATATGCAGCAATCATATTCCTCTGATTTGTTCTATGTTCATAGATTCCAGAAAATGTCAATTATTTTCTCTGTTATTTCGTAACAACCTAAAATTATTCATTATCCCATCCCAATGTGGGCATTAGTGCATAAACCGCACAACAAAACATTAGTTGTGTCAACATAAAGTTTCACCATAATAGAAAATGGCATCTTCATCATCACTAAACAGTTGCTTCTTCCTCTCATGTGCCATCAGTGGTTATCATCCGGTAATGGGGGTGTTCAAATCTTGGGTCAGCATACATAAATGCTATAGAAGGGTATTTCATTTGCTATGTCAGCATGTGCAAATGCTATTTTTAACATGGGGCAAAGGCAGCATCAACAAATAGTTGCAATTTATTCAATCTGGGGTCAGCATATACAAATTCTCTCAAAGGATATTTCCATTTGCAAAAAAAAACAGCATGCGCAAATGTCATTGGGGTACTTGTCATAGGCAGTATCAACAAAATACTGCTGGAGTATCAGAGATCATGCTGGTAGGGGGTATGACTGGCATAGGCAGTATGAGCAAAAACTAGTTGCTCACTCTGATGTGGTGATTTATTTTTTCTCTTTTCTTCTATGTCAGCTGCTAATCTCAGGGCAGTCAATGTTATATGGCATTGGCCTATCATCCTGTCATTATTCATGTGCATAACAAATTTTGTAATAAACTGTCAATCAGTATCATTAAGATGTGCGAGGGTGGCATATAAACATATAACACATCCTATAAAAACATTCAAAATGTGTTCTCTTTTTCTTTTTTCTTTTATGTCTTTTCTCTTTTCATTATTCAGTTTCATTTCTTTTCTGTTTGATTTCTTTTCTTTGCATTTTCTGTTTTGTTCATCTTTTCTGGTTCGCAAATTTTTTTCTTTCTTTTCAATATATCAAAATTTCAATTCTTTTCTGTCAATGTATCACAATTACAGGAGAATGATAATAATCAGTTTACTAAACACTAGAGATACTACCAATTCTAAACAATAGGGCTGCAAGCAATAGTTAAGGTCAGAAAAGAATTAACATAGTAGTGGCTGCTGTCAATAAGGAGTGAGGAGAGGGTACTGTAAGTTCCTGATAGATAGGGGAAAATTTAAGATCTCCTGATTACAACATTATTGTAATTCGAAGGGATGGAAAATGATTTGGATAGAAAAGCTCATAAGTCTAGAATGTCGTCTCAAAATAGTGGAAAGGAAAATAGTAAGTTAAGGAGGTGTGATAGTGGAGTGAGGAAAATCTTACAATAGTGAATTAAAGGTTTGATATACAATTTCTTGTGCAAAGTGTAATAATTTCAAACAAATTTTTGTGAACATGCTAAAATAATTAAACCTGCGGAGAAAATAGCATGACGAATATGGGTATGAATTTTTTTTTTAATGTAACTAAATATGCTACATATGCTGTTAAACAGATATCATAGTGGTATCAGTGCGATGGATCGAAGTGATAGATAATAGATGAGTTAAGATAATTGGGAACAAAGATATTAGTATCAGGTAAGAGGAAAATTACTCGTGCAAGGTGCCTGCATGAATGTGCGCTAAGATGCACGGAAAATGAATCACTAGTTCTGGAATAGCAAGTCAAGGAGAAAGTGAAAAATGGCAAAATGATGAAGTCACAAGGTATAAATTATCAGCATGACAACCATCTGTGTGCAATTTATGTGAGATTACTAAACATCAAACCGTTTGTAATAAATGTGATTGTGATTGTAGAACACCCTAACTTCTTGTGTCAACTTTTATTGAACATTTTCAAAATGTGTGGGAGCAATTGTTAAGACTACACAACAACAAATCCAGGAATAACATCACAATTGGGCTGGTGCTATGAGGTAATCTGGTCATCAGCAGTTGCTTGTCTGGAAATTCAGGTTCATCAAATGGGGCTTTAACATCTCAGTCTGCACCTAGTTCATCTGGTTTGGGATAGTTATTGTGAACTCAGTCTGAAAAGAAAGTACATGAGATAGAACATTAATTTCACTTTTGCGTAGACCGTGCATGGAATGGCATGCACATGAAGATACGAGGGGCGTGTTTCAGCAAAGCTTTAGTAGTTCCTTCAGTTTCTCTGACATTTTCTCTGCCATCTCTAACCTTGCAATGTCCCGACTGGTTAGGCGAGCATCATATTGAGCAACCGTGGGTACAGTAGGTGATACAACATTGGCTGAGTGTTGGGGCGCTGAGGACATCAACGAATGCGGTGATGATTTCACTGTAGATTGCACATCTTTTGGTTTGGAAGTAGGTGTATGTTTCGCCTTGATTTTTCGTCTGACCTGGTTCTGCGGTATGTTAACACCGTTTACAGTGGGCACAGTAATTTGCACACTGTTGCTTTTGACAGGTTGGTGGTAAGCTGAAGAAAATGGTACCGACTGTGATGTGGCCTGGGGATGTATGGTTAGCACCTCTCGGTTTGGTTTCGAAATATGCCTATGTTTCTTCAAAATTTTTCGTCTGATATGGTTCTGCGGCATGCGAGGAATCTTGGTGACAGGAGGTGAGTCATCAGATTCTGTTTTATAGGCGCGTTTGACACTGGAGCTGGCTGGTAAGAATAGGGTGCTATCCGCATCACTAGTTTCAATAGTACTAGCTGGGTCTGGTAGTTGTACATCTACAAATATAGCAATAGGAGGCGTCTCTTCAGGCTCAGGGAAATACAGCGTACCCGTGATGTGGGCTACTGAAGGTGGGACGCTGTCTAATGAGTCTACACCGCTATCTGAGTCTTGCAGTGTTGTGTCAGGGTCGACACGCTGATCTCCTATGTTCTGCGCAATTTCATCTTCAGGCAGTATTTCGATCACAAGGTTATGAAATTCTTGTCGTTTTTCTGATAAGTCTGTATCAAAACTAACAATGCCGGTGGATAAATACTTTTCGTGTGCAACTGTCTTGAATGTATCTTGATGAAAATTGCTGGTGGATGAATATTTCTCTTGTGGGGTTATTTCTCTTTCATCCCTGTTTACTGCGTCTTTTACTAACCAGAGAATTTCGTCGCGTTTGGCAGATAGGTCCATATCAAATTTAATCTCCAGCATATTATACACTATCTTGACCGTGAGAATATTAAGGTCACCCTTTCTCACAATCTTATGTATCTCTGCCCGCAGCTCTTCTGTGCTGGGACCAGTGAGTGGAATAGGTCTCAGGGGTGTTTGTGTGGCTGACTGTCTCACCGCCGTTAGAGTGTGTTGTTTCAGTGGTTCACAAATCTGACCTGATGTGTCAGCGTCTGTCTGTGGTCTGGCACGAATCATCTTGGTTTTGTTTGCCGTTGGTACTTGTTTTTCCGTTTGAGTGGCTACTGTCGTTCGAGTGTTTGTAAATGATGAATGTGCTTGACTTGACTTGACGATTTCTGTTTGAGTGCCTACACAAATCTTGTTCGTTTCACGCACTTGGTTACAGATTTTGCTGGGTCTAACATTGGTAAGGAGGGCTCTTTTCGTCTGATCTGATGTCTCAAGATCAACTCTGTGATGTCTGTGAGATGGTTTGTTCCATTGTGTGGGTGGTTTGATGTAAGCACGAAAGCCATCCTCTGTCGTTAGGAGACAACCTTGACTGTTGTTTGATGTTATGTTTTTAAATTCCCAGATTTTCCTGGATTTTACTTCATTTATGAAATTTCTGACCTTCATCCTTTGAGCTCTGTCATTTAAGGTGGCCCAATGTTTGGTATGTGGTCTTCTCTCTCTTTCTGTGTAGAGATAATGTGGTGGTTTCCTCACTTGGCTATAGGAATGGGTTTGACTGGGGTTCGAACTGTGGACTGTCTGGATCTGGTACCTTCGTTTCTGCCATGTGTCACGTGGGTATCGTGGCACATTTCTCACAGTGTTTATTTTGTAACTTTTTGCATCCGCATATGTTACTTGATTTGCCTTGATATAATAAGTGTGATCATATCCTCCTGGACGTAAATAATTCATATATTCCCCATAAGCAGTGGGACGTATCATCAAAGTCTGTTGTTTGGGATAACCTCCCGGCAGAAAATGTTCTTTCCACATGTCAGAATCGTGGGGGTGGCGCGGGGTATATTTTGGGTGTAAACGAGAGGAGGGGAATGGATGGGTATAATTCTGACAATATTGTTGCTGCTGTCGCTGGAGACCCTCCATTAATTGGTCCATCTTTGTTAATGCTTAGTCTGTTTTTCTGCTCTTTATAGAGGACTGGCACGGGCACCAAATATTATCACGTGTGGCCGGGTAGGCAGTTGGGGGTTGCTGTTTGTACAGAGAGTGTTAGATTGCTAAACTAGCTTGTACGCTAGAGATTAAAATTTCTCTCCTACAGTCTTACAGGAGTTTACCAGGTTCTGGGAGGATCCTCTAAGGTGTATTTGGTTAGAGCAGTTAGTAAGGCATTATAGTTTTCTCAACAGACTTTCCTTTCTTCCTTTCATGTTTATAGCATAGTAATAATTTGACGACCTCCCCTTAGTGTCAACGTGATCTTTATTGATCATAAACTCATGTACATGATGGTGTGAAGATTAAAACATGTATTATACATTCATTTACAAGCGTAAGTTGTTCCTATCAACATAGTATGAGGAATCGACATCGTATGAATCAAGCCTATTTAGCTCCTGGCTACTTGTTCCTTCAAATACCAGTTTGTTTTGATTACAAATACATAAAAGCAGTGTTCCTTCAGATAGATTAGTTCATTTTCCTCAGTTTTATTTCAGAGCTTCATATTTTACCTAACCATTGGTGCTTCTACAAGTCAAATTCACATCTCTGCAATTTACTCAAGATGCAACCTGCAGCCATGAGCAAAATCTATCTTGCCTTGATATGAAAAATCTAACAGGAATTCTGGTCACTCTACTTACAGTTCTCCTTAATTGGAATATCTCACATATCATAGACTAGGACTATGCCACTGCTAAATGAGCACGTGATTTAATTTAATTGAAGAATCCTCGAAAGTTTGGCAGTCTAAGGACAGCACGTCCGGACAGTATCAAAACTTATCTGCTTCTCTACTTTGGCCGGGTCAGCCAGCTGGGTTTCTAGCTCAAACTGGGTCAGCGTTGCGTGATCTTTATTCATCTCACGATTGGACAATAAATTAACCTACGATGTTATTATCATGTTCTGTTCCTACTATAATTTTACAATTAAATTTTAACTAATTTCTATCACCCAAGCTATAGTCTGTTTAGTTAGAAATGATAGTTCCTAAAAGTGTCGCACTCACTGTCACAGGAAACCACGGTTGCATTGTCGCTAATAAACATGTTTTATTACCCAGCGTTAATTTCTCTGTTTCCGTGATATAAATGTGTTTACCTATTTTCTCGAATTGGCTCAGCTTCTCAAAAACTCACACGTCCTAAATGTTTGGTAACTAATGCCGTAGATCTTTTGCCATTAATGTGGATAATAACCAACATATGTGTTAAGGTGTTAACGTTGAAGAAATCACAGCGTTATACCGGGCATATATATATATATATATATATATATATATATATATATATATATATATATATATATATATATATATATATATATATATATATACTGAAGCACATTAAAAACGCACCACTATTATATATACTGATGCCGAGAAGCTGGCAAAAAAAAGTGTGGGAATGGATTTTCCCCGTGTTTGTCATGAGGTAGAGAGCGAATGGCTGCTGGAATGGAACGTGCAAGATTCAACCCACGGGTGTGTGTACAGACTACATGAAAACGATGGAAGTTACACGTGCAACACGATTCCCAACAGCTATGACCCTGAAAATGTGTACACCTTGTGGCAGTATACTCGGTATAAAAAGGCCGTTGAGACAAAACACCCAGTACATGTGCTTGAAATGCCACGACTATCTGAAAACGACCGCCAACGAGCCATTGGTATGTTGGAGACCGGAATGAGCTCGCGGGCCATTGCCAGAAGGATGAATTGCCACCACAGCACTATTGTACGTCTCAATGAACGTTACGGAACCACTGGCAGTGCCCGGGATAGACTTCGTAGTGGCGAACCACGAGTTACTACCCCTGCGCAAGATCGTCATATTGTGCTGAGTCACCTAAGGAATCGTACTCTCCCGGCAAGTCAAACAGCAAGAGCAATAGTGGATAGACATGGGCAAGTCTCTCGAATGACAGTCATACGACGACTCAGAGATACAGGCCTTACTGCAAGACGACCTTATGTTGGGCCAAACTTGACTCACAGACATCGTTAGCAGCGCCTGCAATGGGCAGAGCAACATATCAGATGGACTAGACTGCAGTGGAATGCTGTCCTATTCACAGACGAGAACAGATTCAACATATCCTTTGCAGATGGACGTATGCGGATTTAGCGACGGTGTGAAGAGCGCTTTGCAGATTGCTGTGTCAACCGATTTCGAGGTGGCAGTATTCACATTTGGGGAGGATTCAGTTTTCACCATCGCTTGCCTCTTCACGTCTTCCGTGGAAATGTTAATGTTGTGACATATCGAGATGAGGTTCTGGATGCACTGGTTGCTCCTGCGTTCACAATTTATCCAGAATTGCAGCTTCTCCAGCAGGATAATGCACGTGCATTTTTGTGTATTTTTGGTTTTCTCCCTTGCCTGCACAGAATGCAATGAATTTCATAACAATCAAATGTACAAATTAATGACCAGCATGGATTCATAGGAAAATGAATAAAGATTCCAAATATGTAAACTTGTACACACTTATATTTACATTTCACACTCTGTTCCTGGATTATACAAGTGGTGCGTTTTTAATGTGCTTCAGTATATATATATATATATATATATATATATATATATATATATATATATATATATATATATATATATATATATATATATATATATGCGGTACAGGAAACACCAGGAATTTTTCTAAGTCCACAATACGCTGAGTTGTTTGGTGTGCTAGTGAACGGGCTGTGACTGAGGGGCAACAGGCGGTGTATATTATAGGAGTGTCAATGTCAGAATTTCAGTGGCGAATGCGCAGTGGCTAGGCTCGGCGGCTTCGCGATGGTGTCTCAGTGTGTGCGACGGAACGAACGGAATAATTTGTCTTCTCTCTGTTACTTTCACAATTGCCTCCACGGCTGGCAGAGTTGTGGATTAAAGTTGCTACCATAAGTGAAATGGGTTCA
This sequence comes from Oreohelix idahoensis, assembly GCA_024509875.1. Classification (NCBI taxonomy): domain Eukaryota; kingdom Metazoa; phylum Mollusca; class Gastropoda; order Stylommatophora; family Oreohelicidae; genus Oreohelix; species Oreohelix idahoensis. The sequence goes on from JAMPIV010021475.1 coordinate 334,984, forward strand.
TTTTCGATACAAGACAACAGGAGGCTGAGACGCTTGGGAGTCATGACCCAAGGGGGCCCCCCCCCCCCCCCAGAGTGTAAAGGTGTATATTGGGCCGAAACACTTGTCCGATGGGGGGAACATCTTCTGATGATCAGATTGCCTCCTGTTGTATCGCTCTGTAAAGAGTTTCCTATTCATATATATATATATATATATTTTTTTTTTTTTTTTTTTTTTTTTTAAATCAGAATCTTTATTCTCCAGAAAATACATTGGTATGTACTGACATGATATAATAAAATACAACATGGCATATAGGAGAATCATTAGAATTTACATAAAGTAAATTTACATAAATTCATACAGCGTTAATGAGGACTGTTACCACATACATATATATACATACATACAAATATATATATATATATATATATATATATATATATATATGAAGGTAATGTCTACATGCTAGAACGCGGAAATACTTACATAGGGCGTGGGGTACCTGCCGGAGAAGAAACGTGCACTACTCACAAATTACCTGGACTAGGAGAATACCTTGCCATCAATGGTACCTATACCTTATAGTGGTATGGTAGCTAGTGTACCCTGACAATCCCCCAGAGCTATCCAGAGGGAGTTTTACTCCTGGTAGGTTCAACCAAGCTGGACTGGTCTGCGTGGGTAAGGGTCAGACAAAAGCTGGTAACCTGATCCTCCAGGTTGGGGGTTTTAGCGCAGGGCCGACACCCCTGTATATGGAAAAAATCACACATGTTACGGAAACGGCAATAAATGGAAAAACTTTGATGCGGGATGAACATCCGGAGTCTCAGGCTCGTATGACTGTCAGTGGTGAAAGTCGAAAGGAAGCTATTGGCATGAAAACGGATGCCCCGACCGCTAACCATGAAACTACAATTGGACTTTGGAACGTCAAAACTATGAATGAGGCAGGAAAGCTGAGATAGATCATAGCAGAGTTGAGGAATTACAAACTACATATCCTGGGAATAAGTGAGAGCACTTGGACCGGGACGGGGAGAATAAAAACAGCTACAGGGGAAACATTACTTTACTCTGGTAGAGAGGATGGTCAGCACAACGAAGGTGTAGCCATTATCCTGAAGAAAGGAATGGAAAGGTCTCTACTGGAATGGAAACCCATCAACAACAGACTGATAAGAGTAAGACTGACAGGGAGATTCACCAACACCACAATTATACAATGCTATGCACCAACAAACGACAGAGATGAAGAGATCAAGGACGAGTTCTATCAACAGGTACAAAAGGAAATGGAAACTGTACCCAGGTATGATCTTATTATAGTAATGGGAGACCTCAATGCGAAAGTTGGAACACACAATACTTATAACGAAAGAGTAATGGGGAAATGCGGCAGTGGAACAGTAAATTAGAATGGATACAGATTAATAAACTTCTGCAGTATAAAATCTGGTCATTGGAGGAACACTTTTTCCATACAAAGAAGTGCACAAGTTAACATGGGAATCCCAAAACGGACGAGACAGAAACCAGATAGATCACATAATGATCAATGGCAGATGGAGACATGCACTACAAGACGTGAAAGTAAGAAGAGGCGCAGATGTGGGAAGTGATCATCACCTAGTAGTAGCAAGACTGAAGGTGAAACTCAGAGTTGCTCGACTAGTTGCAGTCAAACAGAAAAGACATAACATCACGAAACGTAAGGACCCCCTCACCAGAAAAGCTTTCGTGGTCGACGTAAAGAGACGATATCAGATTGCCGAAAGCCAGGAAAGAACAGAGACCGATGATGTCGACCAGAAATTCATCACCATCTCAACAATATACAAGGAAAGCAGCGAGTCATGCTTTGGATTCCAGGAAAGAAAGAGCAAATATTGGATAACACCAGAAACGCTAAACACCATAGCGAAGAAAAAGGAAATGAAAAGAAAGAAATCAGAAGCTAAGTCTCCCAGGTTAAAGTAAGTATATAGTGAACAGTACAGTCAGCTGGACAAGGAAGTGAAACGTCAAACCCGTTCTAACAAAAGGACATTTCTGGATGATCTTGCAAGACAGGCAGAAGAGGCAGCACTGAGAAATGAACAAAGCACAGTTTATAAAATAACTAAAACTATCAGTGGAAAACGAGGTGCAAACAATATAACGTTAGTAAGAGACAAGCAAGGAAATCTCATCACTACAGCACAGTGCAGGAAACAAGATGGGCAGAGCACTTCAGAGAAACACTGAATAAGGAACCACCAGAGACTCAACTTAATGTTCCTGAGGCTGATTGTGACCTAGACGTAAATACAGACATTCCACGAAGAGAAGAAATCATCACAGATATCAAAGGGTTAAAAAATGGAAAAGCGCCTGGTCACGACAATCTAAATGCTGAGTTATTCAAGGCAGACCCTGAACTAGCAGCAGAACTATTAGAACTACTATTTGCACAAGTCTGGGAAGCTGAGACAACACCAACAGAGTGGAGTAAAGGAATAATTGTCAGATTGCCCAAGAAGGGCGACCTTGCAGACTGCAACAACTGGAGAGGAATTACTCTCCTCTCAGTTCCCAGTAAAATACTAGGCAGGATAATCATCCAGAGAATTTCAAAAGCAGTTGACCATAAACTGAGGAAAGAACAAGCGGGTTTTAGAAAGAACAGAAGATGTGCAGATCAGATATTTACCCTCTGGAACATTTTAGAGTAGTATTCAGAATGGCAGAGACAACTATACATTAACTTTGTTGATTTTGAAATGGCTTTTGACAGCATACACAGGGAAAACCTATCGACAATACTGAGGGCTTATGGAATTCCCAGCTGCATTGTTCCCATCATAAAAAGCCTCTATTCTAACTTTACATGCAGTGTTGGATTGAATTATCTAACTTTCGAAGTGAAAACTGGAGTACGACAGGGATGCCCCTTATCAACAACATTATTTTTGACAGCCATAAATTGGGTGATGCGCCAGACAACAGAGTGCAGTCCAAGAGGAATTAGATGGACAACGTTTTCTACACTGGAAGACCTGGAATATGCAGATGACATTGCACTACTCGTACATACACATCGCTACATTCAAGAAAAAACCGATAGACTGAATAAGTATAGCCTGCATGTTGGTCTGAACATCAATCTGAAGAAGACAAAGGTCATTACACTCAATGTGGGCAATCCTGAGCCAATAACAATAAGGAACCAGAAGTTAGAACAGACAGACACATTCACTTACCTAGGATGCATAGTAACACCTGATGGCGGAACAAGCAAGGACATTAACAACACAATGAATAAAGCGAGAACAGCCTTTGCTAGTCTCAACAACATTTGGAAGTCTTCCCAGTACCGCACAAACACCAAATTAAGATTATATGAGAGCTGTGTACTTTCTGTGCTTCTCTATGGTGCGGAATGCTGGAGACTAACAGAAAAGGAAATATCGAAACTGTCCTCCTTCCACACAATCTGCCTAAGGAAAATTCTCCGAATCTTTTGGCCGAATACCATCAGCAACCAAGAATTACTTATTCGGAGTAACCAGGAGGACATGCACACGATTATAGTTGGCAGACGCTGGAGTTGGGTTGGCCACGTCCTCAGAAGGAACCCTGATACCATTACAAAAACAGCAATGGACCCCCGAAAGAAAGCAAAAGAGAGGCCGACCAAAAACAACTTGGCGGAGAACTGTGGAAGCAGAGATGCGAAGAATGAACCAGAGTTGGGGCACTGTACGAAGGATGGCCGCCGACCAAACAAAGTGGAGTCAATTTGTTGTTGCCCTACAAGACGCCACCAGGCGTTATGGCCACTGACTGCTTTGTCGGTTGGCGGCTTTGGATCAAAGAAGACGAAGAAGAAGGAGAATACCACGCTGAACAACCTACTGATTTTACCTACGGCAAGTAAAGAAATCTAATTTCGTACATTGAAGAAACACGTCTAATTATAAATAAATGACCGATGTCTAGGGCTGAAAGAATAAAAAGAAGTTTGCGGTTAAATAAAATTAAGTGGTAATTCGAAAGCACAAACATTGGAAGGTTAAACATAGAAGAAATCACGTTTTTTCAGTGTCTCTTTGAATCTGTTTCTTTTTCTCATAATTTAAAGCCAGAAGTTTCCCTTCTCTGGACTTCGTGAAATAGGGTAAAATTAAGTAACAGAAGGCATAATTGTTCCTCTCTCTTCTCCACCAGCTAGCATAGATCGCAACAAATCCATCTCATTTGAAACTGAACGAAAAATAGCCGGTATTTTGGATATTGAAAGCCCCCACATCGGAAACGAAAAATGGGAGGACAATGGAGACACTATTGTCTTTGCACATTTTTGTTCCATTTGAAACAATTTTGCTCTGCTTAGCTATTTATTGCCTCGTTATTTGTTTCACGCTAAATTTTCTTAAAACATTTCTTGCGTGTTAGTTTTTATGTGAAGACACATAAACAGGGAAGAAAGCATATTTCTATTGAGGTCAAAGAAACTGAATTTGAGAACGAACGAACGAACGAACTGTATTTTAAAAGGGTTAAGAATTGGGCTCGCCGGCCCGTTTAAATCTCTGCTCTCTCTCTCTCTCTCTCTCTCTCTCTCTCTCTCTCTCTCTCTCTCTCTCTCTCTCTCTCTCTCTCTCTCTCTCTCTCTCATCTTGCATACTTTGTCTTTCATTCAGAGTAATGCCGCCGTGTGTATTCTTAATTTTACCAGGAGAGACATAATGAGAAATGTTAACATCAGAAAAAATTGTTGGAACTACATCTTGCATCAAATACATAGGGACACAGAACAAAAAAAATTGTTTTGGCCACCTCATATGAGTGATGCCCGATAAATTACCACTACGCGCCTACAACAGTAGAAGATCTGGTTCTAGCGCACAGCGAAGACCACGAGGCAGACGGATAGACAACATAACAGAAATCCTACAATAACACCGGCTTATATCAGGCAGTGAGACACACTTGGTTCAAGAGAGACAACGTCAGCTCCCCATCACACTTTACGGCAAGAGTAAACAAATACAAACAGCAACAACAACAACAAACAAAGAAGCAAACAAGGAAACAAACAAACAAACAAGCACAGAAAACGAACAACAAAATGTTCTTCTAATTGTGAATGTTAGAGCCAGTTCGGTGTTCAAGTGTCGCTAAACCTTATTCTTTACGGCAGGAGTAAACAAAAAATAAAACAGCTACAAACAAACAAGCACACAAAACGAACAACAAAATGTTCTTCTAATTGTGATTGTTATAAAAAAAAAGTCCGTTCACCAATTGATGTTCAACTTTGAAATTTGTTTTTTAAAAAACTACCTTATGTAATGAATTTATATTTCGCATGTAGTCTTATATTATCCATGACGTTATGAAAACATTTTTTGCCTCCAGAAAATGTATCTAGTTTAAGATATCTCTTCTTCAGGTTATATTAAAATCCCACTCCCCTACCGGTATTAAAATATAGCATGTCAGCAGTATATTTGTGTTGCACGGGCAATAAATGGTTTTTTAATAGAAAAAAATATATTTTAAGACAAAATTATGACATTTCGTGCACCGCAGTTGTCTGCTGTTGAAAGCTGAAATAGTGCGACATCATTAGTGCAAATCTGTACCGTTGTAAAGTCAGTGGCGTATTGTGAAATTATTGTAAAGTTATAGCTACATTGTATTATATTGAAACAAATTTTGTTTTCTGCACATATAGAATAATATTACATTCATTATGAGTTTGAAGTGCAAATTTATAACTATGAAGAAGGTTACTATAATGCTATACAGACACTTCTGCAGGGAGGCTAAAAAGGGGAGTTTATATCACGACATCAATAGACCTGATAGAAGAACACAGGTTGCGCGTGGTATTAACAGAGTTTCTTTTTGTCGATGGATACAACATGATGTTGAGTCTAAAAATGTCAGGCAAGGAAGGAAAAAAAAGTTGACAACTTCGATGAAGAAGTTATTCGACGTGAGATTTTCAAAATGGTTTCGTTAAATGAACTTGTCACTCTCCGCAAACTGAAAGTGAAGCTGCTAAAGGATTGTGATATTGATATCTCAAAAACAACTCTTTGGAAAGTTGTAAGGTCCGTCGGTTTTACGTTTCGCAAATCTATTGGAGGAAGGAATGTATTATGTGAAAAACGGCACTTAATTGCTGCCCGAAGCAAATTCCTTAGACAGATACGAGCACGAAGGATGGACGGATATGATATAGTATATTTAGACGAAACATGGGTTAATTCGCACCATAAAAATGAGAAAGAATGGCAATCTTCTGACAGTGTTCATAAAAGGACAATTCCCAGTAGCAAAGGACAACGAATTATAATTGCGCATGCTGGCAGCAGTGAAAATGGAATTGTCCATGACGCAGAACTAATGTTCGAGGCAATTTCAACAGATGGTAGTGACTACCCCACTGAAATGAATGGACATATTTTTCGTTCTTGGATAGAAACAACTCTTCTCCCCATTCTTGACAGACCATCATGTATTGTAATAGACAATGCATCCTATCCCAATGTTGTAGCTCAGGAAGACAAAGTACCAACTTCCTCAAGCACAAAAGATGCAACAAGAACTTGGCTACGAAATGAAAATGTCAATGTCGACAATACCTATTTGAAACCTGAATTGTTACAGCTTGTGAAACAGACTAAGAAGACTAAGGTGTATTGCGTTGACAAAATAATTGAATCATATGGTCACACCTCTCTTCGACTACCACCTTATCATTCGCATCTTAACCCAATAGAGTTACTTTGGGCTAAAATCAAAGGACAGGTTGCAGCACAGAACACCACATTTAAAATGAGCGACGTGAAAGTTCTTACACATGATACCCTAAAAAAAGACAGATTTTCAATTCTGGAAGAAATGTGTAGATCATGTGCTCCGTGAAGAAGAAGAATACTGGCAACGTGATGGATTACAGTTTATCCAGCCATTAACAGTTGTTAATCTAATGGAATCGTCAGATACGGACTGAGAAAAATGTAACTTAATTGAGATATCAAAAACATGAAACAATGTAATTATGCTCCTTCAAAACAAGAAGAAATAGTGCAGGTATACATGTAATATTTACCGTGTCGTATACAAAATAGTTTTGAATAAAATTTCTTTTCCCTAACGTTTCAGATTTAAATGTATCACTACTTATAGCTGTTTCCTATGCGGTGAGCAGATATGGATACTGTGCCCGTATTCACATAGATAGTATTTTGGGGTAAAACTGATTTGAGGTTCTATTTTATTTATTTTAACATTCTCTTATATAAATGAATATTCCGTCGGAAAAATATTAAAGTTGGTCAGAACAGTTTGATAGATGTATTTGTTATAGTGAGAATGCGTGTTACATTGACACACCAACTAAGAAGCTGGTATTGTGCCAATGTATTAATTGTGACCAGTTAATTAAGGAGCTATTCTCCGTTGAAGGAATTAAAGGACAGTAAAGGAAGCATTCCGACGGTATTCTATCTTTCAGGCTACAGAACCTATAAATATCAAGTTCAAGTTCACTGCATATATTCAAGTTCGAGGTTACTGTATCAAGTTTGAGTTTACTGGATGCTCCTCCAGAGTTCTTGTTTAACTTGATCAATGGTACGGGTTCCAGGTTCGATTTAGGATTTTGAAAGTTGGAAGTATCACATGAAAATATAAATGGCAGTACTGTCCATTGTTCCTAGAATTCCTAAATAATGAGCAAGTCAAATTCAACAATTTCCATCAGCATTTGAAGCTAAGTCCGACATTTTTATATGAAATTTTATTTGGGTTTCATTTCAGATGTATAGCGGTAAAATACAAGATGATCCCATTCTCATTTCAGTAGCATTCATTTCCACATACGAAATCATCTCATAAAATTCCTTTTGTTCATTTTGTTGAGCTTAGGTACATTTATTTCTCCTGTCTAATATGCCTAAGTCTTAATGCTAAGTCGAGACTTTTACCAATATGAAGTATTACGTTGTCATAGGGCTAGGGGTCGGGTTAGCCATTGTTCAACTATTACTGGAGTCTATTCAGTTCTTGCCAATATATAGTGGCGGTCAGCAAATCTGCTAAGAACTTAGGCTTCATCTCTTTGCCAGGGATTCGGGTGTGCAACTCTTCGGCTAGGAACTTGGGCTTCGACTCTTGGCTTCGTCTCTTGGCTTCGTCTCTTCTGCTAAGGGTTTTGGGCCGTCAATATATACAAACCGGTTCCTAAGACTGTTGGGGGGAAGTTACATTGATTTGTCAGTCAAACGGATATGTTTGTGATAATCTATCTCATTGGCGAAGCCATTAGTTAAGATGGATATTCCACTAGTTTTGTCTATGTCATATTTACGTCACAGCTACTACACAAGTTTCTATGATAGCGAATGGTATAACCTTTTATTCGAGGATATTTTTAATTCTGCTTAGAGGTTTCAGGTCTCGTATCATTTCCTGTAACTGTCTAGAAGTCTTTATTTAAAATGTCGATAAGAGGCTATGTGAAAATGACGTCATCAATAACCTGCGTACTAAAATCATTTAAAGGATAATTACTAAACTACTAATGTGATCATCATTCCGGTTACATATTATACGTCCCCATGCTACAAAAATTTATCTCAAACAGAGACATTTTCCTAACTCTATCAGTCTAACAACCCAAAAACTTGCAAATCTAGTAAAACAATGGTATACATCTTAATAGTACATAAGAAGGAACATAGGTGACAGCATAAAAACGCATGGTTACTATGAGATGAATGCATGCATAGAAGTCAATCATATGAAGATGTCCAAACATCAAAATGTCCGCAACAATTGAAGTGAACAAAACAATTACTAATCATCGAAACGTGTATGTGGGGAAAAGGGGGTACTCAACACAATGCGGGGAAAATCTTTAATGCGTGTCATCTGATGCTGGGAGGATCAAATGCAATGGAAGAATTGAAAAAATATAACACTGGTCAAGAAAATCTTGAACTATAAACGGAAAATTTGAAAATATCCAATCATATAAACTATTCAATCGTGTCATATGATAATAGCGATCAAGCTCCGCTGTAAAGTCACGTATAGTCGTTAAGGTGTGAATACTAATGTTCAAGACACCACGGGTTTGATCTGTTTACATGTATTTTGTACCGCGGAATAAGTACTATTAAAACCGGTACGACTTATTCACAACGTGTCATATAATCTGTTGGTGGCTCGCCAGTGTTTGTACTGAGAATCGAGCATGAAAAAAACTCGATTGTAGTCCGGAACTGAAACGCTAGGCCATCCCATTGAACGGGCGGTTTGCTCTCTGGCGTCTGGTGGAGTAAAGAGAAGACGTGAAGGTCGCTAATGGACATCCTCACTTGATATAAATCCAGACGAAGGATTTGTGGTAAGTCAATAGAGGTACTAAAACGTTTGGCCTCATCAATTCAGAAATGTCAATTGTGATGTGCAATCGTGATTGTGATTGTTCTTGACGACGAAGAGTCAGATACTTCCTTTACAAACTCGTATATAGTTGAATCACGAAGTAAGAATGTTTCCGTAGCAACGCAAAGGTATGTAATGACCAACGAGTAGGAAGAGTGGAAACATTTCCGCAAAATTCCAGTTACAGCTTGTTAGCTAATAACGACATCAATTGGGACAAGAGCATGCCTTTATCTATGTGGGTTGAAACATTTGGTGAAATATTAACTGTAGGGGTAAGGAGTGAAGCATCGTCGTTAACCATGTCGACATCGTGTGAGAAGCGTTGGGGATTTGTACGACGTCTTTGCTTTGTAGGTTTGATATAAATGTGCTCTTGTGGCAATCTCGGTAGTTTGGCTAGAGGGGTGGAGTCTGAAGAGGAAGACTCGTATTTCCGTTTATCAGGTGTCCTTCTTGATTCGTCAATACCGCACAAAGTAGAGTTCGATGCACTGGTCATTGAACCTGTGTCTGGGTGAAAAATATCTTGTGTTTCTTCATTATACAATGGAGCCATTTGCGATGATTGGTAATCATGTCGATCGGTGGGTTCAGGATTGTGAAATGTTGCAACATCTGGAACGCTCCCTTGCTGTTGTATAGGACGTTGTCGTAATTCTCGCAAAGATATATTCTCTTCACTGGAAGACGCATGACCTCTCTCTTGACGTTGAATAAGGCGTTGTCTTAGCTCCTGCAGAGGGATATTGTTTTCACTAGAAGATGAATCTCTGTTATCTCTAATACGTTTGACGAACGTATCCAAATTCTGTGAAGGGATAGCGGAGTCATGGGAGGAGGAATCTGAGTTGGGTAATTCATCATCAGTGGAGGATGAGGGAGGTTGCGCTAGGGTATACAATATCGTGGGTCTATCAGCTTGTTTTTTCGGGACAGTGAGTGGACTGTGGTCGTCAAGACGCATCTGGGATACGTGAGCTTTCGTTGTGGTATCTCTTTCTTCATTCCACAGGATGTAATTGGTTGTCGATTTTCGTTCCAACACTTTAAAACCAGGTATCCAATTGTTATCGAATTTGTTCGTTCGCACATGTTTCCGAAAATAGACCAAGTCTCCAGGCTTAAACTCTTGGAGTTTTGCTGTTTTGTTCTTAATTCGTGCATTTTTTTCGAAGGCTTTTCTTACGTTCCGATGGGCTATTACATGAGCTCTATGCTTTTGTTGGAGCGTAATTTGGATAGGACATTCGCCAAAATATTTTCTCTGTGGCTCCAAAAGATTGTCCAGTGGAAAAGTTGGTTCTCTTCCGTAAAGCAAGTAGAACGGTGAAAATCCAGTAGTATCATTGATATTAATTCGAATTGCACAAAACGAACAACAAAATGTTCTTCTAATTGTGAATGTTAGAGCCAGTTCGGTGTTCAAGTGTCGCTAAACCTTATTCTTTACGGCAGGAGTAAACAAAAAATAAAACAGCTACAAACAAACAAGCACACAAAACGAACAACAAAATGTTCTTCTAATTGTGATTGTTATAAAAAAAAAGTCCGTTCACCAATTGATGTTCAACTTTGAAATTTGTTTTTTAAAAAACTACCTTATGTAATGAATTTATATTTCGCATGTAGTCTTATATTATCCATGACGTTATGAAAACATTTTTTGCCTCCAGAAAATGTATCTAGTTTAAGATATCTCTTCTTCAGGTTATATTAAAATCCCACTCCCCTACCGGTATTAAAATATAGCATGTCAGCAGTATATTTGTGTTGCACGGGCAATAAATGGTTTTTTTTAATAGAAAAAAATATATTTTAAGACAAAATTATGACATTTCGTGCACCGCAGTTGTCTGCTGTTGAAAGCTGAAATAGTGCGACATCATTAGTGCAAATCTGTACCGTTGTAAAGTCAGTGGCGTATTGTGAAATTATTGTAAAGTTATAGCTGCATTGTATTATATTGAAACAAATTTTGTTTTCTGCACATATAGAATAATATTACATTCATTGTGAGTTTGAAGTGCAAATTTATAACTATGAAGAAGGTTACTGTAATGCTATACAGACACTTCTGCAGGGAGGCTAAAAAGGGGAGTTTATATCACGACATCAATAGACCTGATAGAAAAACACAGGTTGCGCTTGGTATTAACAGAGTTTCTTTTTGTCGATGGATACAACATGATGTTGAGTCTAAAAATGTCAGGCAAGGAAGGAAAAAAAAAGTTGACAACTTCGATGAAGAAGTTATTCGACGTGAGATTTTCAAAATGGTTTCGTTAAATGAACTTGTCACTCTCCGCAAACTGAAAGTGAAGCTGCTCAAGGATTGTGATATTGATATCTCAAAAACAACTCTTTGGAAAGTTGTAAGGTCCGTCGGTTTTACGTTTTGCAAATCTATTGGAGGAAGGAACGTATTATGTGAAAAACGACACTTAATTGCTGCCCGAAGCAAATTCCTTAGACAGATACGAGCACGAAGGATGGACGGATATGATTTAGTATATTTAGACGAAACATGGGTTAATTCGCACCATAAAAATGAGAAAGAATGGCAATCTTCTGACAGTGTTCATAAAAGGACAATTCCCAGTAGCAAAGGACAACGAATTATAATTGCGCATGCTGGCAGCAGTGAAAATGGAATTGTCCATGACGCAGAACTAATGTTCGAGGCAATTTCAACAGATGGTAGTGACTACCTGTAACTGTCTTTTTTTTTCTTGTTGATGTGATCACCGGCCCAAGACAGTATACATGTTGTTAGACGTGTAGTGCGAGCGTATGATGAATTGAGTGTGGGTGCGAATGAAGACGCGAATGTGTTTAGGCTCGTATAGATGTAGATCCTGCAACCCATACTCTCACATGCAGTAATCAAGGATGCTTTGACACTGCAGGCATGTTTCAAGACATTTATTGACGGGAACACACATAATATCAACAGGAACAGTCAGTGTAACAAGGTCATGCTGACCTGACATCGATAGGTATACATTTGGCATTCAAAAAGGTAAACATCAGAATAGACGTGCATGGTCAATAGCAAAGTTCTCCAACAATGACAGTTCGTAGCGTCGCCCTTGGCGTCTCTGACTAAACGCGTCAGATGCCTTAGTCACTTTGACACACAGGTGCAACTTGGCCCTCCCCGCCAATTGCACATTATCAGGCTGTAGTATAATAGCCGAAAGCACAGGCCTCGTTCTGACGTCGGCCGTGTACTTCTGTTAAATAGGTTATCATCAACCCTGCAGTAATACTTATTGTAGATATGAATTCCGCCAATCTGCGGAATTCCACAATATATCTTCGTCACTGGATTTCTGGACAATATAAGACTAACAGTCTTGGATGGCTACCTCGAGCACAAATATATAAGTTCTGAAATGGCGGATCAGTGAACTGCTGTTCACCCTAGGTAATCCTTTACATGTTCTGCCACCGAAAAGCGTAATAATGCATAAAGGTCGGTATTACCTGGCAAATGAATCCTCAGAACATCACAAGGAATTCTGTCGTCATCCCGACGCACAGAGATTCACTGGGGAAAACTGCCATAGCAGTTACTTCGAAGATTCTCCCCGAAAAACAATGGACTCTTGGTCCCTTCAGAAAAACAGGACCTCCCGGCTTCCCGGAAGTATATCTCACTCCCGCTTAAAAAACCTTCCCCTAGGCCTACGCCGAACTGTCAACCTCTGACCCTAAAGGTCAAACACAATGAATGAATAAACAAGGGAAGACAACCCCTAATCAACCTGACATCGCAGGTAAAGACACAATTATACTTATGATACAAACATAAGCAAATAACTTGACAGATGACTCCGTCGAAAATGACAGCAACATTACTACCACCCCCCTGTAAAAAAAAAAAAAAAATGCAATTTTTTTTTTTTTTTTTAATATGTTCATGAGCAAGATAGCACCAGTATCACTTCTGTGCTCATGCAAACAATGAACCTAATATCAGGTACAATAGAAGAGGGTACAAATCATCTCCCAACATAGGAGAAAATATTTCCTTTAAGCCAAACAAACTAAGGGATACCATTCAAGAACCCTAAGTTGCTGGCAATACCAATCATATATCAAACATTACTAAATAATATAATCATAGCAATATACAAATGTCAATGCTATTTTAGCAACATATCACTGATGGATGGACAAAATGAAATTTGTTAAATTATCTAAACATCATCCAAATACATTTGTATTACAACATATTATGATATTAAGGACAGACCTAAGTCTGAAAATATACCAGGAAAAACTAGGACACAAGATTTAACTGGAATCATGTGGGCATCTAGACAATATGTCCGCCATCACATTATCCGAACCACGGATAGCTCGCACCGTGAAATGGAAAGGCTGAAGAGCAATAGCATAACGAGTAGATCTCGAGCTCTTCAAATCCTTACTTTGCATAGCCGTAAGAGCTTTTTGGTCGGTTTCCATAAAGAAATGCGCGCCCAGAAGGAACCTTTGTAGCTTAAGAATGGACCAAACCATAGCCAACAATTCACGGTCCAAAACCGAGTAATTCCTTTCTGCCGCATTCAGCTTCCTAGAAATATACATTACAGGATGCAGAGTTCCTGAATATTCCTGCATTAGTGCCGCTCCAATGCCAGTGGAAGAGGCATCACTACGAAGGACAAAAGTCTTATCAATCGTCGGTAGTCTTAAGATAGGATGAGATGAGAACAAATTCTTAACCTGATCCAATGAAGATTGGCATTCTTGGGACCAACGCACCATATTAGGAGAACCTTTTTTCAATAACGTTGAAAGTGGTGCCATAATGGAGGACAGATTCTCAATGAATCTTCCATAGAATTGTATCAATCCCAAGAGACTACGCACTTGCTTTTTTGTCTTCGGAACCGAGATATTTAATATCTTTGAAATGTTTTGGTCCTCTGTCTTCAACAGACCATGACCAACTCGATGACCTAGGAAGGAAATTTCACTAAACCCAACAAAAGCTTTAGAGGGTTTAGCAGTCAAACTATGCTCACGTAGAGTAGATAGCAATTCCTTCAGACCCACATAGTGTTCTTCCCAAGTATCGCTGAAAAGACAGATGTCGTCTAAATATGCAATGACATCTGCACGATCTGATAGAATTCGTCGCATCATGCGTACGAAAGTCGCTGGGGCGTTCATAAGCCCGAAAGGCATAAAATTCCATTGAAACAGACCCCTAGGTGTCGAAAAAGCAGTGAGAGGTTTGGCGTGTTCCGTCAATGGGACTTGCCAATAACCTTTCGACAAGTCTAGTTTAGTAAAGAATTTAGCTTTAGAAAGTCTAATAAGTAGATCATCTAATAACGGCATAGGTTCAGCATCGAACTTCGTAACTTGATTTAATTTGCGATAATCAACGCAAAGACGTATGTTATTGTCTTTCTTTCGAACAATAACTATTGACGAAGAATAAGCTGAAGTGGATGGTTCAATTATTTGTAGTTGAATCATTTCATCCAATTCTTTCTCGACTTGTGCTTGAAAATGAATAGGTATTGGGTATGGTCTTACTCTGATCGGATTACGATCAGTAAGTATGATGTCATGTTCTATGACATCTGTGTGTCCAGGAATGTCGGTAAGGACATCCTGATATGATTTTAACGTAGAGGATACTTGACGTTGTTCCTCAAAAGACAAGTTGGAAGAGATTGTAACGTTTCTCCACGATTCCGTTGAAGTAAGTGGAATCGTAGGAAGAGGTAAGTTCACGTCAGAAAAAATAGTTTCCTCATCCTGTATAACAGACAGGGATGAGATGTGACCATGTTGGACTGGAGAGTCGTCCGTCGCCTGGAAAATAGGCTGTAAATAGTCTGGACGTTCAATAAACTCTGTTAGCATATTTATATGGAAGGTTTTATGCCTTCCATCCACATCGACAATATAGTCGACATCAGAAATTTTCGAGACTATAGTGTATGGACCCTTCCAAGAAATGAGAAGTCTATTCTCTCTTGAGGGCAGTAAGACATATGCTTTGTCTCCAGGACAAAGTTGACGTAGGCGTCTTTTCTTATTAGCAAATCGCCTAGCTTTTTCTTTCGCAAATTCGGAAGATGAAGTTGCTAACCTGCACGATTCGATAATCTTTTCTCTAAGAGCTATAACATATTCATATGACGATTGTGTATCATCGTCAATATTATCGGAAGTTATCAAATCGTGTAACAAGGACATTGGCCCGCGCGGTTGCGCGCCAAAGACAAGTTCGAAAGGAGAAAACCCTGTATGCTCGTTGGGAACCTCTCTATAGGCAAAGAGGACTGCAGGTAAAACCCTGTCCCAATCTCAGGATGATCCTCCGTTATCTTGCCAAGTAAGTTCTTTAGTGTCCTGTTAAGACGTTCTACCAATCCATTGGACATTGGATGATAAATACTACTGAGAGACCTTTTAATGTCTAGCGTAGCCATTACCTGAGACATAACGTCCGAAATTAACTGAGTGCCGTGATCCGACAGTATTTCTCCGGGGAATCCCAGACGAGAAAATACGAGCCAAAGAGCATCAGCGATATCGACAGTTGATATGCTCTTCAGAGGAATAGCCTCTGGCCAACGCGTGCACATGTCCACGCAAGTGAGGATAAATTGGTGTCCTCTGGCTGACTTAATTTTGAACGGACCAATGATGTCTATAGCCATTTTCTGAAACGGCCGAATCGGAATATCTGCAGCCTGAATAGGAGCAGCATGTCTCGGACCCCTAGACTTGACCTCTTGACAAATTTTGCAAGATCGGCAATAAATTCGGATGTCTTTATTCACGAATGGCCAAAAGAAGGACTGAAGGACTCTAGTTTTAGTTCTGGAAAAACCCATGTGTCCAGCACACTGAGAATCGTGTGCATGCCGAAGAATTAAGGCTCTCATACACTTAGGCACAAGAATTTGAGAATGCATAGACTTGTCCGAGTGTTGTACCATTCGTACCAATATACCATTCTTCATAGTAATATACGATTTGTGATTCGTATTTTGATTGGGATCCCCTTTCTTTGCAAGAAGGAAGTATTTCTTCAAAGAAGGATCCTCTTCTTGACGTTTAACAAACGAGTCATGGGAAATCACCAAGTGCTCGTCTTGGCTATCAACTTCATTACTATTATCAGATGAAGTTGGGGGATTAAGAGCTTGAGCTCTTGTCATCACTGCATTGACCGTTTGAATGTTTTCTTCTTCCCAACTAGAAATTTGTTGCGGGGTGCATTCTTTAACCCCATGAATACGACCGATTATAAGATCCGCAATAGGATTAGGAAGAAGACATGCATGGACATCTCCTGTGAAGAAAGGAGTGTCAATCCTAATAATAGCAGTAGGATAGCTTTCCATAGTACCACCAAATGTAACACATTTGATTGTTTTTCCAGTGGCACAGCAAGGATCTATCAGAGACTCCTTAACCCCGACGGTAGTACATCCCGAATCGAAAAGTACTGAGACTAGCCTATCATTTATTAGACCTTTATCTAAGATGAGAGATCCTCTCCCATCATGCGCAACTGTAGCAGGTAGAGCAGGAAGAGGGTGACCACAACTTAGCGTAGATACAGTTGATGAGTCAAACAATGTTAAGCATTGGGGGCATTCAGTTGCTCTCCCAAAATCGAAAGCACAACCAGTGATAGCCCTAGAGTTACCACTATCATTTACTGTATTACAGGCTCCATCAAACTCTTGTTGCGCAGAGTTTGCCTGTTGGTAAGGTCTTTTCTTGTTAAACCTAGGTCTACCTCGATTATCATTTCCCCTGTAATTATTTCGACTATCATTTCCCCTGTAATTATTTTGACTATCATTTCCCCTGTAATTATTTCGACTATCATTTCCCCTGTAATTGTGATCATATTGCCTATTGTAATCATCATTCCGGTTTGAATCCCGGTTTCTAAATTCACCATCGTCATAATCTTGACGTCGAGAATGATTACCTCGAAAATTTGAATAGTTATTATTTGGATAGCCTTTGCGAAAGTGTCTCAAATTATTACCACTAAAATTACGAGAACTACCATCTTGTCTCCACTGCATAGACGAAGAACCATCATGTGTTGGATTACTCCGCTTCTGAGTGTAATTTTGATTACTTCCCCTATTCCAATTTTGTTGAGCACCCTGAAATTTTTTTTTGAAATTAGGGCCATATGGTGTTGCCGACGCAGCTGGCAACCCTTCTTTCACTTTAGAATTGCTAACTGTAGCATGGGGATGTGCTGTGGCATACTGACAACAGTATTCCTCCATTTCTTTTAAGTTTTTAGGCTTACGCTCATGAAGGAATGCAAGAAAAGAATCATTAACTGATGACAAAACCTTATCTCGCAATAATAAGTCCATTAGACCTTCATATGTTTTCTCAATCTGAGACAACTCAACCCATCGTGTAAATGTACGACGTATCTTTGTAACAAAATCAGAGAAATCTACTCCATTTTCTGGCAACATTGTCCTAAAACGAAGACGATAGTCTTCTTGTTTTAATTGGTATTTTTTTAGCAATGCTGCCCTGACAACATCATAATTAGTCCTCTCATGTTCGTCTATTGTCATAAGAGTAGTCACTGTGTCACCTGTAAAAAATGGCATCAGTTGTTCAACATATTTTTCCTTTTTTATGTTATGCGTATCGCACAAAAATTGGAATCTATCTAGATAATCTGCTACGTCATCCTTTAAAGGATTGAAATGAGGCAATTTAATCCTACTAACAAACTCCCTTGTCGTACTCGAAGTTGTTTGCTGAGCACCCGTACTCGCCAATTTCAATTTCTCTAACTCCAAAGTTGCGAGTTTTTCATCAAGTTCCATCTTCTGTTTTCTTTCCTCATGTTCCATTTTTCTGATTTCAGCCTCAGCTTGAGCTTTCCTCTCCTCTGCAGCAGCTTCTTTGTCTAATCTCCTTTGTTCAGCTTCTTTGTCTAATCTCTTTTGTTCAGCTTCTTTGTCTAATCTCTTTTGTTCAGCTTCTTTGTCCAATCTCTTTTGTTCAGCTTCAAATCTCCTTTCCTCGACCTGCATCTGCAATTTCTTTTGTTCAGCAGCAATATTAGCTTCTCTTTCTAATCTTTTCTCTTCAGCCTGAGCTTTTTTCTCTTCTGCAGCTAATGCTTTGTCATACTGAGCAACAGCCCATTGTTCTAACTGTTGACCAGTCTTATCAAGGGCTCTCCCTTGTGTAATAAAGTAGTCCAATGTAGACATCTTGTCTACTGAGATCAGTAACTTGCAGAAGCAAATATATTAAATTATCCCACTTTAATGGGAGACAAGTCTGAAATGATAGACTTGTATACTCACTTCACTTTATTTACTGTCTTAGTCTTAGACAAAGACTTTGTATGTTCCTCTTGTTTATAATGTACCCAAAAAATCACCTGAGTACCTGTGGAAAAAAAATTCCCTTATATCCCACTCACTATGGGCACAAGTCTTTTTTATAAAGAACTTGAATATGTATTTCACCTTGTCTCAATCTTTGTAGATAACAAGTCTTTTATCAAAGAACTTGTATAAATATCTTATATAATATTATTTAACAAACTCTATATGAAGAGTCTACCTTATCAATAATATCAAAACATGACCAAGTATGTGTATGTAGACTGTGCATGACAGTAATGTAGTACAACCAAAAAAAAAATACAAAGACAAAAATACAAAACAATACAAATGGCAACACTGTTTTAACCAAAAATGTGTAGAGAAATACACAAGAAAGGAGAGACCTACAGAATACAAACAAAACAAATCGACAATCAAAACTGAAAAACAGACAAAATATTACAAAAACAACGTTAAGTACAATTACATCACAGCTAACATCAATAGCGACCAATTGTCACTAGCAAATTTCCAAATTAAGAAAATTTGCACCTACAGAACGCTTACAGTAAGCCTCGATCAAGTGGCATATTTACCGTAAGACCCACCAACCGAAAAACCCGCAGAAAAAATACACCAAAAACAGTAGAAGTAACATAAACATATAGCAATCAATTTCAATGTGTTGCAGAACAAGTTCAGTCACAGCTGAAACTAAAATAAATTCCTTGCTCCTTGCGAACACAGAAACGAAATGTCAAACGCGCACTGAACGTCAAATCCACTGTAACATAAAGTGGTATTTACGAACCAAAGTTACTATGACCTTCTCAAATTACGCCTTGCACATTGAATGTTTACAATTTCCACGTACTGTTTACAGACACTTGACCTCCAACAATGTAGCTTGAATGCTCTGACCTAGAAAAGTCTGTTGTTGAATGAAACGTGTAACAACCAGCAGTACTGTTTACAATAGGAACCCGCCTTCTATGCAGTTATGGTCCACGTAGCAAATGCCTAGTAGTTAACTTCAGTACATGTCTTGTTATGCTTTATGTAGCATTATAATATAAATGCTCGTACTGTTTATTTGGGTCAACCGTTGATGACCTATATCTGTCCTGTTGTAGCCAAAACTTGCAAGTGTAGAATTAGCGCTGTGTGTTACGGCTGTCCCGTGTGTAGCTTAGACCCACAGATCAGAAGTGTAATGTGTACTTGTCCTTCTTGTAACTTTCTCGACAAAACTGGAGACATCATACATGTAACAGCCAACCAGGAATGTAAATTTCTGGATCCATAAATGTCAACAATAATGTCAAATGCTCGCTCTGTTCTTTTTAAACCCACAGATCTGGTCCATCAGAAATGTAAGTTTCTAGGCCACATTGGCGACAAGAAATGTATCATAAGAGCCCACGTAACTGGTCCACCAGAAATGTAACTGTCTTTTTTTTCTTGTTGATGTGATCACCGGCCCAAGACAGTATACATGTTGTTAGATGTGTAGTGCGAGCGTATGATGAATTGAGTGTGGGTGCGAATGAAGACGCGAATGTGTTTAGGCTCGTATAGATGTAGATCCTGCAACCCATACTCTCACATGCAGTAATCAAGGATGCTTTGACACTGCAGGCATGTTTCAAGACATTTATTGACGGGAACACACATAATATCAACAGGAACAGTCAGTGTAACAAGGTCATGCTGACCTGACATCGATAGGTATACATTTGGCATTCAAAAAGGTAAACATCAGAATAGACGTGCATGGTCAATAGCAAAGTTCTCCAACAATGACAGTTCGTAGCGTCGCCCTTGGCGTCTCTGACTAAACGCGTCAGATGCCTTAGTCACTTTGACACACAGGTGCAACTTGGCCCTCCCCGCCAATTGCACATTATCAGGCTGTAGTATAATAGCCGAAAGCACAGGCCTCGTTCTGACGTCGGCCGTGTACTTCTGTTAAATAGGTTATCATCAACCCTGCAGTAATACTTATTGTAGATATGAATTCCGCCAATCTGCGGAATTCCACAATATATCTTCGTCACTGGATTTCTGGACAATATAAGACTAACAGTCTTGGATGGCTACCTCGAGCACAAATATATAAGTTCTGAAATGGCGGATCAGTGAACTGCTGTTCACCCTAGGTAATCCTTTACATGTTCTGCCACCGAAAAGCGTAATAATGCATAAAGGTCGGTATTACCTGGCAAATGAATCCTCAGAACATCACAAGGAATTCTGTCGTCATCCCGACGCACAGAGATTCACTGGGGAAAACTGCCATAGCAGTTACTTCGAAGATTCTCCCCGAAAAACAATGGACTCTTGGTCCCTTCAGAAAAACAGGACCTCCCGGCTTCCCGGAAGTATATCTCACTCCCGCTTAAAAAACCTTCCCCTAGGCCTACGCCGAACTTTCAACCTCTGACCCTAAAGGTCAAACACAATGAATGAATAAACAAGGGAAGACAACCCCTAATCAACCTGACATCGCAGGTAAAGACACAATTATACTTATGATACAAACATAAGCAAATAACTTGACAGATGACTCCGTCGAAAATGACAGCAACACTTGGGCTAAAATCAAAGGACAGGTTGCAGCACAGAACACCACATTTAAAATGAGCGACGTGAAAGTTCTTACACATGATACCCTTAAAAAAGACAGATTTTCAATTCTGGAAGAAATGTGTAGATCATGTGCTCCGTGAAGAAGAAGAATACTGGCAACGTGATGGATTACAGTTTATCCAGCCATTAACAGTTGTTAACACAGCCCTACAAAAAAAAAATTGTTTTTTTGGTGCCAAACATTTAACTCTTGATTGTACATAAATGAGGCCTGCTCAATCCAAATATCACATTTACTTGTCTGTAGCAGCTCTAGTTTTTGAGATACAGACATTTTTGTATTTCATTGATACAGGGTGACCCCAAAAAAACGGGGCCGCGCGCGCACTTATTGTGCGCGCGCGGGCCCGGTTTTTTTTTTTTTTTTTGGGTCACCCTGTATTATTACAATATTTTCTATATAAGGCTATGTAAAAAAAACTATTGCTGTCTAGTCCTTTACAAAAGAAAACTGCTTGTTTACTCTCAGTTTCAGTGTTCCAAGAATCTTCCCAGAATTGCCTTTTTTAGATTTTAAGTCACTGCATGTATGTTAGTATGCTACTTATTTTATTACACTTCTAACAGAGAATGGCATCATCTTCAAAAAGAGCATGTTTTCTTTCACCGCATTTATTTTGTTATATTTGTGGAGAGTACACTTTCAAAGAAGAACATAGGAAGCATATCACTGTTTTTGTGAAAAAGGCATACTTTGCTTACTTTAAAGTAAAACTAGGTGACCAGGACAAGTCTTGGGCTCCTCATATTGTTTGCAAAACATGTGTTGAACACCTGCGACAGTGGACTTGTGGGAAAAGAAAATGTTTAAAATTTGGAATTCCAATGGTTTGGAGAGAGCCCAAGAACCACTGTGATGACTGTTATTTCTGTGTTGTGAATATTGAGGCAATTAATGGAAAAAATCACAAAAAGTGGAAATATCCAGATTTAGATTCTGCTAGGCGACCTGTTCCACACGGAGATGACATACCAATTCCAACTTTCAGTCAGATTTCGGATTCCCTGCTAGAAGATGAGACAGCAGTGGCATGTGGAACGACAAGTGACAGTGATAGTGATTTCGAAGATGATTTTTCAGATGCTCAACGCTTCGACCAGCTTGAACTAAATCCGAGATCTATATCTCTCCAAGGAATCTTCAGAACTTTTGGCTTCAAGATTGAAAGAAAAAAAATTACTGACTGCTGAAACAAAGGTTACATTTTATCGCAGCAGAGAGCAAGGTTTTATTCCATTCTTTTGTAAAGAAAACAACCTTGTGTTTTGTACTAATGTAGGAGGTCTTGTTAACAAAATGGGTGTAAGTTATACACCAGATGAGTGGCGACTTTTCATTGACAGCTCTAAAAGAAGTTTGAAGGGTGTTCTCTTACACAATGGTAACAAATATGGCTCAATTTCAATTGCTCATTCTACTATAATGAAGGAGGAGTATGCTACAATAAGCACAGTTCTGGAAAAATTGAAGTATTTAGAACATAACTGGATGGTTTGTGGAGATCTTAAAATGATGAACTTCTTGCTTGGCCAGCAAATGGGATTCACCAAATATCCATGCTTTATATGTTTGTGCGATAGCAGGGCAAACGATATGCAATGGACAAAGAAACAGTGGCCGTTGAGGGATGAATTTAAAGTTGGAGAAAAAAATATTGTCAATAAGCCTCTCATTGATCGAAAAAGAGTTCTACTGCCACCATTACATATAAAGCTTGGCTTGATGAAGCAATTTGTTAAGGCACTGAACAAAGATGGTACCTGTTTTAATTACTTATGCAGAAAGTTTCCAGAATTGAGCATAGACAAACTTAAAGCTGGAATTTTTGTTAGACCTCAAATTAGAAAGTTAATAAACGATCCAAATTTTATTGATTCCATGAACAAAACAGAGTCCACAGCCTGGTCATCATTTGTTTTAGTTGTGCAAAACTTTCTGGGTAACTTTAAAGCAGACAATTATTCTGAATTAGTTGGAAACATGCTGTCGAGTTTTTGTGAACTTGGATGCAACATGAGCATAACATTGCACTACCTCCATAACCATTTACATTTATTTCCGGAGAATCTTGGCGACTTTAGTGAGGAGCAAGGTGAAAGATTTCACCAAGATATAAAAACAATTGAAGAGAGATACCAGGGACTTTGGGATGCCCACATGATGGCAGATTACTGTTGGACCCTTAAGCGTGACTGTCCGGGCATATCACATTCCAGGAAGTCCTCGAAAAGATCCTTTTTGCGTGTTGACTAAACAAGTGCTAGTGATAAAGTTTTATTACATACTTACTTATTTAGTCGTTCCCCTTCTACCGTGAGGTGTAGAGGTTTGGAAGAGAGAGCGCCAGACTATCCTTTCGGCTGTCTTCCTCCTGGCCTGGTTCCATTCTAGTCCTCGGTCCTTCAAAGATTGTCTAATGTTGTCCTCCCAGCGGACTCTGGGTCGTCCTCGGGGTCTGGATCCTTGGCTCTTTGTTTCCCATGCTTGTCGTGGTATCCGATCTTCTCCCATTCTGCAGACATGGCCAAACCATCTTAATTGAGACTGTTCTACTTGGGTCTGCAGGGGGTAGGATTTAAGGCCTTGACGTATCGTCTGGTTGCGTACCATGTCTCTTCTTGTTACTTCAACCACCTTCCTCAGATACCTCATTTCTGAGGTTTGGATCTGGCTTTTATAGGTTGTAGTCATTGCCCATGACTCACATCCATATGTCAAGACTGGGACATAGGTGGAGCGGTATACAGCCATCTTCGTTTTCTTACCAACCTCTCTCTTGCTGAGGAATCCTCGATTTATGGCCTGAAAAAGTCTCCCAGCTGCTGCTTTTCGAATGGCCAACTCTTCTTTGATGCCTCCCTTTCGATCTATAATAGCTCCGAGGTATTTAAAGTGGTCGACCTGCTCCAGGACCTGTTCTCCTAGCTTAATCTGATGTCTTCTTTCTTCTCGTGATATCACCATGGATTTTGTTTTAGAGCTGCTTATGACCATCCCTCTCTTCTCCAGCTCTTCCTTCCAGACTGCAGGTTGATTTGGAGATGTGCCTCTGATTTAGCAATCAGGGCAACATCATCAGCAAATGCCAGCTCCGAAATATAGACCTGTCTGTTTTATTACATTTTGGGTAATATATGCACAGTAATTACATATAATATGAATGCAGACTAAAGTCAAAATGCCACTGATAGCACCTAACTCTAGGATTGTACATAACAATTGCCCTACTAATATGGTCATTCTTAGTTATCTCAAAAACTAGAGCTGATAGAAAAAATCTGATTACATTTTTGGAATCAGCAACCCAAAATTACCCTAGAACAGCTATAAAATTGAAGGCACCAAAATGTGTGTATACCAGTGTAATCTAATGGAATCGTCAGATACGGACTGAGAAAAATGTAACTTAATTGAGATATCAAAAACATAAAATAATGTAATTATGCTCCTTCAAAACAAGAAGAAATAGTAAAATTTACCGTGTCGTATACAATATAGTTTTGAATAAAATTTCTTTTCCCCCACGGTTCAGATTTAAATGTATCACTACTTATAGCTGTTTCCTATGCGATGAGCAGATATGGATACGCCTCTTATCCTACTTTCGACATATATGACGTAGTATACTGTAAAATTTAATTTTTAAGCCGTGCTTCTTGTAAGATTCGGAAAAGATCAAAGGAATTTACGGTTTTGAAGAATGCATAATTGATATTGACTTAACAACAACATATTTGTAACGTCATGGATAATATAAGACTACATGCGAAATATAAATTCATTACATCAGGTAGTTTTTTTAAAAACAAATTTCAAAGTTGAACATCAATTGGTGAACGTTTTATAGCACCATTTCTGTGTCGCTAAATCTTAGAAGCGGAATAAATTTTAGTTTGGATGGGGCGTATCTCAAAGTCAATCAACACTCAGTTGTAAAGAATTGTATATGTCAGTTAATTTCTAGATTATCTTACCATCATTGTAAAATCAATTTCAAAGGACAAATGCAATAACTGAACAGTTTCTTGCGTACCAGAAAATCTCTCTTCCAGCAAAGTAACAGATGATAACCTACATACATAGTCATACCAGTTTCTGGCTAGAGGTGGGGACATAACCAATTATGAAAAAGGAAGAAGTGAAAAATCATACGCGAGAAAGAGGTCATAGGTCAGCTCACGATGATGTTCACATAAACCACGGAATGGAAAATGAAGCTGCCGCCAGGGAGATGAATAAACTTTATAAACAATATTTTGACCAATTGTGTTGCGTATGCCCATTTCTTCAAAAGTCATTAGACTTCAGCGCATTCATTCTCGAACAAAAACGTCTTTCTATTTATGTCACGTAGTCATTGGCTCCCTTTTCTACCTTTTATTAACAACTTATCTCCCACTGGATTTTCTCATAAGTTTTCCTATCTTCCCTTTATTATTC
Source organism: Oreohelix idahoensis (assembly GCA_024509875.1). NCBI lineage: Eukaryota > Metazoa > Mollusca > Gastropoda > Stylommatophora > Oreohelicidae > Oreohelix > Oreohelix idahoensis. The sequence goes on from JAMPIV010021475.1 coordinate 360,883, forward strand.
TATAGGGTGATCGAGAACTCTCTAAAAAGTATATCTCCGCAGTGGGTTCAGTGCTAAATACTATGAATCAAGGGAAACAATCTAAATGATAAAATTATTATTACAAGGTCGTAATTTACAACTCTACATTTCTTTAATTTACATAGCAATTTAAATTATTTAAACAGACACTAATGCTTAATGCGAAAATATAAAAAAGTACTACTTGTATGAGTAGTAAAGTAAATCTTATTAAAGTCAATTAAAGTAATACTGTTTACTGCATCATAAAATGTTACATTCATATTATTATAGCACTGAATCCACTGCGGAGAGAGTCTCGATCAATTCTATAAGTCCGCACTTAAAAATAACAAGTCACTTTACATGATGTGGATAATCTCAGATCCCTCCCCCTCGCCTTTCTAATTCATATATGCATAAGAGAAACGTATGAGGGGGTGAGGATGCGTGCGTGTTCCATGTTTCAGCTCCCCCCACCCTCAGCTAAAAAACAATTTCCTAACATGTACTGGATAGATGGCTCAGATGTGTTTAGTATTATTTGTTTTTATTTTGGTCTTATAAACATTTACATGACATATTTGTTATGACATATTTTTTTTAACGTTATAAATGTAAGATCACATAGTTGTTATAAAATATATTTATTTACCTTATAAACGTTAGGTGACATAACTGTTAAAAAATATATTTATTTACCTTATATTAGTTATGTGACATAAGTGTTATAAAATATATTTATTTACCTTATATTAGTTAGGTGACATAACTGTTATAAAATATATTTATTTACCTTATATTAGTTAGGTGACATAACTGTTATAAAATATATTTATTTACCTTATATTAGTTAGGTGACATAACTGTTATAAAATATATTTATTTACCTTATATTAGTTAGGTGACATAACTGTTATAAAATATATTTATTTACCTTATATTAGTTAGGTGACATAACTGTTATAAAATATATTTATTTACCTTATATTAGTTAGGTGACATAACTGTTATAAAATATATTTATTTACCTTATATTAGTTAGGTGACATAACTGTTATAAAATATATTTATTCACCTTATAAACGTTAGGTGACATAACTGTTACAAAATATATTTATTCACCTTATAAACGTTAGGTAATATAACTGTTATAAAATATATATGTATTTACCTTATAAACGTTAGGTGACACATGTGGTGGTTTTTGATGTTATGAATGTTGTTGTATTTGTTTCTATTGTACTGAATGAGGTCAGCTGTGAAGGTCCCTGATTATTACTAAGTTTGGGTTGAGTTATCAGGACACCTTTCTGCTACCACCCTACGACCTCAATCAGACCTATTCTTGACTAGTATGTATGATAGCTACGTTTAATGTCTAGGGTTATGCAAGTGTGGTGTGATGGTAATTAAATACACAAACACACACACAAACACCAATATTAATCTATGTGATCAAATCAACCAACACCGGTTGTTAAAAGTTAGTAATATACAATTTTTTCTATAACTTTATTAGTCCTATACCTAAGATTCTTTTGGTTAGGACTGTCAAATCACATGAGATCAATTTAAATATATACATAAATAATAGGCATACTTAATTAACTAAAAGAGGACAATTTGTCCTTAATCATATATATTGTAGTTTTATGGTATTTTAAAATTTCTAGCTATTTCTAAAGTGTTATGAGCTGGCTGGTTGGGGTGTTAACATCACGCCCAGTCTTTGTCACAATGTTTCTTTTCTCTGGATACACTTTACTTCTTGACAGATAGTCTTTATTTATATTTCCTTTTCAAGTTTATGAAGTGGAAAAGTTGATAAATTCTCCTCGTGCCAGGGCTTGTTTACTTAACTGACACTGGAGGATTGAACATAGATGTATGATCTGCCAACAGCTACTGTTGATCTTGTCCCAAAAGAAATAGGGTAGGCCGCGAGTACCTCTATCTCTGCTGGAGTAACTTTTCACACAGGAATCTGGCACCTGACTAGTGCCAGACAAAAACCCTGTAACATGAAAATTATGTTCTGTCTTAGCATAATACCTAATCCATCAATTTTACAAACAATACAATGTTTAATCTAAAAGACCTGGATCAGATCTCTCTGACCAACTCAGCACATCTCCATAAAATGAGGTAACACTTTGTACAAGTTTTCATATTTCTCTCCCTAATATCTGCAACGCCTCTGCCATTCTCAATGATCTTTTTCCATACAATGTGATAGGTGATGTGATTCCTGGTGACAATCTATAAATATTTTACTACTACCTCTCTGGTAGCTTGATAACATGATGGAGCAACAAAAAGGCTTGTATAAGTCTACTAATGACTTCTTTACTTACAGTCGTAATGTTTTCTTCATTACCCAAGTCAAACAACATTATTAATAGTATAAATAATGTTAATAATTTCGGTCTTACCACAATTCAAAGAATACACACACAGGAACGTTGAATTAGCACAACCTCAGATGTACTGCTTGCTTGACTATGGGGCCCTTATACTTTTTATTAATTATATCTATATTCAAGGCACGACACACTTCTCAGCTCTCAAGCGTCCTGCTTCTATGAACAGTCTTCGTGAAAATGGCACCGAGCCTTCAACTTTCCCAGTAATCTAAACTGTTTCGACCAATGAGATCTAACTACTAAGTTTGTCAATTCAAATTTTTAAATCTAAGGTCCAATTTCGGTCCAATGTTAGCGTACTTCTGTCGGTCTGTCCGTCCGAACTTGGCATTCGTCAAAAATAGACTTGGTTTTGGCCTAACTCTACAAAAAAAGTATTCAGTTTGAGCCATCCCATAATTTCTTTCCCCCTTTCAAACTCCGCTCCAAATCATATTACCTCAGTCCTAACGTTCCCCTCTTTTAGACTTTGCCCTACCCTCTCATGCCTCTTTTGAACAACTCGTGCAAAATTACGTTACCGATAGCGAATGTCAGAACACTAGTGTGTTAGTCAATGTGTCTGTAACTATCTAGTATTATGACCATATCTTGGCTGTTAGTTGGGTTATAGGGTAAATGACAACATATTATTTGTCAGGAGACACTATGGCACCCGAATATATAAGTTTTAGGAGTCTATGTATAATGGTTCAAAATTCCATAATTTTTTCCATGTTAGTCTTCAATAATATTGAAATCTATAAACTACCACCTGTTCACTTCTTTTTACCGCTATTTTCAAACTAAAAACGATAGTCTCCCGTATTACGTCAGAAATACGTCAGTTTTATAAGAGCTAAGGTTGTTTGCGTGACCCAATTGCCGAACATATTTTGAATTTGTGTCGTATTTTCAAACGGCCACGCGTGCATACGGTATCATTTTTCTGCCTCTCCCCTCTTTCACTCCGTCTGGACGAGTAGGCTTTTCGTGTCATGTTATAAATAGTTTTTCAAGGACACTAGAAAACGATGGTACCATCTTTTTCACAATACTGTCTGCTAAAATCAATGCGCTTGCGGCGTGGGTGAAGACGAAACTTCATAACTCCACTATTTCATTTCTACCTTATTTTTATACTTATAATTAATAATTCTATCGGTGTATCAATGTACATCATCACACATCTCCCCACTTAAGAACATGCCTGAGGCTAGTTCCAAACACAGTGATACACATAGATAAAATTACTTCCTACGCCTGCTGAATACTCTGATTTGGATCACAGGGATGCCTACTGAGGAAATCTGCACCCACGTTCTGTGACCCGGGAATGTATTCAATAGTGAATGAATATGGCTGTAGGAGTAATGACCATCGTAATAAACGAGCATTCTCATGCTTTGCCTGTGATAAGAATACTAGGGGCTGATGATCCGTCTGGACCACAAATGTTCTACCACATAGATAGATCTGGAACTTACGTATCGCCCAGATTAAAGCTAGACATTTTTTCTCGCTTGTTGAATAGTTTTGCTCCGCTTTGTTCAACTTGCGGCTAGCATAAGCAACTGGGTTCAGCTCTCGGTCCGGTGACGATGACCTTTGCAACAAAGTAGCCCCCAGGCCTACATTGCTTGCGTCACTTCCCACCACAAATCCCTGACTCAAATCAGGTAATTTCAAGATTGGCTTGCTTGTAAGTTTTTCCTTTAACTCTTGGTATGCCAATTCACACTGGGCTGATGTTGCGAACATAATCCGCTTGCACAAACCTTGTCTGGTAGTCAAGGGGATGTAACTCGTTAATAACTGGGTCTACTTTTTAACCTTGGTTGTTACCTGTTCTTGTGACTTAAACTGCCGTTCTATTCTTAGACCGACGGCAGGCAGTTCTCCTTGTATGGTCAGAAATCTTAATGATTTCTTGGAATGCTTTCCAACCTGTATTGAGTTTTATTCCCTATCCTTATAAGGCGCGTTTATTCGCATCTTTCTTTGTATGTGCCCGTTTGCGGGTCGCCTGATTCGAACTGAGGTTGCCGAGCGCTTCTGCGCATGTCCAGAACTGTGGGTGGTTTTGGAAATGATTTCCGTCCTGGAGTGTACCGTAGATTTTCATGCAGAGCAGACCGTTTTGATACGTCTGTGATCTGTGGTTGGGATATTGGCTATCCTCATGTGTGTTAGCTGGCTAACGAGGATTCCCTTTGATGATTCTACTTGCCTGGAGGCATATATGTGTGTGGTGATATTTCTGAACGAAGGTAACTGAGCTCTTATTATCAATATGTACAGTCTGCTAAGATTCTGATATTGTCGCACCATCTTCACGCAGTGAGAGCCCCCTTTCCACTAGAAAATTCACCAGGTATCTTCATACCTTAAAGTTATATGATTCGGGTCACCCTAGACCCAGAGAACAGTTCCTTTACTCCTATAAACTTCGCTATGTTAGCGTCTATACCTTTTCTGGAGGCTAGGCTTAGGTACGCCTATAAAAGGTCAACCTGAACGATACTCATAACCCGCCATGTTCGTATGATCCGTGGTAGAACTATGTACGCCCTTGATTTACTAATATCAGGGTGGATTTGATTACACTCTTGGAGTATTGCTATGGAGCTGATATTATTGTAAGCGATAGTCAGGAAGATCGACTTACTGATTCCTGTACGATCTACTGATGAAATTATTATTATGCCTTGTTGCTGTATCCTACATTGACTGTGACCTATGTTCATCTATGTAAACGTAACCGTCGTTGTGGCGTCTTAATAAATGATCATAAAACGTCACCAGCAGTTAAAAGCTTATATGACTTCCTTCCTGTGAGTCAGTGACGTCCTATGTGGACTGTATCTTCATTTGTACCTACATCTTACCTACATCAAGCATACATACCAGACAAGACACCCTACATCACAACCTGCAACATCCATGGTGTCTAAGGAGGACCAGTATGGGCTTTCCAGCATTACAACTGTAACAGTCCCAGTATAGCTCATTACATCTGGTAAAACAACCTTCTACATTTGGTGGCCATAAGCTGGTTTGATCTGGTGCCAGCATACACGGGGTCCCTTACCCGCTACATTCTGCAGTCGACAGTCAACATACAACAATATCTTCGAGACATCTACATTTACAGAATCCTGATAGTACTCGGCGTTGCCCGGTAGCTCGTTTGAAATTACAACTTTTGCCTGAGCCTGAGGCAAGAAAAGTGACACTACCCGGCGTTGCAGCATACATTGCCAGTTGTAACGTTCCTTTGAAGGTCAAGTACCGGGATAATCGATTTGTTTTTGGATAAGAAGGCCAAGTTCCGAAACAACACTACCAGTACTACATCAGAAGCTCAAGTTTGTACCATCGTCTTAGCAGTTTCGATGCAATTTCAGATGTGCTATCAACGTTGGATCTTCAATCCTTAGAATGCTGATTGCCACCTGTCTGTTGCTGTGCTGACGATTGGATTTGCATAAGTTAAGTGGCCTGTTTTGTTTGTGAACTGTGCCCTTATACTTCTACTGAGCCTTCTGCATTCTCATTCTTTTGTTATATGTTACATGTTATATGTTTATATGTTATTTGTTTATATTTCAGCGGGTTTTCGGTTGGGCGGTGTCTCCTTTAGAACATACCACGTGACAGAGGTCTTCGATTGAGAGCGTTTTCTTTAAGGACTCTGCAAATTTCCTTTGCGAAATTTGCTAGCGACTTTAGTTGCTATATTTATTTAGTTGTGACGACATGTGCAGTTTTGTTTTCGGTATTTTTTCGCATTCTTTAGTTTTGTTTTGATTTGTTTGTATTTGTAGGTCTCCCCTTTCTATTATTTAGTTCTATACAACTTTATATTTATACACTGTGGTGTCATGTGTTTTGTTTCATTTTTCGCAGATATCATCACATTCTTTGTGATATTTTCTTTAGTTTTTGCTGTTCATTTTAGTTGATTTCTGCGAATGTTTTCGTATTGTTTTTTATCTTTGTTCATTGTTTATTTGCAGATGAGGCAAAGAAGCTGAGGAGAGAAGAATTCAGCTACAATTGGATGCTGAAAATAAAAGACTAGAGAAAGAGGCTGAAAATAAAAGACTAGAGAAAGAGGCTGAAAATAAAAGACTAGAGAAAGAGGCTGAAAATAAAAGACTACAAGCCGAGGCTGAAGAGAAAAAGTTACAAAGAGAGGCTGAGGCTGAAGAAAGAAGGTTACAAAGAGAGGCTGATGAGAGAAAAACAAAAATGGAGCATGAAGAAACACTCTTAGCTTTAGAGTTGGAGAAGTTGAAATTGATGAACATGGGTAATGCTCATGATCCCAATAAGGTGTCAGATAAGTCTAATGCTAGTACTTTTAAGATTAAACTACCAGCATTCAGTCCTTCTAAAGATGACATAACGTTCTATCTGGACAGATTTGAACGATCATGTAGAACACATAACATAGACAAATCACTATATGTTGATCAATTGTCAAATTTATTAAAAGGTGAAGCTCTGAGTATGCTAAACATGGTAGATGATCCTGACAAGAACAATTATGAAGTTGTCAGGGCAGCTTTGTTAAAGAAATACCAAATTAACGAAGACGGCTACCGTCTGCAATTTAAAAATATGTTGCCAGAAACTGGAGTAGAATTCTCTGAGTTTATTGCAAAAATACGTCTCACTTTTACACGTTGGATTGAGCTGTCTAAGACAGAACATACTTTTGAAGCACTAATGGACTTAATACTTAGAGACAAAGTCATGTCTTCTGTCAATGAGTCTTTTCTTGCTTTCCTTCATGAGCGTAAACGTAAAACCATAAAAGAAATGGAAGAATTCTGTTGCCAATATGTCACTGCGCACCCTCACATAACCATTAGTAACTCTAAAGTGAAAGAAGGTTTGCCAGTTGCTTCGGCAGCACCATATGGTCCAAACTTTGTTCGTAAATTCCAAGGTACTCAATAAAATTTTGATAGGAAGAGTAACCGTAATTATGCTCAGAATTATGGCAATCAATCTCATGGTGATTCTTCTTCGAAGAACTGGAGACGAGCTGACAGTCCTCGTTATTGTCCTCCTAATAATTATAGACATTTTAGAAGAGGCTATAATAATAGAGGCTATTCCTCGCGGAGGCCTCAAAACCAATTTAATAGATGTTCTCATCAATGTGGACATGATAATAATAACTATGGAAACTGGAGTTCAAACCAGGATAACAGTTACAATAGAGAACACAATGATAACTTCAGAGGTAATAATGGTCGCGGTAGATCTCAATATAAAAAAAGAGATATCAACAAGCAAACTCTGTACAACAAGAATCTCAGGGAGCCTGTAATCAGGTTGTTGATAATAAAAACTCTGACGCTGTCACATGTTCTGCCTTTGACTTTGGGAGAGCAAACAAATGCCCTCAATGCAGTACTTTGTTCGAACCGACTACCGTAACTACTTTAAGCTGTGGTCACCCTCTTCCCGCTCTTCCTGCTGCAGTTGCGCATGACGGGAGAGGTTCTCTGATCCTACATAAGGGTCTAGTAAATAATAATCCGGTCTCAGTCCTTTTTTATTCCGGATGCACCACTATTGGTGTTAGACAATCTCTTGTAGATCCATCTTGTGCTACAGGAAAAGTAATTAAATGTTTCACATTTGGCGGCACTTTAGAGAAATATCCTACTGCTGTAATTCACATTGCCACTCCTTTCTTTAAGGGGGATGTGCACGCTTGTCTCTTACCTAATCCTATTGCGGACATTATTATCGGTCGTATTCACGGAGTTAGGGAATGTACCCCACAGCAGATTGCTGCTTGGGAAGATCATAATATGCAAGCTACCAATGCGGTGGTTACAAGAGCACAAGCTCTACAGACACCTCAAACTTCATTGCCTAGTAACAATGAAGTGCATAGCCAAGATAGTCACTTGATTATTTCTCGTGACTCTTTCATAAAATTACAAGAAGAAGATCCTTCTCTAAAGAGATTCTTCATTCTAGCAAAAAAAGGTGATCCAAATCAAAATACAAATCGTAAATCTTGGATTACTGTGAAGAACGGCGTACTTGTACGTATGGTACAAGAATCGACTACGTCTGCACATTCTCAAATTCTTGTTCCTAAAAGTATGAGATTGCAAATATTGCAACATGCTCATGACTCACAATGTGCTGGACATATAGGTTTTTCCCGTACAAAGTCGAGAGTCCTTGCGGCTTTCTTTTGGCCTTTTGTGAACAAGGACATACGTATTTACTGCCGATCTTGCAAAGTATGTCTGGAGGTCAAATCTAGAGGATCACGACATGCTGCGCCTATCCAGGCTGCTGACATCCTGTAGCCTCGCTTTTCTCCGGGTGTGAACCGCTGACTAGAGGATGTTGATGGTGTCGGAGTGACAACGGTCCAACACGGGCGATGCTATTTGGACTTGAAAATAATAACGCGAATGTTTTCTTTCCTGGAACGTGAAGGAAGGACTTCAACAACAATCAGGCACGTCAACGAGTGCCAAAATGGGTATGAACGAACTCGTTATGTCGACTGGCAACAACATATTTATTTTTTTGACGAATCACGTAGACAATAAATTATACGAGACAGTACGTTCATAGTGGTTTCATAGTTCATAAAAATGCATGGATCAATGATAGGAAATACAGTGCTAGTAGGCTCATGGTTTCTTCAAACAGTCTAAAGGTTTTGACCTTTCGTTAGTGATAAAGCTTCTAAGGTCATCCATACAATAAAATCTTCATATGTCTATTTCGGACCTGTCCTGGTACATGTTAATTCTGGTGTCTTTAAACATTCATGATCCTGGCCTCCACTATATATGATAATACAGCATAAAGTTAATTAAAATACTTGGTTCATCTCTCGTGATCGCCGTGTCACGTATGACGGCGCTTCCATACTTTAAATCAATGAGCCGCACTGACGGAGCATTAAATCCTTCAAAGCCTTAGGATACTATCAGCTCAGTATCAAGTTGATCCATTATAACCCCTCCTGAACGAGAAGGGATTAGCTAGATACCAACGTCTAATACTGTCACTGGAAATCATATTAAAAATACATTCAATTATAACAATCACTGGCACTGACTTACGCAGGGGTAAGCCGACAAAGGCTTCTATTCAGAGGTCCTGTCCCAGAAATATACTTGCCCCAAATGATGGGTACACAAACAAATCAACAGACTCTCTGTCTGGAAATATGAGATGCGGCTTCCATTTCAACCTCTGACGTCATCTGGCTTGTTTGGATACAAGCGCGCACGAATTCATCTACACCCAATTGTGCAAATACGTGCGTGACAGAAGACATCTATAAAAACTAACATCAACATAAGTTGGTGCGTACTCACTCAACCGAAGTAGAACCTGATGACTACCCGTGAGTGTTAAGGATACAAAAAAGGAGGCATCACATCCTTATTCGGCCATTTCAGAAAATGGCAATAGATATTATTGGCCCTTTCAAGATCAAGTCGGCCACAGGACATCAATTTATTCTTACATGTGTCGATATGTGCACACGTTGGCCAGAGGCTATACCTCTTAAGAGCATTTCCACTGCCGATATCGCAGACGCTCTTTGGCTGATATTTTCTCGTTTGGGTTTCCCCAGAGAAACATTGTCAGACCATGGCACTCAACTGATATCTGACACTATGTCACAAGTAATGTCCACCTTGCACATTAAAAGATCTCTCAGTAGTATCTATCACCCAATTTCTAATGGGTTAGTTGAGCGTTTGAATAGAACACTCAAGACTTTACTTGGTAAGATAACTGAAGATCATCCTCAAGATTGGGACAGGGTTTTACCCGCGGCTCTCTTTGCTTATAGAGAGGTCCCTAATGAACACACAGGATTTTCTCCCTTTGAACTTGTCTTTGGCGCGCGACCGCGCGGCCCTATGTCTTTACTCCACGATCTTATCACTGCCGATGATATTAGCGATGACACACAATCTTCATATGAGTATGTCATTGCTCTGAGGCAAAAGATCATTGAGGCATGCAAACTAGCAACTTCTTCATCAGAAATTGCTAAAGAAAAGGCAAGGCAGTTTGCAAATAAGAATAGATGTCTACGACAACTTTGTCCTGGTGACAAAGCATTCGTCCTACTCCCTAGTAGGGAAAATAGACTTTTTATTGCATGGAAGGGTCCGTATACAATAGTCTCAAGAATTTCCGATGTTGACTATGTTGTCGATATTGATGGAAAGCATAAAACTTTCCATATCAACATGCTGACGGAATTTCATGAACGTCCAGACTATTTGCTGCCTATTTTCCAGGCGACGGACGATTCTCCAGTACCTCATGGTCATTATTCATCCCTGTCAGTAATACAGGATGAGGAAACTACTTTTTCTGATGTCAACCTTCCCCTTCCAGTGGTTCCATTACATTCCACGGAATCTTGGAAAAACGTTGCTGTTTCTCCTAATCTTTCTGGTGACGAACATCGACAAGTCTCGTCGATGTTACAAACATTTCAGGAAGTTCTCACTGACCTTCCTGGACACACACATGTCATAGAACATGACATAATTCTTACTGACAACAATCCTATTAGGGTTAGACCTTATCCTATCCCTATTCACTTTCAATCACAAGTCGAAAAAGAATTAGATGAAATGATTCAATTAAACATAATTGAACCATCGACTTCACCATATTCCTCTTCCATGGTTATTGTCCGGAAGAAGGACAAGAACATACGCATTTGCGTTGATTATCGCAAATTGAATCTTTTGTCACAAGTTCCTTTGCTGAAACGATGCCTTTATTAGATGATGCTCGAATTCTTTATTAGATGCATTGCATCTTAGATATGGGAGATTCATTCCGAATCTATCTTCAATTATGGCACTTCTTTCAACGCTGTTGAAGAAAGGATCGCCTAATCTGGTTCGTTGGTCTCAAGAATGCCAATCTTCCTTTGACCAGATTAAGAATATATTCTCATCTCCTCCCATCTTAAGATTACCTACTCTTGATAGGACTTTTGTTCTTAGGAGTGATGCTTCATCCACTGGGATCGGGGCAGCACTTATGCAGGAGTATTCAGAAATTCTGCATCCTGTAATGTACATTTCTAGGAAACTAAATGCTGCAGAGATGAATTATTTGGTTCTAGACCGTGAGTTATTGGCTATGGTTTGGTCAATTCTCAAATTACAGAGATTCCTTCTGGGCGCGCATTTCATTCTAGAAACTGACCAAAAAGCTCTTACAGCTATTCAAACTAAGAACTTGAAGAGTTCGAGATCCACTCGATATGCCATTGCTCTTCAACCTTTTCACTTCACGGTACGAGCTATCCGTGGTTCGGATAATGTGATGGCAGACATTCTGTCTAGATGCCCACATGATTCCAACTAATATTTCTGTCCTATATTTCCAGATATACTACGGATCCATAACACTCCTATATTATAAACATACATTAGCACACCTGTCCTCACTTTATGTGAACTCATGCTATTGTGCATTGTCATTTTCTTCGTCTGTTACCGTCTTTGGTATAACAGAGGAAGGCTAAGTAGGCAATATAAGGGCCTAAAGTTCACTCGGCCACAATTATTAATAATAATGTATTGTATATTAGGAATCCTAATGGTTGTTAAATAGGATTATATTGGTTGTATTTTCTCAGCAAGTCACCGATGTTCTGAGAAGATACCTTACTCCTTGTCAAACAAGATGAATTATGAAGTGCTTACTTACCCTTGGAAAGACAGAAGATGTGTTCCGTTAGTCTTTGACCTGATGCTTCTTCGATCATCGACTCTTGTATATTATATTATAATATTTACATGCTTAGATAAATGTGCTATTTCCTTTAACATATGTACATCTCGATAAGGCGGTACTAGAATAATATCACCGCTATTTTCATAATGCTTTATTGTTATTACATTTGCATATATATGTATATATATATAACTTGTACTTACATGCTAGCGTGACCAGCTATGTGATTATGTTGGTAGCACCTCCCCGATATATATATTTCTGGAGAAAGATTTTTTCTCTAATGAGATATATTCTCACATAACACTCTATGGGTTGATTTAGCCTCATGTTAGGTAGTTATCTATTTGCCCGCGCATCATTTGTGCGTTTTTGAGCTGCTTCTAGCTCTTGGATATTTTTTTTTTTAATGTTTCATTTTTTTTTATCGGGAGGTCGCGGTAGTATGTTGCTGTTGCGTAGCAAATAATGTTGTTGTTGCGTGGTATTTACGTTGTTGGATAAATGTTCCGTGGATTATTATTTGCCACACAAGGTTGAGGGTGTCATATTTCTTCTACTTGCCAAAGGTAAGGTAATGCTGGCACTTGAAGCGTGGTGTATCACCCTCAGACACCAGGGATGATAAAGGCGTAATAATATGGTGTCTTTAGTCTGGTATGTATGAATGATGTGAGTGTGGAGTTCAACAGCTACAGTTTCAAACAGGGACGTCACATCGACTCATAACGTAAAAAGTCAAGGAATCTTTAAACAGCAAGTGACGTTTTCATAATGTATTGTGGACGCCACAATGACGAGGTGCATAGACATTAATATGCAGATACATTACGTGTACGGTAGAACAGTCATCATTACATTGACATAGTCAGCACAACACTGGATAGCAGACAGCATCATAATAATGGTGAATCATATGAATATCAGTACATCATAACCAGCTGTACATGTAGTCAGGGGAAACCTCCATCTCTTTCCATAATAGCCGGAAGATATCCGTAGGAGATCAAATCCACTCTCCTTTATCTGACCTCAGCAAGACAAGCATATCTTCTGAAGTACATAACAATGTCCTCAAAGTTCCTTTAGTCAACAAAGGTATCAAACCTAGATCGAGCAGCAGAGTTCAACAAGTAAATAGTCCTTAGGACATGCATCAACCCGATGCATAACAATGTACGTGATTCGTGAGCTGAGAAACTTCTCATAACGTAGACTCTTCAATAAGCAGGCTACAAACAATGTCAATCTCGAAAGATGGCGATAATGTTATTCAAAATGTCATTACCTTTTCTTCAGGAAATAAACCACATAACTCACACGCCTCCAGGCGCTTCGAATCACAAGAGAGATATCATCTCAAAGGAACAAACAATGTATAGAGGACTCCATTTCCTGATAGAATAAGCACAAACGCTGGCAAAACAGGCGTCTTGCTCTCGAACGAATCTGCCACAGACTGCCCCAGACTGCCCGGGCGGAAACCAACAACCAAAAACTTTAGACATGTGCAGAAACGCGCGATTCGAATACAGTTCAGATAATATACGAAGATAGTACCTTCTCGATCGAGCCTTAAAAGGATAGGAATCCGAAACATTGCAAGTTGCCAAATGTTATCAAGAAAAGTGGGCCCGAGCGCTCCATACATGGACATGACTTAAGATCGCTCCATATATGGACATGACTTAAGATCGCTCAAACAAACTTATCGGCAACCGAACGCCAACAGGAAACCAAAACTGTTGTAAGTAAAAGTGACATACAATTACACGAGTTATTTCCCTTTGCATAAGAAAAATATAAAGTACACAGAATACGTTGCGACATTCTTGCGCAACAGTTGCCAACATAATCCGCTTGCACAAACCTTGTCTGGTAGTCAAGGGGATGTAACTCGTTAATAACTGGGTCTACTTTTTAACCTTGGTTGTTACCTGTTCTTGTGACTTAAACTGCCGTTCTATTCTTAGACCGACGGCAGGCAGTTCTCCTTGTATGGTCAGAAATCTTAAAGATTTCTTGGAATGCTTTCCAACCTGTATTGAGTTTTATTCCCTATCCTTATAAGGCGCGTTTATTCGCATCTTTCTGGGTATGTGCCCGTTTGCGGGTCGCCTGATTCGAACTGAGGTTGCCGAGCGCTTCTGCGCATGTCCAGAACTGTGGGTGGTTTTTGAAATGATTTCCGTCCTGGAGTGTACCGTAGATTTTCATGCAGAGCAGACCGTTTTGATACGTCTGTGATCTGTTGTTGGGATATTGGCTATCCTCATGTGTGTTAGCTTGGCTAACGAGGATTCTCTTTGATGATTCTACTTGCCTGGAGGCATATATGTGTGTGGTGATATTTCTGAACGAAGGTAACTGAGCTCTTATTATCAATATGTACAGTCTGCTAAGATTCTGATATTGTCGCACCATCTTCACGCAGTGAGAGCCCCCTTTCTACTAGGAAATTTAGCAGGTATCTTCATACCTTAAAGTTATATGATTCGGGTCACCCTAGACCCAGAGAACAGTTCCTTTACTCCTATAAACTTCGCTATGTTAGCGTCTATACCTTTTCTGGAGGCTAGGCTTAGGTACGCCTACAAAAGGTCAACCTGAACGGTACTCATAACCCGCCATGTTCGTATGGTCCGTGGTAGAACTATGTACGCCCTTGATTTACTAATATCAGGGTGGATTTGATTACACTCTTGGAGTATTGCTATGGAGCTGATATTATTGTAAGCGATAGTCAGGAAGATCGACTTACTGATTCTTGTACGATCTACTGATGAAATTATTATTATGCCTTGTTGCTGTATCCTACATTGACTGTGACCTATGTTCATCCATGTAAACGTAACCGTCGTTGTGGCGTCTTAATAAATGATCATAAAACGTCACCAGCAGTTAAAAGCTTATATGACTTCCTTCCTGTGAGTCAGTGACGTCCTATGTGGACTGTATCTTCATTTGTACCTACATCTTACCTACATCAAGCATACATACCAGACAAGACACCCTACTACACAACCTGCAACATCCATGGTGTCTAAGGAGGACCAGTATGGGCTTTCCAGCATTACAACTGTAACAGTCCCAGTATAGCTCATTACATCTGGTAAAACAACCTTCTACAGAATATATATAATTGTCTACATGTTTCTTTTTAGCGCCAGCTACTTCTGCCTGGGCTGCCTGATACCTCTCAGCGACATTAAGTAACTCACCCAGCCTCTCTGCACCCTGTTCCATGAGAAACTTTCTCAAGTCTGGAGCCTTGGACTCTCTCAATTGCTCAATAAGGATCATTTCTTTAAGATCTTGGGTTTTCCCCAGAGCAGTCCATTTCTCCAAGAACGTCTCTAATCGGGCAGAGAACTGGTGATAGGTCTCACCCGACAGTAGCTTGGCATTCCTAAACTTTTTCCTGTAAAATTCTACATTCTTTTCATACCTTAGCAAAAGAGCCTGCTTTAACATGTCATAATTGTCTTGGTCATCTTTGCTCATTTTTGCAAACACTTCATAAGAAGCTCCCCTAAGACCCTGAGATAACTTTACACTCCAAACTTTACACTCCACCTTTCTTTCTCTAACCCATAGGTGGTGGCTAAAACCTCAAATCTGGATAGAAATGATTCAATGTCATCGTCCCTCTCAACAAAATGGTCTAAATGGAACCCCATAGCTGAGGTTGAGGCTCCCTGACTAGCAGTGGCATCAGAGGTAGAGAGGCTGGCACCATTTTCAAGAGCATGGCCTTGCAACTCTAACTCCCTTAGTCGTAGTTCGTGCTCCCTCTGTAATCTCCTATCTTCTGCTTCCCCTTCTAATCTTTTTTCTTCTCTTTCTGCTTCTAATCTTCTTTCCTCGGCTTCCCTTTCTGCCTTTTTTCTTCCAAATGAAGCCGTTTAATTTCAGCCTCCCTATCCGCCTCCAATGCCCTAGCCTCCTTGTCAGCCTCAATCTGCAACCTTTTAATTTCTTTCTCAGCCTCTAACTTTCTTTCTGCCTCCTTTTCTAATTTTTTTTTCTTCACGTTCAATAAATTTATCAACCTCTGAAGTTACGTATTGAACCAACTCTGGTCCATCCATACCCATCTCTTTAGCAGCCAGCACAGCAGCAGATCTGAACTTGGCTAAATCTGCCATCCTGTTTCAAACAAATTCTAACAATGTTCTAAGGATAATTAAAAACTCTAATTAACAATATTAACTCTAAGTACTTAATTAACTACTGGCCGTGACAATTCATCAACCTTTTCCTTCCACTTCAAATATTTTTATTATTGAATCTCTTAATTTTAGGGACCCTATTATAAACGATAAGTTTAAATCCCGGAGACAAGCTACCCAATATATGTGGTGGTTTTTGATGTTATGAAATGTTGTTGTATTTGTTTCTATTGAACTGAATGAGGTCAGCTGTGAAGGTCCCTGATTATAACAAAGGTTGGGTTGAGTTATCAGGACACCTTTCTGCTACCACCTTATGACCTCAATCAGACCTATTCTTGACTAGTATGTATGATATCTACGTTTAATGTCTAGGGTTATGCAAGTGTGGTGTGATGGTAATTAATTACACAAACACACACACACAAACACCAATATTAATCTATGTGATCAAATCAACCAACACCGGTTGTTAAAAGTTAGTAATATACAATTTTTTCTATAACTTTATTAGTCCTATACCTAAGATTCTTTTGGTTAGGACTGTCAAATCACATGAGATCAATTTAAATATATACATAAATAATAGGCATACTTAATTAACTAAAAGAGGACAATTTGTCCTTAATCATATATATTGTAGTTTTATGGTATTGTAAAATTTCTAGCTATTTCTAAAGTGTTATGAGCTGGCTGGTTGGGGTGTTAACATCACGCCCAGTCTTTGTCACAATGTTTCTTTTCTCTGGATACACTTTACTTCTTGACAGATAGTCTTTATTTATATTTCCTTTTCAAGTTTATGAAGTGGAAAAGTTGATAAATTCTCCTCGTGCCAGGGCTTGTTTACTTAACTGACACTGGAGGATTGAACATAGATGTATGATCTGCCAACAGCCACTGTTGATCTTGTCCCAAAAGAAATAGGGTAGGCCGCGAGTACCTCTATCTCTGCTGGAGTAACTTTTTCACACAGGAATCTGGCACCTGACTAGTGCCAGACAAAAACCCTGTAACATGAAAATTATGTTCTGTCTTAGCATAATACCTAATCCATCAATTTTACAAACAATACAATGTTTAATCTAAAAGACCTGGATCAGATCTCTCTGACCAACTCAGCACATCTCCATAAAATGAGGTAACACTTTGTACAAGTTTTCATATTCCTCTCCCTAATGTCTGCAACGCCTCTGCCATTCTCAATGATCTTTTTCCATACAATGTGATAGGTGATGTGATTCCTGGTGACAATCTATAAATATTTTACTACTACCTCTCTGGTAGCTTGATAACATGGTGGAGCAACAAATAGGCTTTTATAAGTCTACTAATGACTTCTTTACTTACAGTCGTAATGTTTTTTTTTTTCATTACCCAAGTCAAACAACATAATTAATAGTATAAATAATGTTAATAATTTCGGTCTTACCACAATTCAAAGAATACACACACAGGAACGTTGAATTAGCACAACCTCAGATGTACTGCTTGCTGGACTATGGCGCCCTTATACTTTTTATTAATTATATCTATATTCAAGGCACGACACACTTCTCAGCTCTCAAGCGTCCTGCTTCTATGAACAGTCTTCGTGAAAATGGCACCGAGCCTTCAACTTTCCCAGTAATCTAAACTGTTTCGACCAATGAGATCTAACTACTAAGTTTGTCAATTCAAATTTTTAAATCTAAGGTCCAATTTCGGTCCAATGTTAGTGTACTTCTGTCGGTCTGTCCGTCCGAACTTGGCATTCGTCAAAAATAGACTTGGTTTTGGCCTAACTCTACAAAAAAAATATTCAGTTTGAGCCATCCCATAATTTCTTTCCCCCTTTCAAACTCCGCTCCAAATCATATTACCATTACCTCTCAGTCCTAACGTTCCCCTCTTTTGGACTTTGCCCTACCCTCTCATGCGTTTTTTTAACAACTCGTGCAAAAATACGTTACCGATAGCGAATGTCAGAACACTAGTGTGTTAGTCAATGTGTCTGTAACTATCTAGTATTATGACCATATCTTGGCTGTTAGTTGGGCTATAGGGTAAATGACAACATATTATTTGTCAGGAGACACTATGGCACCCGAATATATAAGTTTTATGAGCCTATGTATAATGGTTCAAAATTCCATAATTTTTTCCATGTTAGTCTTCAATAATATTGAAATCTATAAACTACCACCTGTTCACTTCTTTTTACCGCTATTTTCAAACTAAAAACGATAGTCTCCCGTATTACGTCAGAAATACGTCAGTTTTATAAGAGCTAAGGTTGTTTGCGTGACCCAATTGCCGAACATATTTTGAATTTGTGTCGTATTTTCAAACGGCCACGCGTGCAGACGGTATCATTTTTCTGTCTCTCCCCTCTTTCACTCCGTCTGAACGAGTAGGCTTTTCGTGTCATGTTATAAATAGTTTTTCAAGGACACTAGAAAACGATGGTACCATCTTTTTCACAATACTGTCTGCTAAAATCAACGCGCTTGCGGCGTGGGTGAAGACGAAACTTCATAACTCCACTATTTTCATTTCTACCTTATTTTTATACTTATAATTAATAATTCTATCGGTGTATCAATGTACATCATCACACATCTCCCCACTTAAGAACATGCCTGAGGCTAGTTCCAAACACAGTGATACACATAGATAAAATTACCTCCTACGCCTGCTGAATACTCTGATTTGGATCACAGGGATGCCTACTGAGGAAATCTGCACCCACGTTCTGTGACCCGGGAATGTATTCAATAGTGAATGAATATGGCTGTAGGAGTAATGACCATCGTAATAAACGAGCATTCTCATGCTTTGCCTGTGATAAGAATACTAGGGGCTGATGATCCGTCTGGACCACAAATGTTCTACCATATAGATAGATCTGGAACTTACGTATCGCCCAGATTAAAGCTAGACATTCTTTCTCGCTTGTTGAATAGTTTTGCTCCGCTTTGTTCAACTTGCGGCTAGCATAAGCAACTGGGTTCAGCTCTCCGTCTGGTGACGATGACCTTTGCAACAAAGTAGCCCCCAGGCCTACATTGCTTGCGTCACTTCTCACCACAAATTCCTGACTCAAATCAGGTAATTTCAAGATTGGCTTGCTTGTAAGTTTTTCCTTTAACTCTTGGTATGCCAATTCACACTGGGCTGACCAAACAATTCTATCAGGATTTCCTTTGCGAGTTAAATCCGTCAGAGGCGCACAAATAGAGTTAAAATTTTTGATATATTTCTGATAGAATCCACACAAGGACACGAAAGATCTCACATCTTTCTTGGTTTGTGGCCGCGGTGCTTTCTTTAATTTCTCGAGATTCTTGGGGTCAGGGGTCATGTTACCCTGATATACAGTATGTCCCAAGAACTCCAACTCTTTACAACCAATACAACATTTTGTTGGTCTAGCCGTCAAATTAGCCTCTCTCAGTCTATCAAACAGCATAGTCAAAGAGTTAATGTGTTCCTCAAATGTTTCCGTAGCAATAAGGATATCATCCATAAAATTTGTGATGCATGGGTTATTCAGGGGATCCAACAATTTTCGCATCATCCTAGAAAACACACTCGGAGCATTTTTCAACCCAAATGGCAACATGTTGAATTCATAATGTCCTTCCGAAGTGCTAAACGCTAAATACGGTCGGACCTCAGGCTTTACTGGAATTTGATAATAGCCTTTGCTAAGATCCACCTTAGAAAAATATTTTGCCTTGTTCAACCTGGCAAATAGCTGATTTGTGTCCGGTAATGGATCCACCTGATTTTCTGTGACAGCATTCAGTTTCCTGTAATCTATACACAGACGATGTTCCCCAGAGGGTTTCCTCAGCAAAACCACACTGGAACTATATGGAGATTCGCTATGAGAAATGATCCCTTCTTTCAATAGGTACTCAATCTCCTCTTTCAAAGCTTTCTCCTTGGCAAACGGGATCGTGAAGGCTCTCATGCAGATCGGTGTTGGGTCTACTAGTTTCATATCATATTCCAGCAAATTCGTGTGCCCCGGTTTGTCCGTTAACACGTCCGTATGATCAGTCAGAACCTTTTGAACCTGTTCCCTCTGTTTTTTCGTCAAGTGTTTACTGACTTTTACATGTGCAGGGGTCTCACATGTTTTCAGGGGGTACTCATGAGAGGTGATTGGTTTTTCATCCCCGTTGCTATCGACAAGGACATTAAGTGTGTTTCTTCCTGGATTTCCCTGTCCAGATACTTCTTTAGAAGGTTCACATGATATATTTTCTCTTTCCCCTTCTTGTCGATTTTATAATTTGTTCTAGACACCTTCTCTAGTACTGTATATGGACCTTGTCATCCAATTTGTAATTTGTTATGGCTGCCGGGCAGTAGAAGAAGCACCTTCTCTCCCACAAATAGTTCTCTATCCTTAGCTTTCTTATTAAAATAGGCAGCATGTTTTTTCCTGGCTTGTCTTAGATTATCATTTGCAAGTTTCGAGCCAGTTTTAAGACGAGTGGTCAGCTCGTTCACATATTGATATGATGAGGTAACAGTCTCTTCTGCCTTCTCATCTGTCCATGTCCTCAATAAGGTTACATATGGACCATTAATTTTTCTGACTTATTTTTCCTGACATTGGAAGCCTTATAATGAGGACGTTTTTCCCTTGTATCATCACATAAGAATCTACCACTACCAATTCTTTTCTTGGGGTTTTCTCCCCACTTTAAATTCCTTGTGAGAGATCCTCTCTCTCTTTTATGGTCACCCAGTTTACATAATTCCGACCGAGGGAATATCGGCTTATTCTGGGGTAAAACCACTTTTTGTACTCGACACAGAGTTGCCATTTTAATACATTCAAGTGAAAACTGTGTGTGAAAAGGGGGTTCCCATTCCACGTTGTCTACTTTATTACAATTATTTTTATTTCCAGGCCTAAGTTTGCCCCGTGGCGTGTCTAGGTCCTGAACAGTTTTCCCACGTGTGAGTGTTCCCTCGTGAAATTGGCCGCAGTTCTCCACAAAATTCTCAATAACTATCTTTACATCTGGCCAATAATAATATTTAGAAACGTTTTGGCAGATAGTACCTATTTTCTCATGGTCACCATCTTTCCCAACATGTAAGCTCCTTATTACATCTGCCCTATACGCCTTAGGAAGTACCAACTGTCCGTGACCATTGGATCCAGTTCCGGCCTTCCTATATAACAATTTGTTCTTCATATAATAATCTCCTTTGCTTGGAGGTGTGTGGCATTTAGGTAATTTTTTAAAGCAAGGCTTGAGTGTCCTATCTTCAGCCTGTGCCTTCCTCATCTCCTCTGGATGAGTATTTATTGGTTCATCTTCTTCCTTTCTGGATTGTGATCGGGTCTGGACAGCTGCCAAGACCACAGGTCTCTTAGGATTCCCCAGGAAGACATAACGACATCCCAATATCAGAGGGCAGATGGGTGCGTCGATCACTGCTGCTCTGATTACTCCTTCCACATAGCGAGTTTTCACCGTTATCCTGGCAATGGGAAATGTCATAA
Organism: Oreohelix idahoensis; assembly: GCA_024509875.1. Classification (NCBI taxonomy): domain Eukaryota; kingdom Metazoa; phylum Mollusca; class Gastropoda; order Stylommatophora; family Oreohelicidae; genus Oreohelix; species Oreohelix idahoensis. The sequence goes on from JAMPIV010021475.1 coordinate 382,752, forward strand.
GTGGTATGTCCTTTGTCGCCCCTTGTATCTCCACTGTTTCTGTGGTGTACTGATCCGGGTTCACCAAGTGCGAACTCACAACAGAATCAAAATCCAAACCGGTATCGTAAAGGCACCTAATGGTGACCCCATTACATACCACATCCTCACACACTGGGGGGTGATAAGGTTCCTGCTGTCCAGTAGGTTTTTACCTTTACTTCCTTTTCCCCCAGCTTCATAGCAGCCAATCCAGCAGGTTTCCTATTACAAACTTTGGTGTCATGTCCTTCGCTCTTACACCATCTACAATATAATCTACCTTGATGAAAAGGTTTTCTTTCATCATATTTCCTGTCATTGAATTGTGGGATTTTATTTCTAAAATCATTGCGTGGCCTATCAAAATTTTGCTTACCTTTGTTACCCTGATCTTTGTTTTCAACTCTATTAGAGTTTTGTGGAGCCTTATAATTGTCTACATGTTTCTTTTTGGCGCCAGCTACTTCTGCCAGGGCTGCCTGATACCTCTCAGCGACATTAAGTAACTCACCCAGCCTCTCTGCACCCTGTTCCATGAGAAACTTTCTCAAGTCTGGAGCCATGGACTCTCTCAATTGCTCAATAAGGATCATTTCTTTAAGATCTTGGGTTTTCCCCAGAGCAGCCCATTTCTCCAAGTACGTCTCTAAACGGGCAGAGAACTGGTGATAGGTCTCACCCGATAGTAGCTTGGCATTCCTAAACTTTTTCCTGTAAAATTCTACATTCTTTTCATACCTTAGCAAAAGAGCCTGCTTTAACATGTCATAATTGTCTTGGTCATCTTTGCTCATTTTTGCAAACACTTTATAAGAAGCTCCCCTAAGACCCTGAGATAACTTTACACTCTAAACTTTTCACTCCACCTTTCTTTCACTAACCCATAGGTGGTGGCTAAAACCTCAAATCTGGATAGAAATGATTCAATGTCATCGTCCCTCTCAACAAAATGGTCTAAATGGAACCCCATAGCTGAGGTTGAGGCTCCCTGACTAGCAGTGGCATCAGAGGTAGAGGGGCTAGCACCATTTTCAGGAGCATGGCCTTGCAACTCTAACTCCCTTAGTCGTAGTTCGTGCTCCCTCTGTAATCTCCTATCTTCTGCTTCCCCTTCTAATCTTTTTTCTTCTCTTTCTGCTTCTAATCTTCTTTCCTCGGCTTCCCTTTCTGCCTTTTTTCTTCCAAATGAAGCCGTTTAATTTCAGCCTCCCTATCCGCCTCCAATGCCCTAGCCTCCTTGTCAGCCTCAATCTGCAACCTTTTAATTTCTTTCTCAGCCTCTAACTTTCTTTCTGCCTCCTTTTCTAATTTTTTTTTTCTTCACGTTCAATAAATTTATCAACCTCTGAAGTTACGTATTGAACCAACTCTGGTCCATCCATACCCATCTCTTTAGCAGCCAGCACAGCAGCAGATCTGAACTTGGCTAAATCTGCCATCCTGTTTCAAACAAATTCTAACAATGTTCTAAGGCAAATTAAAAACTCTAATTAACAATATTAACTCTAAGTACTTAATTAACTACTGGCCGTGACAATTCATCAACCTTTTCCTTCCACTTCAAATATTTTTATTATTGAATCTCTTAATTTTAGGGACCCTATTATAAACGATAAGTTTAAATCCCGGAGACAAGCTACCCAATATATGTGGTGGTTTTTGATGTTATGAAATGTTGTTGTATTTGTTTCTATTGTACTGAATGAGGTCAGCTGTGAAGGTCCCTGAATATTACTAAGTTTGGGTTGAGTTATCAGGACACCTTTCTGCTACCACCCTACGACCTCAATCAGACCTATTCTTGACTAGTATGTATGATAGCTACGTTTAATGTCTAGGGTTATGCAAGTGTGGTGTGATGGTAATTAATTACACAAACACACACACAAACACCAATATTAATCTATGTAATCAAATCAACCAACACCGGTTGTTAAAAGTTAGTAATATACAATTTTTTCTATAACTGTATTAGTCCTATACCTAAGATTCTTTTGGTTAGGACTGTCAAATCACATGAGATCAATTTAAATATATACATAAATAATAGGCATACTTAATTAACTAAAAGAGGACAATTTGTCCTTAATCATATATATTGTAGTTTTATGGTATTTTAAAATTTCTAGCTATTTCTAAAGTGTTATGAGCTGGCTGGTTGGGGTGTTAACATCACACCCAGTCTTTGTCACAATGTTTCTTTTCTCTGGATACACTTTACTTCTTGACAGATAGTCTTATTTATATTTCCTTTTCAAGTTTATGAAGTGGAAAAGTTGATAAATTCTCCTCGTGCCAGGGCTTGTTTACTTAACTGACACTGGAGGATTGAACATAGATGTATGATCTGCCAACAGCCATTGTTGATCTTGTCCCAAAAGAAATAGGGTAGGCCGCGAGTACCTCTATCTCTGCTGGAGTAACTTTTCACACAGGAATCTGGCACCTGACTAGTGCCAGACAAAAACCCTGTAACATGAAAATTATGTTCTGTCTTAGCATAATACCTAATCCATCAATTTTACAAACAATACAATGTTTAATCTAAAAGACCTGGATCAGATCTCTCTGACCAACTCAGCACATCTCCATAAAATGAGGTAACACTTTGTACAAGTTTTCATATTCCTCTCCCTAATGTCTGCAACGCCTCTGCCATTCTCAATGATCTTTTTCCATACAATGTGATAGGTGATGTGATTCCTGGTGACAATCTATAAATATTTTACTACTACCTCTCTGGTAGCTTGATAACATGATGGAGCAACAAATAGGCTTGTATAAGTCTACTAATGACTTCTTTACTTACAGTCGTAATGTTTTCTTCATTACCCAAGTCAAACAACATAATTAATAGTATAAATAATGTTAATAATTTCGGTCTTACCACAATTCAAAGAATACACACACAGGAACGTTGAATTAGCACAACCTCAGATGTACTGCTTGCTGGACTATGGCGCCCTTATACTTTTTATTAATTATATCTATATTCAAGGCACGACCCACTTCTCAGCTCTTAAGCGTCCTGCTTCTATGAACAGTCTTCGTGAAAATGGCACCGAGCCTTCAACTTTCCCAGTAATCTAAACTGTTTCGACCAATGAGATCTAACTACTAAGTTTGTCAATTCAAATTTTTAAATCTAAGGTCCAATTTCGGTCCAATGTTAGTGTACTTCTGTCGGTCTGTCCGTCCGAACTTGGCATTCGTCAAAAATAGACTTGTTTTGGCCTAACTCTACAAAAAAAATATTCAGTTTGAGCCATCCCATAATTTCTTTCCCTCTTTCAAACTCCGCTCCAAATCATATTACCTCAGTCTTAACGTTCCCCTCTTTTGGACTTTGCCCTACCCTCTCATGCCTCTTTTCAACAACTCGTGCAAAATTACGTTACCGATAGCGAATGTCAGAACACTAGTGTGTTAGTCAATGTGTCTATAACTATCTAGTATTATGACCATATCTTGGCTGTTAGTTGGGTTATAGGGTAAATGACAACATATTATTTGTCAGGAGACACTATGGCACCCGAATATATAAGTTTTAGGAGCCTATGTATAATGGTTCAAAATTCCATAATTTTTTCCATGTTAGTCTTCAATAATATTGAAATCTATAAACTACCACCTGTTCACTTCTTTTTACCGCTATTTTCAAACTAAAAACGATAGTCTCCCGTATTACGTCAGAAATACGTCAGTTTTATAAGAGCTAAGGTTGTTTGCGTGACCCAATTGCCGAACATATTTTGAATTTGTGTCGTATTTTCAAACGGCCACGCGTGCAGACGGTATCATTTTTCTGTCTCTCCCCTCTTTCACTCCGTCTGGACGAGTAGGCTTTTCGTGTCATGTTATAAATAGTTTTTCAAGGACACTAGAAAACGATGGTACCATCTTTTTCACAATACTGTCTGCTAAAATCAACGCGCTTGCGGCGTGGGTGAAGACGAAACTTCATAACTCCACTATTTCATTTCTACCTTATTTTTATACTTATAATTAATAATTCTATCGGTGTATCAATGTACATCATCACAACATAACTGTTTTAAAATATAATTATTCACCTTATAAAAGATAGATAATATAAATGTTATAAAATGTATATGTATTTACCTTATAAACGTTAGATGACTGTTACGCACGGATCATTATTATTTTTGTTTGTATAAACATTTTTTGATATGTATGATCATTTTTTGACTGAAGTGTGTATTATGTTTTCTATGGTCAAAGGGACATAATCCGAGTTATCGAAACTACAATTTTTTAGGAGTTTGCCTTCTCTTGTATAGAGACACGTTCGGTCTATAATTTCTTGAACGAAGCGTGACCACATCTCCTTATTTGGTAGTACCAGTCAACTATGGTAGATGTCTGAAACCTTTCTTAACGCTTCTTTTCATGACCATAAAAGGTGCGACTGTGTAAGACTTTTATCTCGAATGTTCTTAGAATCGTCTTATTGTGAACGGCAACTCAGAGATTGTCGTTCTGCGCATGTCAAAAGCTGGGAGTTCGTTCTGTGTGTTCCGCCCAGTTCGGCAGTTGAGAAATGGTTTAAGAAGCGAGCAGACGCAACTGCGTCTTGTGATTTTCTGAGGGAAATACAGTGTCTTTGTGAGTTAGTTAGCTAACTAGACTATTTCCCAGTATTATTCACGCCTGCCTGGAGGCATATGTTCATGGTTGATTTTCCGAAATAAGGTAATTCCTCTTGTATCGAACTTTATGCTATCATCTAGAGGTTCGTCATTTTGTCGCCTATTTGCTCGCCTGTGTGATGCAAAATGGAGAGGTACTTTGACTAGGATTAAGTCACCGGTATCTGTATACCTGAACTAGTTAAATATATATGGGTCGCTCTAGACCAACAAGACTATTGTCTGTGTTCCAGGATTCGTTATATCAGAGATCACGTCCAAGTCAGATGGTTAGACTTAGGAACATTATAAAGGTTGAGCTGACCTGTAGCCCATGTATGCTATTCACGTGCAGACAGTGAACGGACTTATTGTATACAACTGATCTGCTAGCATCAGAATGGGAGCATTTATTATTGTTTATGAACATTGAAGATCTGTAGCTGACACTGTTGCAGAAGTTATAGAAATTATTATTATTTATACAGCTTCACGAACTAGAACTCTATGATTTATGAATTTCTGAATCTATTGAACTGTGATGTCTTATGACGCATATATACAACAGCTGTCATTGCTGACTACAGAAATTGTTTTCAATGTGCCATATCATCTTGCTGAACTCGTTAACTATGTTGATGTCATAAGTATCATGACTGTTTTGTGGCGTGCAATAAATGGAAGAAACTTATACAACGAAGTTACCCTTTCTATGACTCTACACGTCATGTTGCCTGTGTGATAACCCTGTGAACTGTTCCACTACCACATACACAGCAACATCCTAAATCAGAGAAGACACCTACATCTTACACTTTAATACCAGGTGTCGATAAGGGTGGCAAGTTACCACTTCAGCTCAAATCCACCCTTATCATATTTGGTGGCCAGAGCTGGTTCTATCATCTGATATTTTGGCACACCATATCATTTTTGGTGGCCATAGGTTGGTTCACTCTGATTCCAGCTATCAAGGGGGTCAGCAAACCCAGACATCATCATCATACTAGATACAACTACAGCATCAACTACCACCTTACAAGAAATTTTATTGAAAGTATCCGGATTTTCTGACAGTTGCTGATTTTGAAACTACCCGGCGCTGCTCGGCAATATTGAAGTTTATGTAAAATTAGAAGGACAAGTACCGAGCGAATGGATTTCCTGATCTGGTGAAAAGAAGGACAAGTGCCGTAACAACTGTTCCGGTCTCAGGGGTACTGTTGCGGGTTCAGAAGGTCAAGTGCCGGTTAAATCAATTTAGAAGATTCAGAAGGTCAAGTGCCGTAACAACTGTTGCAGTATTAGAAGCTCTTTTCCTTCGTCATGGCTGTTTATGGGAGCAGAAGTTAATCAACGTTGGATCATTATCCTCAGAATGCTGATTACATCCTGTTCTGCACCGTGCTGACGCTGGATTTATAGAAGTTAAGTGGCCTGTTTTGTTTGTGAACTGTGCCCTTATGTTCTAACTGAGCCTTCTGTACTTTCACACTTTCTCCTATTGTTTTCATGATACATGTTTATATGTTATATGTTATTTGTTATTTGTATATTTATATGTTTATATTTCAGCGGGTTTTCTCGGTTGGGCGGAGTCTTGCAGTAGAAGATACCACGTCACAGAGGTTCTACTGTTAGCGTTTTCGTTAGGGACTGTGCGAATTTCCTACAGTGAAATTTGCTAGCGACAATCGTTGCTATATCTGTTTAGTTGTGACGAGTTGTGCTTTATTTTTGTTTCTTATATATAAATTTTTTTTTTCTTTTTTCTTTTCTCTCTTTCTTTGTGTTTTTTAGTTTCGATTTCGATTGTTTGTATTTGTAGGTCTCCCCTTTGCTATTATTCAGTTCTTTACGTATATTTTTGTGTATACACTGTAGCGTCATTTGTTAGTCATATCTTCGCATATTTCTTTTTAGTTTTGCTGTTTGTGTATTTGACTTATGCGAATGTTTTCGTATTGTTTGATCTTTGTTGTTGTTTACATTGACTTTGATCTTTGTTATTGTTTACATTGTTGGTGACCTTTGTTATTGTTTACATTGTCTTGTTATTGTTTACATAGTTCTTGCATAGTTAGCTTTCACTATTGTTAATATATGCTCATGCACTATTGGTCTATAGTGCACTTATCATAACAAACTGGTGGTTTTTTGCTTATGCACTATTGTAGTGCAGTTATGATAAATAACTGATGGTTATGCACTGATTTGGGTAGTGCCCTGATGATTAAGAAGTGACTTGTGATATTATTATACATTTGATAATACAAGTTGGTGTCAACTCCTGTTTCCCACAGAGATTGGGTTCAACATAGAGATTATACAAGCACTTTATTAAGTCTTGTTGCTATTTAACATTGAAATAAGATAATTAATTATTTCAGGTTCTGTACTCACATTTTAGACATCATGTCTACATTTGAGTACTTTATTGAGCAGGGTAAAGCCCTTGGGAAGACAGGTGATAAATTAGAAGAATTTGCGACTGTTCAATATGCCAAGGCATTGAAGTCGGAAGAAAAGAAAATGAAAGAACAAACTGAACAAAAGAGAATAGAGGCTGAAATAGAACAAAAGAAACTGCAGATGCAGGTGGAGGAAAAAAGATTTCAAATGGAAATGGAAAAAAAACAAAAAAGAGAAGCAGAATTTCAGGAGAAGAGGCTTCAGGCTGAAGCTGAAAATAAGAGACTTGAAAAAGAAGCTGAAAATAAGAGACTTGAAAAAGAAGCTGAAAATAAGAGACTTGAAAAAGAAGCTGAAAATAAGAGACTTGAAATAGAGGCTGAAGAAAAAAAGTTACAGGCGGAAGAAAGAAGGTTACAAAGAGAGGCTGATGAGAGAAAAGCAAAAATGGAACATGATGAAAAAGTCTTAGCTTTAGAGTTAGAGAAGTTAAAGTTATTGAACACTGGTAATGCTAATGATGCAAATAAGGTGTCAAATAAGACTAATGCTAAGGATTTCAAGCTTAATCTACCAGCATTTAATCCCTCAATCGATGATATAACATTTTATCTAGATAGATTTGAAAGTGCATGTAATGTGCATAATATAGATAAAACATTATATGTGTATCATCTGTCCAAGATACTTAGAGGTGATGCTTTGACTTTGTTGAGTATGGTAGATGTGCCTGACAAAAACAACTATGAGGTTGTCAGGGCGGCATTGTTAAAGAAGTACCAACTTAACGAGGACGGATATCGTCTTAAATTTAAAACCATGTTACCAGAAACTGGAGTTGAATTCTCTGAATTCATCTCAGGCATCCGTCTTACTTTGTTACGATGGGTTGAGTTGTCTAAGACAGAAAATACATTTGAAGCTCTTATGGGTTTACTACTTAGAGATAAGGTTATGTCTTCTGTTAATGAAGCTTTTCTATCTTTTCTTCATGAGCGTAAGCCTAAAAACATAAAAGAAATGGAAGAATACTGTAGCCAGTATGTTACTGCGCATCCGCACATAACCATTAGTAACTCTAAGGTGAAAGAAGGTCTGCCAGTTGCTTCGGCAGCACCTTATGGCCCAAATTTTATGCGTAAATTTCAGGGTAGCCAGAAAAATTTCAATAAAAAGAGTAATCGTAATTATGCCCAGAACCATAGTGATCAATTCCAGGGTGATTCTTCTTCCCAGAACTGGAGACAACCGAATACTACACGTTATTCTACTCCGGTTAACTTTAGAAATTTTCACAAAGGTAATCGGTATAGAGGGAAATATTTTATGCAGAGACCTCAATACCAAGATAATAGAGGTTCTCAACAGCATAGAGATAGTAATGACAGTTATGGAAACTGGAACTCAAACCAGGATAAAAATTACAGTAAGGACTTTAATGATAATTGCAGAGGCAATAATGGTCGCGGTAGATCGCAACATAAGAGGAAAAGATATCAACAGACAAACTCTGTTCAACAAGAATCTCAGGGAGCAGATAAACAGGTTAATAATGATAAAGACCATAATGCTATCGGATGCTCATCTTTTGATTTTGGTAGGGCAAATAAATGTATCCAATGCAGTACTTTATTTGATCCGAAAACCGTTAGTACTCTAAGCTGTGGTCATCCTTTGCCCGCTCTTCCTGCTAATGTTGCTCATGATGGGAGAGGTTCTCTTATATTACATAAGGGGCTAGTAAATAGTAATCCAGTCTCAGTGTTGTTTGATTCTGGATGTACTACTGTCGGCGTTAGGCAATCTCTTGTAGATCCATCCTGTGCTACAGGAAAAGTCATCAAATGTGTCACATTTGGTGGCACGTTAGAAAAGTATCCTACTGCTATAATACACATTGCTACTCCTTTCTTCACGGGAGAGGTCCACGCGTGTCTACTTCCAAACCCTATTGCGGACCTTATTATTGGTCGTATTCACGGAGTTAGGGAATGTACCCCACAGCAGATTGCTGTTTGGGAAGAGCAAAACATTGAAGCTACCAATGCGGTGGTCACAAGAGCACATGCTCTGGATCCACCTCAAACTTCATTAACTAATAATGATGAAGTAAATGACCAAGATAGTCACTTGACTATTACACGTGACTCATTTATCAAACTGCAAGAAGAAGATCCTTCTTTACAAAAATTCTTCATTCTAGCAAAAAAAGGTGATCCTAATCAGAACACTAATAGGAAATCTTGGATTTCTATGAAGAACGGCGTACTTGTACGTATGGTACAAGACTCGACTACGTCCACTCATTCACAAATTCTTGTGCCTAAGAGCATGAGATTGCAAATATTGCAACATGCTCATGACTCGCAATGTGCTGGACATATGGGTTTTTCCCGTACAAAGTCGAGGGTTCTTGCGGCTTTCTTTTGGCCATTTGTGAGCAAGGACATACGAATGTACTGTCGCTCTTGCAAAGTATGTCAGGAGGTCAAATCTAAAGGACCACGACATGCTGCGCCTATCCAGGCTGCTGACATTCCTATTCGCCCTTTTCAAAAAATGGCAATAGATATTATCGGTCCTTTTAGAATTAAGTCGGCTAGAGGACATCAATTTATCCTTACATGTGTCGATATGTGCACACGTTGGCCAGAGGCAATACCTCTCAAGAGCATCTCAACTGCTGATATCGCAGACGCTCTTTGGCTGATATTTTCTCGCTTGGGTTTTCCCGGAGAAATATTGTCAGACCATGGCACTCAACTTATATCAGACACTATGTCACAGGTAATGTCTATGCTACACATTAAAAGGTCTCTCAGCAGTATCTATCACCCAATGTCTAATGGGTTGGTCGAACGTTTAAATAGGACTCTGAAAACTTTACTTGGTAAAATAACTGAGGATCATCCTCAGGATTGGGACAGGGTCTTACCCGCGGCTCTCTTTGCGTATAGAGAGGTCCCCAATGAACATACGGGGTTTTCCCCTTTTGAACTTGTCTTTGGCGCGCAACCGCGCGGCCCTATGTCTTTACTTCACGATCTAATCACTGCCGATAATATTAGCGATGAGACTCAATCTTCTTATGAGTACGTCATTGCTCTTAGGCAAAAGATCATCGAGGCATGCAAACTAGCAACTTCGTCTTCAGAATTTGCTAAAGAAAAGGCAAGGCAGTTTGCAAATAAGAATAGATGTCTACGACAACTTTGTCCAGGTGACAAAGCTCTCGTTCTACTTCCTTCAAGGGAGAACAGACTTCTAATTGCATGGAAAGGTCCATATGCAATAGTCTCCAAAATTTCTGATGTCGACTATGTTGTCGATATTGATGGAAAGCATAAAACTTTCCACATAAATATGCTCACAGAATTTTATGAAAGACCTGACTATTTGCAGCCTATTTTCCAGGCTACGGACAATTCACAAGCAACTCATGGTCAGTACTCATCTCTGTCAGTTATACAGGATGAGGAAACTACTTTTTCTGATGTCAATCTTCCTCTTTCTATGGTCCCACTTTATTCTACGGAATCTTGGAAAAACGTGACCGTTTCTCCAAATCTTTCCGCTGAGGAACATCGACAAGTTTCTTCGATGTTGCAAACATTTCAGGATGTTCTTACAGACATCCCAGGACACACACATGTCATAGAACATGACATTGTGCTAACTGATCACAATCCTATCAGAGTCAGACCATATCCAATACCTATCCATTTCCAGTCTCAAGTCGAAAAAGAATTGGATGAAATGATACGTTTGGAAATCATTGAACCATCCACTTCAGCATACTCTTCGTCTATGGTTATTGTTCGAAAGAAGGATAATAACATTCGCATTTGCGTAGATTATCGCAAATTGAACCAAGTTACGAAGTTCGATGCTGAACCTATGCCTTCATTAGAAGAGCTACTCAATAAACTTTCTAATTCTAGATTCTTTACCAAACTAGATTTGTCTAAAGGTTATTGGCAAGTCCCGCTAACTGAACGTGCCAAACCTTTTACAGCTTTTTCTACACCTAGGGGTTTATTCCAATGGAATTTCATGCCTTTTGGTCTTATGAACGCCCCTGCTACATTCGTACGCATGATGCGGCGAATTCTCGCATATCGTACAGATGTCATAGCATACCTAGATGATATCTGTCTATTCAGTGATTCTTGGGAAGATCATTATTTGGGTTTATACGAATTACTGTCTACTCTTCGCGAGTATAACTTGACTGCAAAACCCTCTAAAGCCTTTATAGGATTTAGCGAGATTTCTTTCCTAGGTCATCGGGTTGGTCATGGTCTTTTAAAGACAGAGGACCACAATGTTTCAAAAATACTTAACATTTCGGTCCCTAAGACGAAGAAACAAGTAAGGAGTCTATTAGGTTTGATTCAATTCTACGGACGATTCATTCCGAATCTGTCCTCCATTATGGCACCGCTTTCTACTTTATTGAAGAAAGGGTCGCCTAATCTGATCCGCTGGTCTAAAGAATGTCAATCCTCATTGGACCAGGTTAAAGCCCTATTTTCATCTCCACCTATTCTTAAGTTACCTACTATTGAGAAGACTTTTGTTCTTCGAAGTGACGCCTCGTCAACAGGGATTGGGGCAGCACTAATGCAGGAGTATTCTGATACTTTGCATCCGGTGATGTATATCTCTAGGAAATTAAACGCTGCAGAAAAGAATTACTCGGTTTTAGACCGTGAGTTATTGGCTATGGTATGGTCTATTCTGAAGTTACAAAGATTTCTTCTAGGCGCACATTTCATTGTGGAAACCGACCAGAAAGCGCTTACTGCTATTCAGAGCAAAAACTTGAAGAGCTCGAGGTCCACTCGTTATGCCATAGCTCTTCAACCATTTCATTTCTCGGTTCGAGCTATCCGTGGTTCGGATAATGTAATGGCAGACATTCTGTCCAGATGTCCACACGATTCCACATGATTCTTCTGTCATATATATATATTTCCTGATATACAGTCCAATGTTATAATGACATGTTAGTAGATTTTGTCTCACTTTTTTTTTTTTTTGAGGGAAATTTATAACATTGTACCATGTAATTATCTAAGAAGGCTTAGTTAGTGATATACGGGCCAAAAGATCACTCGGCCACATTTAAGTAAATTATTTTCAGGATTGTATTAAGAAATTTACCAGTTGTCTTTAAGATTTGTGTTATTGATATTTTCGCAGCACATCATTGAAGTCTGCGAGTTTATGTCCATTGTGGAACTTTGAGGATATCAAGTCCTGTCCTACATTGGGAGCGGAGGATGTCCACATCTTCTTCTATTGAATGTTTTATGTCACCGAAGATCAACACATGTATTACTTATTAATTACTGTTACTTTATATAATGTAATAATATAGTGCGGTATATTAGTAAATTACACCGCTATTTGCAACACATTGTATGATAACACATAATATATTTAATTTCATATATTGGTATGAGAATAATTTGATTGTCATTATGTTGTTGCCATCATTGTGGCGTGTGTTGGTGGCACCTTCCTGGAATATATCAGCGTATACTTAGATAAATTTTTCTCTAAGGATCTGAGATATGATCTCAGTGTCGCTCCATGCGTTGAGCTAATTTGTTAGGTATATATCCACGCATCATACGTGCGTTAGGAGCCTAGATTTTTTCCGGCTCCAGGATTTAAAAAAAAAAAATGTTTCATTTTTTTTTTCCAGGGAGGGTGCGGTAATGTTACGCACGGATCATTATTATTTTTCGTTTGTATAAACATTTTTTGATATGTATGATCATTTTTTGACTGAAGTGTGTATTATGTTTTCTATGGTCAAAGGGACATAATCCGAGTTATCGAAACTACAATTTTTTAGGAGTTTGCCTTCTCTTGTATAGAGACACGTTCGGTCTATAATTTCTTGAACGAAGCGTGACCACATCTCCTTATTTGGTAGTACCAGTCAACTATGGTAGATGTCTGAAACCTTTCTTAACGCTTCTTTTCATGACCATAAAAGGCGCGACTGTGTAAGACTTTTATCTCGAATGTTCTTAGAATCGTCTTATTGTGAACGGCAACTCAGAGATTGTCGTTCTGCGCATGTCAAAAGCTGGGAGTTCGTTCTGTGTGTTCCGCCCAGTTCGGCAGTTGAGAAATGGTTTAAGAAGCGAGCAGACGCAACTGCGTCTTGTGATTTTCTGAGGGAAATACAGTGTCTTTGTGAGTTAGTTAGCTAACTAGACTATTTCCCAGTATTATTCACGCCTGCCTGGAGGCATATGTTCATGGTTGATTTTCCGAAATAAGGTAATTCCTCTTGTATCGAACTTTATGCTATCATCTAGAGGTTCGTCATTTTGTCGCCTATTTGCTCGCCTGTGTGATGCAAAATGGAGAGGTACTTTGACTAGGATTAAGTCACCGGTATCTGTATACCTGAACTAGTTAAATATATATGGGTCGCTCTAGACCAACAAGACTATTGTCTGTGTTCCAGGATTCGTTATATCAGAGATCACGTCCAAGTCAGATGGTTAGACTTAGGAACATTATAAAGGTTGAGCTGACCTGTAGCCCATGTATGCTATTCACGTGCAGACAGTGAACGGACTTATTGTATACAACTGATCTGCTAGCATCAGAATGGGAGCATTTATTATTGTTTATGAACATTGAAGATCTGTAGCTGACACTGTTGCAGAAGTTATAGAAATTATTATTATTTATACAGCTTCACGAACTAGAACTCTATGATTTATGAATTTCTGAATCTATTGAACTGTGATGTCTTATGACGCATATATACAACAGCTGTCATTGCTGACTACAGAAATTGTTTTCAATGTGCCATATCATCTTGCTGAACTCGTTAACTATGTTGATGTCATAAGTATCATGACTGTTTTGTGGCGTGCAATAAATGGAAGAAACTTATACAACGAAGTTACCCTTTCTATGACTCTACACGTCATGTTGCCTGTGTGATAACCCTGTGAACTGTTCCACTACCACATACACAGCAACATCCTAAATCAGAGAAGACACCTACATCTTACACTTTAATACCAGGTGTCGATAAGGGTGGCAAGTTACCACTTCAGCTCAAATCCACCCTTATCAATGACATAACTGTTATAAAATATATTTATTCACCTTATAAACGTTAGGTGACATAACTGTTATAAAATATATTTATTCACCTTATAAACGTTAGGTAATATAACTGCTATAAAATATATATGTATTTACCTTATAAACGTTAGGTGACATAACTGTTTTATAATATAATTATTCACCTTATAAACGTTAGATGACATAATTTTTATAAAATATATTCATTCACCTAATAAACGTTAGATGACTTATTTGTTATGAACATATATTTATTCACCTAATAAATGTTAGATGACATAATTGTTATGAAAATATAATTATTTACTTTGTAAAAAAACTGTCATGCATTCATTAACTAGTATCTCTCTATGTAGCTCATGTCGTCAACAAATACACGCCATGTGCCATTCGTTCAAGGCTCATGTTTTCTGTACATCGTTCATGACTGTCTGCAGTTGTCTTCTCTATGTGTTTTTGCGCTGCCTCTATTTCTAGTTCTCTGGGGATTCCAAAGCAGAGACTCCCTTTTAATTCTTTCAGATGGTTTTCTCATTGTATATCTTATCCTCGGCTAGCACCCACTCCTCACGGTTAAGAATCTTCCACTGGCACATGTCTGTTCTGCCCATCAGTCCACACTGGTGACCTTGTCAAACAATTCAGACTACAGCTGGGAAAAGGCTATTTCAGAATAGAAGAACCTTACTGTGCAGGATGTCTTCAAGACAATAATATAGAACATTTCTTGTTAAAATGTAAGAGGTATGATGAAATGAGAATACCAATATTAGATTATTTGCAGGCATCGAGTTAACCTATAAATATAGAAGAGGTGTTAAGATAGTCGAACAGTATTTAACAAGAACAAAAGTTAATATTTAGTAATTGGGAATGTGAAGGTGTGATGCTGTTCTTACAATACAAATGACTTATGGCAAGTGAAAGTCAATTAAATATCAAACTGGAAACACCAGGTCTTTATACCCCTCCCCCTGAATATTATTTTTGTTTTCTGTTTTTGATTGTTTGGCTTATTTATTTATTTTCTTACATACACGCAAAATTGGTAATTTTGATTTTCCCTAATTACAATGATCTTACAGCTGTTATGCCACTTTCAGGTATCGGCAGGTGTTCAAATTATTTGGAATTGAAAACAACATAAACCTAATTATAACCCATCAGAGGTTGAACGGGATATTTGTCATCATCATATTTAACAAATAAAAAAATATAAAAAACCTGCTTTCTGCACAAGTACCCGTTTATCAAAGTCTTTGAATTTCTGGTTATCATTTTTGTAGGTCTCCATGTTTCAGAGCGACAAAATAGGACTGGCATGAGTTGAAGATTGTTATTTATGTTTTGAACAGAAGATGGCAGATGTGAAACAGAAATCAAGAAGAGAATAGGAATGCCCAAGGCTACATTCAACAACATGAAACATATACTGACATCCAAACAGCTATCTCACAAATTAAAACTGAGAATCATAAAGTGTTATATATATTCTGCATTTCTGTATGGTGCAGAAACATGGACGATGAATAAGTACTCGTATTTGGAAGAAAGAATTGAGGCTCTTGAAATGTGGATATATAGACGAATGGGGCGCATCTCATGGAAAGAGATGAAAACAAATAAGGAGGTCCTAGAAAATCTAGGTATGAAAAGAGAACTAATGAGGGAGGTCAAAGTTCGGCAGCTAAAATACTTTGGCCACATAAAAAGGCATAACACCTTGCAGAAGACCATAACAGAAGGGAGAGTTGAAGGCAAACGTGCAAGAGGAAAACAGCGCTATACGTGGGAAGATACCATCAAGAGATGGACAGGAAAGAGTCTATCAGAGTGCACCACCAAGACAAAAGACAGATGACGTTGGAGATCCATTACAGCCAACCTTCGTTGTGGAGATGGCAACTGATGATGATGATTTATGTTTTGAACGCTTTATAACAAAATTCAATTTTCAGTACCCGAGTAGACGCCTTCCGTCTTAGTACTCCACCCCTAAAAAAATGTTTATTTACGCCACTGACGTCCGCCAAGCGCGTTCGCGCATACACATGCATCATCGGATACAACATTCAAATTTAATTTCAGGAAAGGCTAGAATTATTTCGTAAAAAGTCGCCCGCTGATAGTTATATTTTTTTACGGAAAGACGTCGCCAAATCATTATGGATTATTTAAACGTAATACCCGAGAAACAAGAAAACCATCAACAGAATGCCATGCCTTATTCATGCTTCGTCTTAATATCAATTTAGTGGTCGGATAATGTGGAACAACAGATGCCTGGATAAATCAAATTAACGGTTTATTATAAAAGAATGCTTTCTTGAACTTTAGCCTTGAAACCCAGGCGAGTAATTAGAGTCAGATATTTGTTTTCCTGCCCTATTTATTTTCTGTCCCAAGCTTATCGTATTTTGGGCAGTTCTGGTTTAATCTTTATTTTCACATTTTGTCTGTTCTTCCTTCTTTGTCATCATTCAGCTCCTTATTTCTTCTTCATATCTTCGTCGACTTTATTTTCTTGTTCTTTGCTTTCTTTTTCTTTCATAACAAATAATGATGTATTGTTGGTTGCAAGTCTAATTACAAGCAAGTTCTTGTTGGATGTAAGATATATATTAGAGTAAATTGTCTGACACGTGAGTTCTGAGTGAAGTTAACTTAAATTAATACTATGTGAGTAAGAATGTATGTCAGTGACGTGCTGTAGGACAACACAAATTATTTGCAAGAAGTCAGAAAGATGTCAAGAGTGCTTTGAGTGAATTATCGTGCAATATGTGTGAATGTGTATGACAGTCTCTGATCACATGACGGAAGGCTGAAAGGTTAGATTAGTCATTGACCTTCTGTTAGCTATCGGCTTTCCGAAGAGTCGATTGATTGTCCGCTACCCGAGTTGGTATCACATTTGAGCACGGAGGTAGTGTGAAGAAAAGAAGTCTAAGTTTTATGCACTTATTTAACTCTTTGACTCCATAATTATTTTCCACCCTGTGCCGTAATTATTTTTTTGAAGAAACGGTGAAGTGTACAACTTTTAGTGTAAATTTTATGTTAATCTTTTCTGTGAACATGTATTTATTATATACCAAACTGTAGGGAAATAGACATAGAATTGTAATATATAATGTCTTTGGTAGTATTAACACAAGTATGTTCGGTATATTTAAAACATTTTGCATGTAAAATTGAAAAACACTAAAAAGTTAACTGTAGAATACGATCTTACCAAAGACAAATTACTGTTGTAGACAATAAAACTTTTTTAGTCTTCAGACATCAAGTTAATCCATATACAAAGTAAAAAAAAACATTGTTTATGGCCACAGTTAGTACATTTAGTGTTATTCACACCAGTTTATACCGTGGTCCCTTGTAAGAAAAAAATAAATTATGCAATCTTGCATTACGTAATTTTCAAACAAATGAAGAATAACATCATATAACAACTTTTTTACACTTGTTTAATGTTTTAATAGTATCCCTAGCTTCATCTTCTTCCTAGGACTAGTGATTAGATGTTACGATAGATCTAGTTTTGTTGCTTTTCGATCGGCCAGAATATGACTACGCCTACTCATTAACTAAATCTAATGTGTCTAGCATTTCTGCACCGATTCCGTATTTTGACAACAAACTGTGACTACCAAACAATCATTGTCAATGTCAGCAATGTTTCAAAGTAGTTTGACACAATTATTTGCTTAGGAGACTTCGAAAATGTAAATATAAAGCGTGACATATTTCTCTAGCAATAACAACGAAAAACGCAAACATGCGAATCGTCACACAAAAAGTGATAATAACATCAAAACACGCACGTTTGCTGCTTAACTACAGTCAAATTAGTTGTTTAAATCGTAGCGGAAGTCATTCTACGAGTTTTAAAATATGAACTGCATTAAACGGACTTTGGGCTTTTTATTCGTGATAAACTAAAAACAACGTTCTGACCGTTGCGCGGGCACGGCGCGTTGCATTTTGCAACGCTTTGAGCGTTGGTCAAAGAGTTAAGCAGTAGTTGTGAATGTAAGAAGTGTCTTCAAATATTAACAAGTATGTCACAGGCATCTGCATTGTTGTTCAAAATTCTACCAAAGACGACTGTAAATAGCATGCACGTTATATTGTTATTGTTGATTAGAATTGTCATCAATGCACCACAGGCAAACCCTCAGGTGCTCAGTCTCCCTCAGCAAATATCGAAGGGTATGAATGCTAATTGTTCCTGTTGTGCGCTCGTTGTATACACGCCGGATGCATCCTCTCATACGTTCATCTCTGCTGGTCTTGATGCCCAGTTCCAGCAGTTTTAGCCTTGACGATTCATCGATTGCAGTGTCATTCTCTAATAGGCGATAATTAATTCCCCTCAGTATATCTCCCTTATCCATGTCCAATGCACATTCTATTGGTGCTCTTAAAGCTAGTCCGTCAGCTCTTTCATTACCGTGTACCACTGCATGACCAGGACAGTAGATTCACATCATTTCCTGAAAATTCGAGGCATCTATGGAGGTTTTTCATTCATGCCGGAGCCGACCTTCCGAAGAATGAAAGTTATAATTCACATATAATGTTCAAATCATTCAGACATTCTCCAGGTATAGCTGTTTTGTGATTAAAGGAACAGGCAGTATAATTCAGTTGTCCATCTGGTAGTGTCATGATCTATACAGAATTGATGTATGTCACGGGATTTGCCTCCCCTTTGCTCTGCAGTAGTGGTCCAACAATAGCCAAAACTCAAGAGTATCTAAAATGGGTCGCCAAAGGTGTCTACCTTCGCACAAGATTGCTCTTGGCAGAGTTGTAGATAGAAGGATAATGACGCTTCTATCTCAATTTAGTGTCCGCAAGATAATTCAGAAGAAGAACAATGCTGCATAGTTTTTTTACAAATAAGGGAGGGAAACCTGAGGCCTGTAAACAGTAAATTAATATGAAACAAATATAAAGGTATGTTATCAGGCACTCGCAGGAAATAAAGAAGTAGAACACCAGACAACAGAAAAACAACAGACATGAGTGGCTTACCCAGGATTTGAACACTGGACCTTCCGTGCGACAACCCCGCCTAGCCATGCAAGCGAATCACACTACCCGCTCTGCCATCTACGCATCATCAAAAAATGATGTTTCAGTGGCAGGTCAATAGTGCGAACCACAATACACGACACCAGAAGTCCTCCATGGGCAGTTCAGCCTATTAATGACGCAATCACTTCTGTTGTATTTCTATCAAGCAGTATAGGCCGAATCCAACAAGACCCTTAGGACCTTAATACTGTGTCCAGTAAATGATAGTAGACTAGAACAGTGAGAACAGGATAGTGGGTAGGTTTGGTATTGTACAAACATTTATTACAAATAAGGGAGGGAAACCTGAGGCCTGTAAACAGTAAATTAATATGAAACAAATATAAAGGTATGTTATCAGGCACTCGCAGGAAATAAAGAAGTAGAACACCAGACAACAGAAAAACAACAGACATGAGTGGCTTACCCAGGATTTGAACACTGGACCTTCCGTGCGACAACCCCGCCTAGCCATGCAAGCGAATCACACTATCCGCTCACTTGCATGGCTAGGCGGGGTTGTCGCACGGAAGGTCCAGTGTTCAAATCCTGGGTAAGCCACTCATGTCTGTTGTTTTTCTGTTGTCTGGTGTTCTACTTCTTTATTTCCTGCGAGTGCCTGATAACATACCTTTATATTTGTTTCATATTAATTTACTGTTTACAGGCCTCAGGTTTCCCTCCCTTATTTGTAATAAATGTTTGTACAATACCAAACCTACCCACTATCCTGTTCTCACTGTTCTAGTCTACTATCATTTACTGGACACCGTATTAAGGTCCTAAGGGTCTTGTTGGATTCGGCCTATACTGCTTGATAGAAATACAACAGAAGTGATTGCGTCATTAATAGGCTGAACTGCCCATGGAGGACTTCTGGTGTCGTGTATTGTGGTTCGCACTATTGACCTGCCATTGAAACATCATTTTTTGATGATGCGTAGATGGCAGAGCGGATAGTGTGATTCGCTTGCATGGCTAGGCGGGGTTGTCGCACGGAAGGTCCAGTGTTCAAATCCTGGGTAAGCCACTCATGTCTGTTGTTTTTCTGTTGTCTGGTGTTCTACTTCTTTATTTCCTGCGAGTGCCTGATAACATACCTTTATATTTGTTTCATATTAATTTAATGCTGCATAGTGCAGAGCACTATAAATTTATATCTGATCCGGAACCTTTTGTGAAGTTTTAAGCAATGGTTTGGCTTGTTCGAGCCCTCAGCTGGTGTAATCCAGCGAAATTCTTTTTATAATTAATTTTGGCTCTATAGCTGTAAATATATGTATATATATATATTAAAGATTTTCGATCATACATGCGCTCTCTTATCTATAAGAACTGAATCAACTATGAATTTGTAAAATAACATATAATTTAATAATCAATTAGTCTTTAAGAACTTTAAATGAGTATGGATGAAGACGATTTTAGGAGGTTTTAAAATTTGTCTTTACTGAGACTTAATTGGGCACTAATGGTTATTAGTGTCCGTTGCGGGCCTGTTACAAAAGACTTAACTTGCTGAGTACTGCAATGGGTCGTTGTCAGGTTTTTTGTGATGAGGACTCTTCTCTAGAGGCGTCTAGATGAACTTCACACCTAATGTCAAGGTGGGTGTCTTCACAACGTGTCCACGAAATTTGGAAAAATAAAAGAACAAATGCCTCTGCTAAGTACATTTGTGGGCTGAAGATTAACATGCGCATTGTCTCGCTGTCCACCCACCAATGTTAGCCTCTCTGAATAATTATTCTCCTTGAGTATACACAGACAGCCGACAGGATATTCTGGCGCTCTCTCTTCCAAACCTCTACACCTTACGGTAGAAGGGGAACGACTAAGTAAAGTAAAAAAGAGTATACATAGTATAACTCAGGGAATATGATTATAAATCATCGTTATTCTTCTGGTTACTTTAATGGGGAAAATGTGTCTGGACAGCGCTAGGGCAATGGCTTACCTGAATTATATCTAACAAGGTACATGTATCTCACAAAATGATACTATACACTTTAGGCACATGTGATGTAATCATCACTTCTCACTGTTCCATTCGGAGTCTGGGGTCGCTTCTGCTTTCGCTTTCCTGAGCGAACTAGCATAAAACAAACACCAGTGCTTGCTGTAGTGGTTTATGAACATACTATTTTCATATGTTGAGTTTGCCAGCCGCCTATGCCTTGTATAACCACTTAGCACGTACAGACATGTCACAATTCACATGGTAAAATAAATGTTTACACTCACCCCAAATTACTTGGGAAAACAATCTCCTGGCACATTAGAATGGACACAGCAACTTTGCTTAGATGCTTCGAACACTTAGTCTGGGAAATTTTAGTATTCGTATATTGACGGGTGCTCTGATTCCTTAAGTTTCTAGATTTGGTGTGACGAAATGGACGACCTCTATCGATCTTTGGTTCTCTCCGACAGTATCGGTACATTTGTGGTACTGATTTTTATTATGTGCTGTCAATTATCGCACTTTGCGTTTTTTTCTTTCTTTCTTTCTCGTTATTTTTCTGCTAAGTAGCAGATATTTGATTTTATCAAATCACCTTGTAGGTGGTAAATATCACATTTGCTTGACGCTACCCAGATTTGTGGTTATAGGCGCGGCAGATTAACACGTACATCGGTCAGCGCTATCGGCTTAATCACCGATAAGAGACGAAGTTTGCGCACTCATACGACAGATAACGAGATTACTGTCTGTGACACCTGTGGGCAGACGAGTGATATAATCGCTTCCGGTCACTTGGTTAAAAGTAATCATGGATTTACTATATTTTAGACAATATGAATCTACAAATGTGTTTGTGAGAATGTATGCAAGACATCATATTACCATATATGGGAGACGTGACCTTTTGCAAAAAATTTTCCATATAGGAAATATTTTGAAAGTGCCACACCCAACCTATTTGAAGTTATTGGATCTTTCTGATTAGATTAATAACAACATCGAGGGGAATATAGCCTGCCCATTTCGCAGTTTTAACTCATTGTGAATTTCAAACTCGCCAAGACAACATCAGACCTCGCCAAAGTGAAGAATAGATTCATAATTCCTATTTGGTAACCGGATCTTTTATTCGAGAACCAGATAAAACTTACAAAGCACCGGAAATCTCTTTCAAATGTTAATAAGGATCACCGGACTAGGAAACTGAAGAAACACGGAGTCAGAGCGGGAAACTATGGTCAAAATTAAAGACATCCCAGACGCGTGTAAGAGAACGATTCGTCTCTTTTATTCATCTGAGCAAACAAGTCTGTAGCCAGGATTGGCGTAAGTTGTGATTTACATTTCATATTTTATTACTAACATGTGAACTAACATAAATATGTATATATTACCATGTGAAGTTTAATGTGTGAAACTCGCTATTGGAAGTCAAAGTCATTTGGGGCTGGCAACCTCAGCGTATAGAATGATGATTCATGAACCACCACTGCAAGGGCTGGTGATTGCTTTACTGATAGTTTCGTAAAGAGAACTAAAAGCATAAAGTAGTTCCAGGTTCCCTATGGAGCAGGGAGGGAAAGATGAAAGAAATGATGTACATTATAAGTATAATACTTACATTTTCCAAGCAGTGTAAATGTCCCTATAAACATATCCACTTTAAAATTAATATAAGTTTTCAAGCTTTAAACAAGTGTAAATGTCTATGTGAAAATATCCATTTTAATTAATAGAAGTTTCAAACTTTTCCGTAAGTGTAAATATAAAGGAAACATAAATGAATTTATATTGTGAACACTTTTTAAACAGTGGAGATGTAAATGTAAAACATATTATATCTGTACGTTTACCTTTTCATTTACATGTAAAGTTAAAGCTATTCAGTTTAAATGTAGAGGAAGTTTTATCCCGGGGGATTAAATTTAATTCTCATCGAGGGTAAATTCTGACATGGGATGGTAAAATAAAAGGGGGGGGGGGAGGGGGGACATAACTGTGTCGGAAAACGCCATACTCAGAAGAGCGTTTCGTTTCTATTTCTATTGCCAGTTATTGGTGGTACCAGCAGAAAGTACTATCTCTGGAACCAAGTGAAGGTAGAAGTGGACTGACGTTTTGCGAGACGCCATCATAAGAGCGTCTTATAGACAGACGCAGAACCAACGTAGCCGTTACTTCTTGAACGTTCTGGGAACGTGCGGCGCTTGAACTTTGACCAGAGACAAACGAGAGCAGAGTGAAAGGAACTGACCCAGCGGGAGAAGAAACTACCAGTGGCAGCTAAGTGAAAATATCCGCTGCCAAAGGTGATCTCCTTTATTCAGTTAAATCCCAATCAAGTGATGAAACCTTTTCCACAACTAATCAGATTATTTTCCAACTGTTAAAACTTAAAGTGATTATTAAATTTTGTTATTTGTAATGTTACAAATTTAACTTCGATTCAATCCTTTCTACATGTTTGTCTCAGTCAAAGTTACTAAACACAAACTCTAAACAGAGCTATATATATATATATATATATATATATATATATATATATATATATATATATATATATATATATATATATATATATATATATATATATATATATATATATATATATATATATATATATATATATATATATATATATATATATATATATATATATATATATATATATATATATATATATATATATCCACAGGCGCCTCATTGGAATCGACCAGACCCGTTACACGGACTTCGAGCTCTGAACAACGGCTGGAGTTTCCATGTGCCTGTGGTAGGGAATTCTCTACTCAGAGAGGAATGAAAATCCACAGAACGAAAAAGGGGTGTGGGAGGTCATCAGGGGGAGATCAACAGCGCTCTGTCTCGACGGATAAGACGTTAGAAGAACGCAGCCAGGAGTCAATCCACAGTGCTGAGTACATTCAAGTTGATCTGCCTGATGATGATCTCACACACTTCTTGGACGGGAAGAGAGATGCAATCAAGTTTCCACCCGCCAGTGCAAAAGGGCTTTGGGAACAGCTGGACGAAGCCTTGGCAAAAGAGTTGGATAACAACCTGAAGCAGATAACTTTGGAGAAGAAGCTGGAAATCTTCGGCGACATAATATATCTGCACTGTCGCAAAGTGTTCGGAGTGAGGGAGGCAAGGGAAAGTAACCCACCACGAAAAAGCAGAAGACAAATTAAAATAGAAGAAATCAGAAAACAGAAGAAGCATGCCCGAAAACTGTTCAAAAATGCAGTTGCCGCAGAGAAGGAAGGGTTACGACAGGTTTGGGAGCACCTGAAAGGCCAACATAATGCCCTTTGTAGAGCAGAAAGGTTGTGCAGGAAGAAAAGGAAGACTCGAATGGATAGGGAGAGATTCTTCAGGGAGCCCTTCAAGTTTGCCAAAGAACTGTTTGAGCAGCCACGGTCGGGTACGCTAAACATCAGGAAAGAAGACCTGGAAGAACACCTTGGAATGACATATTCAGATGGTCGCAAAGATGAGCCGCTCAGCAGCATGGCAGGCCTTAAATGGCCGAGTAAGCCAGGAGCTGAATTTAACACCAAGCCCCCAACGGTGCAAGAGGTAGAAAGCATTGTCCAGAAAGCTCGATGCAAGTCAGCTCCAGGTCCTAATGGTGTTCCATATGTGGTGTATAAGAGATGCCCTGAGGTGCTCAAACGACTGCTTCGTTTACTGAAGAGTGCGTGGAAAACCCAGCTTGTAAGCAAGGAATGGAGAAAGGCGAACGGAGTCTACATCCCGAAGGAGCAAAATTCCACAGACATCAGTCAGTTCAGGCCAATCTCACTACTCAATGTGGAAGGGAAGATATTCTTCTCAGTGATGGCGAAAAGACTCACTACATACCTCCTGGCAAATGGGTACATTGACACTACCATTCAGAAAGGAGGTATCCCAGGTACACCAGGATGTCTAGAGCATGCCACAATGATATGGGAAGCAATCCAAAAGGCAAAGTCTGACAGAACAAACCTCCATGTAATCTGGTTGGATTTAGCGAATGCTTATGGATCCGTTCCACACCAGATGTTGTGGCAGGCCCTAGAAATGTATCATGTTCCACAAGAGATTGCAGCAATGCTGAAGCTGTATTTCGCAGGGTTTGCTGTCAGATTTTCAACCAGAGAGTACACAACGAAGTGGATTGGCCTTGAAGTTGGAATTGCGATGGGATGTACCATCTCTCCGATACTATTCGTGATGGCTATGCAGGTAATCCTCAATGCGGCTGAAGGAATGGCTATAGGTCCAAAGCTCGGTGGAATGTGTCTCATGCCACCGCTCAAAGCATTCATGGATGACACAACAATTCTGACATCAGATGAACATCAGGCCCGGAGGATGTTAGCACGCCTGGATGAACTAGTCAGCTGGTGCAGAATGAGCTTCAAACCCAAGAAGTCGAGAAGCCTATCAGTCA
Source organism: Oreohelix idahoensis (assembly GCA_024509875.1). Taxonomy (NCBI): domain Eukaryota; kingdom Metazoa; phylum Mollusca; class Gastropoda; order Stylommatophora; family Oreohelicidae; genus Oreohelix; species Oreohelix idahoensis. Next base: position 408,448 of record JAMPIV010021475.1, read on the forward strand.
GGAAAGGGAAGATAGCAGAGGTCATATTCACGGTTTCCAACCAAAGAATCCCTACTGTCATTGAGGAACCTGTTAAAAGTCTTGGCAGGGTGTACGATGCCTCATTAAAAGACTCAAAGGCAGTGCAACAGACAATAGAAATGGCAGACAGAGGGCTACAGATCATAGACCAAAGCAGACTCCTGGGGAAGTTCAAACTGTGGTGCCTCCAGTTCATGTTGATACCAAAGTTGCTGTAGCCACTGCTTATATATGAAATAAGCACAAGTACAGTGGAAGCCATAGAGCAGAAGGTCAACAAGTTCATGAGAAAATGGCTAGGAGTACCACCAGGTCTGTCAGATGTAGCACTGTACTGCAAAAAGTTAAAACTTCTGCTTCCTTTCAAGTCAGTTGTTGAAGAGTACAAAGTTGGAAAGGCAAGGCTTGCAATGATGCTACGCGAGTCAGCTGATGACGTGGTTAAGTCCATTCAGCCCACACTGAAAACGGGAAGGAAGTGGAAAGTGGAAGAAGCTGTTGATGCTGCCCAAGAGTCACTCAAACTGAGGGAGGTAATCGGATACACACAAACGAATAGACGGGGATTTGGTCATGGAGACATCCGCTGGTGGTCCAAGGCATCAAGCAGGGAGCGCAGAGGCATGGTAGTTCAGGAGATACGAGAAGCTGAGAATGATAAGAGGTTGCAAAAAGCAGTGCAGCAGGTCCAACAAGGCCAATGGACTACATGGGAAGGAGCCCTGCAGAGGTCCTTGACATGGAATGATATATGGCATATGGCACCTCTTAGGCTCAGCTTCGTTGTCAGATCACTGTATGACCTGCTGCCATCGGCCACCAACATTGTGAAATGGGGAAAGTCGGATGATGAGCAGTGCCCCCTGTGCCAGGGGAGGCAGACACTTGAACACGTGCTCTCAGCGTGTAAGGTGTCATTAGGGCAAGGGCGATACACTTGGCGCCATAACAAAGTGCTAAATGAGCTTGCTGCGACAATAGATCTGGCAAGAATGAAGGCGAATAGCAAAGTCCGGCCAGACACCGCAAACACATACTTTCTGAGGGCAGGAAAGTCAGCACACCCCAAACCGAATAAACCTGGTAGCAGTTTACCATCTCTTCTTGATTGTGCAAATGATTGGGAGATGGCGGTAGACCTACCTGGACGAGGGGCATATCCAGAGAGTATCCGAAAATCGCGGAGACGGCCGGATATAGTGCTTCATTCTGCAGCAACGCTTCAGGTCATACTAATTGAACTGACCGTGCCATTTGAATCCAGATTAGATGAGCAACATTCGTTCAAAGCGGCCAAGTATAGTGATCTGGCCGCGGATCTGAGACACGATGGGTTCACTGCAAGGGTCATGGCTGTTGAAGTGGGCGCAAGAGGGCTTGTGGCTGCATCAGTGTATGATCTATTGAAACTGTTGGGGCTGAGGGGACAGTCGAGAACAAGGGCCCTGAAGAGGCTTAGTGAAACTGCCGAAAAGGCATCAGGCTGGCTGTGGAACAACCGCAATGGGGAATGGAGATCGTAACAATAAACGCTGCGGTACAGAAAACACCAGGAAGTTTTCTAAGTCCACAATACGCTGAGGTTTGTGGTGGACTAGTGAACGGGCTGCGACTCAGGGGCGACAAGCGGTGTATACTATAAGGGGTGTCAGTATCAAAAGTCCAGTGGGGAACGCGCAGTGGCGACTCGTTGACTTCGCGCTGGTGTCTCAGTGTGTGCGACGGAACGAACGGAATAATTTGTCTTCTCTTTTTTACTTTCACAATTGCCTCCACGGCTGGCGGAGTTGTGGAATTTAAAGTTGCTACTATAAGTGAAATGGGTTCATTTTCGATGCAAGACAACAGGAAGCAGAGACGCTTGGGAGTCATGACCCAAGTGGGCCCGCCCCCCTTAGAGTGTAAAGAAGTATATAGGGCCGAAACACTTGTCGGACGGGGGGACTTCTTCTGATGATCAGATTGCTTCCTGTTGTATCGCTCTGTAAAGAGTTTCCTATCATCTTATATATATATATATATATATATATATATATATATATATATATATATATATATATATATATATATATATATATATATATATATATATATATATAATAATAATAATAAATTCGACTGATTAACTATTCTTAACGAGTTAGAATAAACCATTGCTAAATTCTTCATAAAAGTGTCGGCAGATTATAGAATTAACGTGCTTAGCGACAGCCAGCATTGTTTTCGCTTATCTGAATATCTTGTGAAGACTCCCATGTGATAGAAGCTTTACTACTCTTCTATCGACATTTCTGCCAAGAGTAATCTTGTGTAAAGATAGACCCCATTGAAGCCTATAATAGATACTCTTGAGTTTTGGCCACTGTTGGACCACTACTGCAAAGCAGGGGAGGCAATACCGTCACACTTGGTATTGAAAAATGCGGGTTCTCTTTTAAATTATAAAGACACCCAAATACTTCGATCTGTCACTATTAAGTGCATAAAATATGCCAAATAATAAGACGATGAGTGTGAGAAAAATGAAGAAATAAGTTGATAATGCAGGTGAGAACGAAAATGATGTAAAAGGACACAACAGGTTAACGGATTTCGTCACAATGTATTATTCTAAGATGAACTTAAGTCTCATTCATAAGATAGAAACAAACCAACATGTGTTGAGACGATGTACATGACGAATGTTTGTGTTGAGACGAAGTACATGACGAATGTTTGTGTTGAGACGAAGTACATGACGAATGTTTGTGTTGAGACGAAGTACATGACGAATGTTATTATTATTTCATATTTTATTATCATCATTATCACATTCTGTGTTAAACAAAAATCACGACATTTTTAGGTTGTGTGTGACGTAATGTCGCGGTAGATTATCGGACTCTTCACCTCTATCAGCGTGTTATATTTGTCGTGTAATCAGCTAGCAATACCGACACACACATATATCGCGTTACATTAATTCATGTGTTTATTCTTTTTTCTTCTTCTTCCTTTTCCTCTCTAATTTCATCGTTTTCGTTTATCATCCTTAACTACATTTCTTCTTTCGCAATTACTGTCTTCCTGATCTCTGATCTTTTTCCATTTTTTTTTTTTTTTTTTTTGGTCTCTTCTTCTCGCGATTTTCTGTGTTACAACATTGTCGATGGTTGATGCTAAATGTCTGTTCCGCCATAAAGAGTCAGATTCGCAGCTTCTCTACATAGGAGTGAGATGTTTCACCAAAATACCGACTTGTTTTCTAAATTGTCGACATGTTCCAACAAATAACCTACTTGTTGCAACAAATAACCTAGTAGTTGCACCAAATGACCAACATTTTTCATATAACCGACTTTTTTCGCCAATTTACCACCTTTTTTTCACTAGATTGCCCAATTGTTTGACCAAATTACCAACCTGTTTCAAAATAATTATCAATTTTTTAAAACCAAATTACTAACTTGTTTCACCAAATTACCGTCTTTTCTTGCCCCAAATGACCGACATATATCACCAAATAACCGGCTTGTTTTAATAAATGACGTACACGTTTCACTAAATGATCTACTTTCTTATTTACTTCTAATTTTTTTTTTTAGTCCACTGTTACCGTGAAGTGTTGGGAAGGGGGGGGGGGGGGTTGGCGGGGGGGGGGGGGAGGGGGGGAAGGGAGGCTGGAATTAGTGCTCTTGAGCCAAGCGTGTCGTATTGGCTACAGTTAACCACGTGTTGTTCTTGGATGTCTGGGATGTTGCCTATCCGTCTGCCCGTGTTGTTCTTGGATGTCTGGAATGTTGCCTATCCGTCTGCCCGTGTTGTTCTTGGATGTCTGGGATGTTGCCTATCCGTCTGCCCGTGTTGTTCTTGGATGTCTGGGATGTTGCCTATCCGTCTGCCTCATGCTCTTCCTCGTGCCTACTATTGTAATTCATCGGGCTCCATTCTCATGAGACGGCTAAACCACTTAATTTTCTGTCTGGTCTCTCTATATACTTCATGCCCGATGTAGTTTCTACAGCTTTTCTGATCATTTCTAATTGTATCTCTCCTGGTAACATTAATGGCTTTTCTTAAACATCTCATCTCACGGAATGTTATTTTCCCCTATAGTGATTTGGTCAGTGTAAAGGGCAATTTTTACTATCTTGCAATATAATACATTTATATTCTTATTATGTTCGCAAATATTTTGGAAGCAAAGTATTTCCTTTTTAAGTGCTTAAGGAGAAGTCATTTTTGGGTTGCTTCCCTTGAAAATAGTTCTGTCATCTTCGATCGGACTCCGCAGACGACTCTAGGCCTACTGCGATTTATTCTGTGGCTGGGTAGGAATAGATTGTTCTTGCTTCAGTATATCTATGGCCTGAATTTATACGTAGTGTTTGTATGAGTAGGACGAGTCTGTCTTATATATGGATATCTTTGCATTTCTAAGTCGAACTAATTTGGTTGTCGCTAGAAAAGGTCAAAGGCTATGCAGCGGAAGTATCGCTAGCAAAGGGTGTGATCCATGGCTGTCATCCTGTGAGGATGCCGAGTTTTGTTGTAGCAGGCTTTTTTGCCGAAATAGTGATCTATATATGGATGGGGAAAAGTGATAATCATTTAGACATGTTGTATGTACTTTACCCCAGTGTTTATTCTCTTTTGCCAAGGAATGGCAAAGTTATATTTCGCATAAAAAGGTAAAACCACAATTTATTATGAACTTGGGCTTCGCCATCGTTGTTGATAAGCAGATGCACAGTGGTACTTTTAAAAAGAATATCCATTCAAAGGAAGAAGACATTCCTATGTATCAGCACTGGATTGTATGATATTATTCAATTACCTCTATGAGAGAACCTATGAAGAAATGAGGACATTTAATGAATGACTAATTTTGGTCTATATTCTATAGTGAGTGAAGCTCACGAGAGAGAGAACAGCCATGTTGAAATTCATATACTTTGTATTTATCGAGTGAGAAAAAGGGATGCCTGTACTATCGCTCGATGAACCAAGAGATCACTGCTACATGTGAGAACCCATGTCTGGGATTCCTATATTATGAAATATATATATATTGAACTTTACGTGAAGGAATATTCGCTAGACGAGGTTAGGTCTAGGAGCCTTCCTATGTATCGGTTATGGTCTGACGTGCCCAGTCAGTAAAGCCAGATGATTTACATGATGGAACGCTGAATGCTTATTTACGAATGCTCCATTATGATATTTGCCAAGCATGAATGCTAACTTAAGATGATATTCCTGTGATCAACATTATGCTGTCTATGTCGACATTTGTTCCTGTAACCATACACGTACTGTCCAAGTGTGCGTCCCATTAAATGTTATAAAAAGACCACCGTAGTTCCAGTACTTCTTGAATTCGAACAGTGTGAGTATGAGTGATGTACTACCAACCTGTCAACTCTATCGAATCATTCTACCATTCGCGTACTGACATTCAGATACACACTCATTGTTTACACTCACATTCTTGTCGGAGCCTCATCACGTTCCAGGACAAGATGACCTGTATGACCAAAACTGTGCTGGGTTTGATGAGTTGACAATCGTTACACTTTACTACACCAGTCCCAACATCTACATTTATCCACTGGTGGACATTCACATCATTTAGCAAATAAAGCATGATTCAACAACTAGTAGCCAGTATGAGTTAACAACTACATACAAAGAAAGAGAGTTTAACAACTGGTGTGCCAGCTTCCTGGGTCAACCTGCACAGTGACCATATTGAGAAGTAAACTACTGAGACCAGACGTTCCTTGGGGTCTGTTACGACACACAAATACATCAACAGTACAACTCTACAGTGATGTCAGCGTGACCTGTCCTGTCGAGAGTATGCAGTAACTAGGTCAGGGTTTGTTGACATTTGGTTCATTGGACATTTGCCATACAACTGACAGTGTTACACAGCGAGCTTGGTTGAAACATAGAACATTACACATCAGGACTGGAGAATATTTGACAGTGTTTGCGAAAGAAAATGTTATTGAACTGAGAAGTCCTACATTGATTGTTATCATTCAAATCAACGATGGAGCTTCTATTTCTGTGTTGAATTTAAAATAATTAGACCAGAAGTATTTGTTTAATAAAGTACCACAGTACTGTACTATTAGGCAGTGTAACTGAGCCTTCATTCCAACACATTCTTTCTGCAACACTCTATTTACATCATATTGCCATACTATTTATGCATTTATGTATTTATGTTTAACTATTTATATGTGATATTTGTTTGTATCCAGCGGGTTGTTGTTTCGGTTGGGCGGTGTCACACAGCAGAGTATCCCACGTAATAGAGGGTCTGATGTGTGCGTTTCTATAGGTGCAATTTTCTTCATTGAAAATTTGCTGCGACAGCTGTTGCTATTAGTGTTAGCTGTGAAGTCTGTACTCATTGTTGTTTTTGTAATATTCCTCTGTTCTTTAGTTTGTTTTGATTTGTTTGTAATTTGTTGGTCTACCCTATTCTATCTTTCAGTTCTATTCTCAATTTATATTTATATACTGTGGCGTTATTTGTATTTGTTATCCTCTTGCGGTTTATCTTTTATTGTTTTTCCAATTTTATTTATTTCATTTCCGCAAATGTTTTCATGTTTTTCTGTATAACTGTTTTGTTTTGTGCCTGATCGACATACACTATTAAAAATATAGTTGATCATATAAATTGATGTACAAGAATCAACTGATAGTTAATTGCTATTACTAAAGGTACACAGTTGATGATATAAAACACTATTTCTGGTGCACTGCACTTATATTATAGAGTGAACCAGCAACTTATAGCTGTTATTATATAAGGATTTATACAAGACCTTTGTAAGGCTTGTTTCCCACAGTGATTGGGATAGTTAAGTACTATTTTTCACAGGTTACAAAGTTATCATACAAAGTCTTTGATTAAGACTAAGAAAGTAAATTTATTTACTTTTGCAAATTACTGATCTTATTAGACAAGATGTCTACCTTGGATTATTTTATCACACAAGGCAGGGCTCTTGATAAGACTGGTCAGCAATTAGAAGAATGGGCAGTTGCTCAATATGACAAAGCATTGGCTGCTGAAGAAAAGCATTGATTGAAGAAAAGAAATTAGAAGCTGAGGAAAGAAAATTACAAAGAGAGGATGAACAAAAGAAATTGCAGATACAGACTGATGAAAAAAGATTCCAGATGGAAATGGAAAAAGAGAAAAGAAAAGATGAAGCTGCTGCTGAAGAGAAAAAATTACAGGCTGCTGCAGAAGAGAGAAAATTACAAGCTGAAGCTCAAGAAAAAAAAAGCAATAAGAGAACATGAACACCAAAAAGAACTTTTAGCATTTGAGTTAGAAAAGTTAAAGTTAACAAACATAAGTAATGTTAATCAAGCATCTAGTGGTAATGGTAAACCCTTTACTTACAAGGTCAAGGTACCAGCGTTCAACCCTTCCAGTGATGACATAACATTCTGGCTAAACAGATTTGAACGCTCGTGTCGAGCACATAATGTGGACAAATCACAATATGCTAACCAGTTATCAGAAAATCTGAAAGGTGATTCTCTGACTAGTTTAAGTTTGGTTGAAGAGGCTGACAAAGATAACTATGATGTTATTAGGGCAGCCTTATTAAAGAAGTATCAGTTGTCTGAAGAGGGTTATCGGAAGTTGTTTAAGACAATGGTGCCTGAGGCAGGTGTAGAATTCTCAGAATTCATTGCAAGGACACGACTTACATTTGATCGTTGGATTGAGCTATCCAAAACAGAAAAGACTTATGAAGCCCTTATGGACTTGATACTCAGAGACAAGATTATGTCAAGTATAAATAAACCTTTCCTCGAATTCTTACATGAGCGTAAACCTAAGTCTCTAAAAGAAATGGAACAGTATTGTACCCAATACGTCACTGCACATCCGGACGTAGCTATTAGCAACAGTAAGGTTAAAGAAGGTATGCCAGTTGCTTCTGCAACACCATACAACCCTAATCACTCTCACAAATTCCAAGGACCTCAAAATAAGTTTAATAAAAAAGGTAACTATTACAGTTATCAGAACCAAGGTAACCAATCATTTCAGGGTTCTTCTTCGAATACCTGGAGAAGAGCTGACAGCCCTCGATTCAGGGGTGGTCATAATTACAGGAACTTTCGCAAAGGAAGTCATTCTAGAAACTATCCAAGTTTTCCTTCATGGAGACAACAGGATCATAATTACCGAGATACTCATTATAATGAATATGATGATAGTAACCAAAGGAGCTATGATTCAAACCCGAGTAGAGGTTATAATAGTGGAAACAATGATAAGTACAGAGGCAATAATAACAGAGGTAGAGCACAATTCAAAAAACATAAAGCTCATTACCAGGCGAACTCTGCACAGCAAGAGTCCCACGAAGCCTATAAACAAAATAAAGATAATGATGACTCTAATAATATGGCATGTGCCGCTTTTGATTTTGGGAGAGCATCTCAGTGCCCCCAATGCAAAACATTATTTGAGCCAACCACAGTGTCTACTTTAAGCTGTGGCCATCCTCTTCCCGCTCTTCCTGCGTCAATCGCGCATGATGGGAGAGGTTCTCTTGTCTTACACAAAGGTTTAGTAAATGACAATCCAGTCTCAGTACTTTTTGATTCTGGATGCACAACTATTGGGGTTAGGCAGTCACTCATAGATCCTTCTCATTCTACAGGCAAAGTAGTCAAATGCGTAACATTTGGCGGCACCATAGAGAAATACTCTACCGCTATCATTAGGATTGCTACTCCTTTCTTCACAGGAGATGTACACGCATGTCTTTTGCCGGATCCGATCGCTGATCTTATCATCGGTCGCATTCACGGAGTCAAAGAATGCACTCCGGAGCAAATTTCCGTTTGGGAAAATCAAAATATGCAATCTGCTAATGCAGTAGTCACTAGAGCTCAAGCTCTCAATATGCCTGAAACTTCATCTGTTGAAGATAATGAAGTGCATAACCAAGATGATCCCTTGGTAATTTCTCGTGACTCGTTTATAAAACAACAAGAAGAAGATCCGACTCTTAAGAAATTCTTCACTCTTGTAACAAAAGGTGATCCGAATAAAGATTCAAATTGTAAATCTTGGATTACAATGAAGAATGGCGTACTTGTACGTATGGTGCAAGACTCCACTAAGTCAAGTCATTCTCAGATTCTTGTACCCAAGAATTTGAGAGTTAAGATCTTACAACATGCACACGACTCTCAGTGTGCTGGTCACATGGGTTTTTCCCGTACTAAGTCAAGAGTTCTTGCGGCTTTCTTTTGGCCTTTTGTGAACAAGGACATACGGATCTATTGTCGATCCTGTAAAGTATGTCAAGAAGTCAAATCCAAAGGTCCTCGTCATGCTGCGCCTATTCAGGCTGCAGATATTCCTATTCGTCCATTCCAGAAAATGGCGATAGACATCATTGGTCCATTCAAGATCAAATCTGCTAGAGGACATCAGTTTATCTTAACGTGTGTAGACATGTGCACACGTTGGCCAGAGGCTATCCCTCTAAAGAGCATTACTACCGCTGACATTGCAGATGCTCTTTGGCTTATATTTTCTCGGCTGGGATTCCCCGGAGAAATATTATCAGATCATGGCACCCAACTGATATCGGATACCATGTCTCAAGTAATGTCTACTCTACAGATAGAGAGATCTTTGAGTAGCATCTATCATCCTATGTCCAATGGGATGGTCGAGCGACTAAATAGAACACTTAAGAACTTATTAGGGAAGATAACTGAGGATCATCCTCAGGATTGGGATAGGGTTTTACCCGCGGCCCTCTTCGCGTACAGAGAGGTCCCCAATGAACATACAGGGTTTTCGCCCTTTGAACTTGTCTTTGGCGCGCGACCGCGCGGCCCAATGTCTTTGCTGCATGATCTTATAACAGCTGACAATATTGACGATGACACAAAATCTTCTTACGAGTATGTCATCGCGCTGAGACAAAAGATTATCGAAGCATGCAAATTGGCAACGTCCTCTTCTGAGTTTGCTAAGCAGAAGGCAAGACAATTTGCTAATAAGAAAGAGAACTTTACGACAACTTTGTCCTGGTGACAAAGCATTTGTTTTGCTACCTTGTCGTGAAAATAGACTCCTTATTAGTTGGAAAGGTCCGTACGATATAATATCGAAAATTTCAGATGTTGACTACATCGTCGATATTAACGGGAAGCATAAAACCTTCCACATCAATATGCTTACGGAGTTCCATGAACGTCCTGACTATCTACAGCCTATTTTCCAGGCAACGGACGATTCTCATGTCAAACATGGTCATTACTCATCACTGTCTGTAATACAGGATGAGGAAACAAGTTTTTCGGATGTTAATCTCCCGCTTCCAATGATCCCACTTCATTCTAGTGAATCATGGAAAGACGTTACTGTTTCTCCTGATTTGTCTCTAGGAGAACGGCGACAAGTTTCGTCTATGTTACAAACATTTCAGGATGTCCTCACTGACATCCCTGGACAAACTCATGTCATTGAGCATGACATTGTTCTAACTGAACATACTCCAATTAGGGTTAGGCCTTATCCTATCCCTATACATTTCCAAACACAGGTTGAAAAGGAGTTGGATGAAATGATAGATTTACAAATAATCGAACCATCCACTTCTGCATATTCTTCGCCGATGGTTATTGTTCGAAAAAAAGACAATAACATACGTCTTTGCGTTGACTATCGCAAATTGAATCAAGTTACGAAGTTCGATGCTGAACCTATGCCTTTACTAGAAGAGTTACTTACTCGTCTTTCTAAATCGCATTTTTTCACTAAACTTGATTTGTCTAAAGGATATTGGCAAGTTCCATTATCCGAACGCGCCAAACCTCTTACCGCTTTCTCTACTCCCAGAGGCCTTTTCCAATGGAATTTTATGCCTTTCGGCCTTATGAACGCACCAGCTACATTTGTACGCATGATGCGTCGAATCCTATCGTATCGGTCAGATGTCATTGCTTATCTAGACGACATCTGTCTTTTCAGCGATACTTGGGAAGATCACTATTCAGGATTAGTTGAATTATTATCAACTCTGCGTGAGTATAACCTGACAGCAAAACCATCTAAAGCTTGTATTGGCTTTAGCGAAATTGCTTTCTTAGGCCATCGAGTAGGTCACGGTTTCTTGAAGACAGAAGACCATAATATCACTAAGATACTTAACATCTCTATCCCTAGGACTAAAAAGCAAGTGCGAAGTCTTTTAGGTCTCATACAATTTTATGGACGTTTCATTCCGAATCTGTCCTCTATCATGGCACCTCTCTCTACACTATTAAAGAAAGGGTCGCCTAACATGGTTCACTGGTCTCATGAATGCCAATCTTCACTAGAGAAGATCAAAACTATGTTTTCATCACCACCTATTTTAGTGTTACCTACAACAGATAAGACATTTGTTCTTCGTAGTGACGCTTCATCCACTGGGATTGGAGCGGCACTAATGCAAGAGTACTCTGGAACTCTGCATCCTGTAATGTACATATCCAGAAAACTTAATGCTGCAGAAAGGAATTACTCGGTTTTAGACCGTGAATTATTGGCAATGGTTTGGTCAATTCTCAAACTCCAAAGATTCCTTCTGGGCGCGCATTTCGTAGTGGAAACTGACCAAAAAGCTCTTACGGCTATCCAAAGTAAAAACTTGAAGAGCTCGAGATCAACTCGATACGCAATCGCTCTTCAACCTTTTCATTTTTCGGTACGAGCTATCCGTGGTTCAGAAAATGTGATGGCGGACATTCTGTCCAGATGCCCACATGATGCCACTTAACTGTTAAATATTGGATCTTTTTAATATGTATAACTTTACAACAGTTATTTTTTGTTTCTTTACTAAGATACACATTTGTAATTTAATAATAGAATGATGGTATCGCTACTTAGCGGTTTATTGATGTTAATTCACCGCTGTTCTTTGATGATTGTTTCTTCATAAATCATAACTTTAAGATTGTAGTGTGAATTTTTGGTATGCATTGTATAATTACCAGAATTGTATTATACGTACATCACACCTTCCTGGAAACATTTATTCGTAGGGAAACAATTTCTCTCAGATTTTGAGATATATATTCTCACCAGTCATATTAGGAATTATAGTTATTCCTGATATTTTCATCTGCGCAGTATTCTTGCGTTGTGAGCCTATTCTACGGTGCTCCTAGATGTATTTAAAAAAAAAAAATTTTTTTTTTTTTCCCGGGAGGTGTGGTAAGACTGTAAAGGGCAATTTTTACTATCTTGCAATATAATACATTTATATTCTTATTATGTTCGCAAATATTTTGGAAGCAAAGTATTTCCTTTTTAAGTGCTTAAGGAGAAGTCATTTTTGGGTTGCTTCCCTTGAAAATAGTTCTGTCATCTTCGATCGGACTCCGCAGACGACTCTAGGCCTACTGCGATTTATTCTGTGGCTGGGTAGGAATAGATTGTTCTTGCTTCAGTATATCTATGGCCTGAATTTATACGTAGTGTTTGTATGAGTAGGACGAGTCTGTCTTATATATGGATATCTTTGCATTTCTAAGTCGAACTAATTTGGTTGTCGCTAGAAAAGGTCAAAGGCTATGCAGCGGAAGTATCGCTAGCAAAGGGTGTGATCCATGGCTGTCATCCTGTGAGGATGCCGAGTTTTGTTGTAGCAGGCTTTTTTGCCGAAATAGTGATCTATATATGGATGGGGAAAAGTGATAATCATTTAGACATGTTGTATGTACTTTACCCCAGTGTTTATTCTCTTTTGCCAAGGAATGGCAAAGTTATATTTCGCATAAAAAGGTAAAACCACAATTTATTATGAACTTGGGCTTCGCCATCGTTGTTGATAAGCAGATGCACAGTGGTACTTTTAAAAAGAATATCCATTCAAAGGAAGAAGACATTCCTATGTATCAGCACTGGATTGTATGATATTATTCAATTACCTCTATGAGAGAACCTATGAAGAAATGAGGACATTTAATGAATGACTAATTTTGGTCTATATTCTATAGTGAGTGAAGCTCACGAGAGAGAGAACAGCCATGTTGAAATTCATATACTTTGTATTTATCGAGTGAGAAAAAGGGATGCCTGTACTATCGCTCGATGAACCAAGAGATCACTGCTACATGTGAGAACCCATGTCTGGGATTCCTATATTATGAAATATATATATATATTGAACTTTACGTGAAGGAATATTCGCTAGACGAGGTTAGGTCTAGGAGCCTTCCTATGTATCGGTTATGGTCTGACGTGCCCAGTCAGTAAAGCCAGATGATTTACATGATGGAACGCTGAATGCTTATTTACGAATGCTCCATTATGATATTTGCCAAGCATGAATGCTAACTTAAGATGATATTCCTGTGATCAACATTATGCTGTCTATGTCGACATTTGTTCCTGTAACCATACACGTACTGTCCAAGTGTGCGTCCCATTAAATGTTATAAGAAGACCACCGTAGTTCCAGTACTTCTTGAATTCGAACAGTGTGAGTATGAGTGATGTACTACCAACCTGTCAACTCTATCGAATCATTCTACCATTCGCGTACTGACATTCAGATACACACTCATTGTTTACACTCACATTCTTGTCGGAGCCTCATCACGTTCCAGGACAAGATGACCTGTATGACCAAAACTGTGCTGGGTTTGATGAGTTGACAATCGTTACACTTTACTACACCAGTCCCAACATCTACATTTATCCACTGGTGGACATTCACATCATTTAGCAAATAAAGCATGATTCAACAACTAGTAGCCAGTATGAGTTAACAACTACATACAAAGAAAGAGAGTTTAACAGTCAGGGACCTATTTCTTCCTCTTCTTCTTCTTCTTCTTCTTCGTTCGTCCTGAAAAGGATGTTGGTTGCGTTGTGTCCGTTTAACGCGAAGCTGCGATATTTGCGCCTTTCGGCCGACACATCCGACTTCAGCACGGCATTTTTGGGACCGGGTTAGCCTTCCCTCTTCGATCCCTACTCACTCAGCCAGACTGCAGTGATGCAGCCTGTTTCCAGGACCACCACTTGGAGGTGGAGTAGGGTCTTGGTCAGCTCTGATTCGCTGACCCTGACGCAAGCAGTCTAGCTACGGGTCGCTAACTGCATTTCTCACTTTTGACGCGTCTTAGGTCCCAGGGACCTATTTGACACTGATAGCAAAAACTTGGTAAGAATATACCATTTATCAGCTGTCATTTAGTTTTCATACTGATATACTGATGTTTGAGTAATGATTACAGCTGGTAAGTCCTTGCACAGGCTTTTTGACATTTTGTGTCAATTTCTCTGTGAAGTCTTCAATTTTCAGTAAAAAGGTTTTCTAGGCATTTGAACTCGGGAAACTGCTTAAGCCTGGTGTTGTTGACATGCATGTTAACTAGGTCAGAAGATTTGCTGATCTACGTAGTTTCTGTCTTGTAAGTGTCCAACCCACGTACACGTCTTCTTGTATTCCTTGGCCTATTCCTCACACCCTGAGGATTTCAGAACAAGGATTGCTTAGTAACGCCATCAGCAACCTTACTCAGTGTGTGTCCTATCTAACGTCAATGTCCTTCCCATGAGCGCTTGTTCCACTGGCACTTGTCTGGTTCCTGTCGTCAGTTCCACATTAATGATCTTGTTATTTTATTGTAATCCTTCTATTCTACGCAAGCCCCAATTCTTGACTGTCTGTACTTTTTTGCTTGTTGTTATCATCACGGTAGAAGGGGAACGACTAAGTAAGTAAGTAAGTAAGTTATCATCAATATTTTAGATCCATACAGTAGGAATGCCTGGACATTTGAGTTACAGATTCGTTTTCCAGAAAGGCAGATAAGCTTGAAGAAAATGAACAAAAAAATGGAGAGCAGGAGACTAAGAAATATAATAGTTACAAAGAAAATACGAATGAGAGCTGGGTGGATGCGTGGGTGGGTGAGTAAGTGTGTGGGTAGATTGGTGAGTGAGTGAGTGAGTGAGTGAGTGAGTGAGTGAGTGAGTGAGTGAGTGAGTGAGTGAGTGAGTGAGTGAGTGAGTGAGTGAGTGAGTGAGTGAGTGAGTGAGTGAGTGAGAAAGCGAGTGGGTGAGCGAGTGAGTGGAGTGAGTAGATGAATACAACAGGTGAGACATAAAACATTAAAGAGAAAAGCGATATATAGCAAATTTTCATGAAGTATTTTTGAAGGATTAGAATAAAAAATGGATAAATGAGATAAAGCACAACGTAATAGTTACGAAGAAAGTATCCATTTAAATTCAGTGACAACCGATGACAGTATAGATAATAATAAAACTACGGTACAGATTTCAAGTACTCTACACCAAAAAATTGGACTCAGTTATTTCCTAACTGCTTGATTAAATAATCATACGTCACTCAGCGCTGTCCGATTTAGCGGTTTTTCGTTGTAGCGCTCTTGCAAATTAATATTGTTTTTACGTGAACCTTGGGGTCCGCGGTAGCAAAGTGGTTAGTGCACTGGCTTCCTAGCTCAGTGGTCTATGGTTCGATCCCCAGATGAGGTGGGATTTTTTTAGGCATCAAACGGCTCCTGGGTCGACCCAGCCCCAAATGGGTACCAGAGCAACTCTGGGAAGGTTAAGGCAGCCGGCGTGATGCTGACCACATCACCCCTAGTGTGCCGACGGTCAAGAAAATATGGGCCTAACACTATATTCCCAATATGCCTCAATGGGCGTGTAACGGGATCCTTTACCTCCCTTTTCTTTTACCTTCTCTAATGTTAAATAAAAATACTCGATGAGTTGAAATTCAAGTCACAACACTCAGAACGTTCCGAGAGCGGCCAATACCGCTAACGTTCATTGGGCTAATCAGAGCGCTTCACACGTACGCGCTCGGCCGCTCACAACCAATCACGGCTCTCTTTTCAGAAAATGTAGTGTAATACTCCATTAGTTGAAGGTCTGTCTCGATCACGTGTACGTACATTTTCGCTCTCTTGCAAATTGTATCCGTTGTTTTTAATCCATCATGACTAGAAAACAATCTGGTACTTCAAATGCTGCACGTCTTAATTAATACCTGCAGTTATTTGACAATCTGCTTAGGTATATGCGTCTTTATCCCTAAAATCATTTAACTAGACTTGACTTGTCCCTCAGTACTTGGTCATTTTGGAGCCACAGACGTTGAGGGATGTGCTAGTAGTCATCACTTTTGTGCATCGATCGTTAATCTGTTTAGTTCCGCTTACTCGGATACAATTGTCCGTTGTTTTCACTTTTCCCAAACCACGCTATCGCTCGTTCATTACCGTACCCTTTGTGGGTGTGAGGGTATGAAATACGTAAAGGAGAGGACATGTAGAGATGGATGGATGGACGGACGGACGGATAGATAGATAGATGGATGGATGCACACATGGCGAAACACCCCTAAAAATGTGGACGTACATATATTTCGGCTGCAGCATAGACAGACTGACATCAAAATAAGAATACAAAAGGTGAGAGCAGCTTTCATTCCAGCACCTAAAAAATACAGAAATGTACAGCTGAGCACACACACACACACACACACACACACATATAAAAATAATGTTATACTCAAATGTCTAGACAATTCTACTGTGGGACTATGAAACATAGACAAGTTTTTTACTCATATGTATAGACAATTCTATTGTGTGACTACGAAACATAGAGAAGTTGTATACTCAAATGTCTAGACAATTCTATTGTGTGACTGTGGTAAAGTGGGATGATATAAATATTTATAGGGGACTTAGTGTACTGACTGAGATCAGCTGTGAAGGTATCTGTATCTAATAAGTGTGGTGTATTACAGATGACCTTACTTTGCTACCACATTTAGACCTCAGTCAGACTTATTCTGGAATTTTATGATGACTACGTTGAATGTCTAGGGTTATGATAGTGATGAAGTGTATGTTCACAACAACCAACAGACAGATAAACAATTTAATTTAATCCACAATACTTTACAACACTGTGACACTCACATACATAGAACACTCTATAAGACTATCTTAATAAGTCAAGTGTAACTTTTAAAAATATGTATTAATTCCTTTCAATAATAGATATCCTGATTCAACTACAAAGTGAACCAGGAATCACAATCAAATGAGATCACAAGTTGTATGTACACAATTTATAGATAGGATCTTTGTATTGACATATATTATTATTACAATATGTGTGTAAGTTGTGATGTAGTACTATGAGGTAATACTGGCTTTTCAAGCTAGGTTGTTGTTTGTCATCATGACTTCATGTGTTTGTTTCTGGTGGAAATAATATTGGAAAGGTTCACAGTTTCTTTTATTTGAAACAAATAACTGTCCCTCTTGATTTAATGTACAGTCAATTTTAGAGGGGGTATACACAAGATTGAGCTGCTCTGGCCAACGAAATCTTAACTTCTGTGTGGGCGGCAGGAAACAGTCTCCACTGCTCGCTTGCTTCACCGTTTTCTTGAGAAACAACACTGGTCGATATCTTGACCAAGGAGTATGCTACCAGCCTCTGGATTCAGCAAAACTCAGACCAGGTGCTGCTTTAATACGTTAGTACCACGGTCCCTGAAACAAGAAGGTTGTACCTCCTACTTCAGAACTAATTTATAATCTATTTCCACACTGAAGCACAATACATAACAAACACCGAGTTCAGCGCGGTAGGCCAACTGCTAGCTTCTCATGTAACAGTATACACCAGTATTCCTCTCCCTAATGGTTACAACGCCTCTGCAATTCCAGCATTATTTCCTTCTATTCAATAAGATAGGTGTCATAGTACTATTTGGCAATCCCATGCAGTTATACTCCTCTCCGACAAGTTTTGTCCATGATGGAGCAATATCTAGGCTTTGCCTCTTGTTTGTTATTGAACCACACATATACAGACATAAATTATCAATTCACATTCAATTTTTATCAAAAAATATCAAATATGTCTAGCTTACCACAATTCAAGGAAATATTAAACAAATACGTTGACTGGCGATGAGTTATGGCACAATTCTGATCTGCCTCTGTCCCAGGCTTTTATTAGAAAAATATGAACTGGTTCTCAACGCACTTGCTTTTTCAAAGTTTATTTCAAAAAGTGGCACTGAACAGACGCTCCTAATTGACTATATTAAATGGTCTAGCCAATGAGACCATGTTTACAAAAGCTTTTGAAAAAATGTACCCTTCCTATCGTTTCCATTAACAACCAAAAATAGTATTTGCAGTCGACTAATCATGTTTCGCCTTACATATAATTCTAGCCAATCAAATCGGATTTAACGTGGTGGCCTCATTTCCTCTAAAGCAGTGTCCAAACACGCCATTATGAGCAAATATGATCCTGTGTTGTCAGACAACACCACTATAATATTTTGGCTATAATTTGTTAATTATTAGACTATTTGCTTAACACCTAACATATTCTTTGTCAGCAAGACCTAAGGCACCCAAATATATAAGTTTAATGGAGCTAAGTGACTGCGTTCAAAATATGTATTTTCTTCTACCACCCGTTCACTTCGATACGATGGGGTGTCTTCTGTACTGTCAGGCTAATGTCAGGATTTCAGACGTAAAACATTATTGGGTCATGTTTCCTAATAAGCATTAACCATGTTTTTTTAAAACCTAACCTCGTATTGGTAGTGTTTTTTGTCACTGTTTATTTGAAAAAAAATCAAGCCTGCATGCCTTTCGCGTGGGGTGGCATTAATTTTAAATCGCGAAGCGACGTGGTAGCATTGCATGCGTTCCTCCGTACATCTCTCTCTCTCTCTCTCTCTCTCTCTCTCTCTCTCTTCTAAGCCCGTCTGTCTTTTCGTTTACGTAGTGCATAAAATGACATTAATGGAATATTAAATCTAGGTCATTACGCAGTGTCTCTCTCAAGGTCGTACAAGAAATGTAGTACTAGTTTTATTTTTTAGAAACGCGTGTATTTTATGCAGTAGGCTTTACTAGCAAACGTGAAAGCGCTACACTTATGCAGACGAAGTAGAAAAAGGGGTTTTTCTTGTTTAACTAGCATGGCGTTCTATAATACAGGCGTACGCTATTGTGACCGCACTGTTCTTTTACCATTCTTCTTTCCTTTTATTGAATTACTTCGTTAGGCTTTACATTTACTTTCTAATTTAGATATGTGGATTTAGAATGTTTCACGACAAATTCTCCCCACTTAAAACAGACGTTATATGTCAGTCTATAATTCTATATAGACATAGAGAAATTTATTATTATTCCTGGGGCTTACGGTGATTTTCATCACATGGATGGCGGCTTAGAAAATCCGCTCCCAGGTTAGTTTTTCCAGAAATATACTCTATGCTGAATTGGAATGGCTGCAAAAGTAAGGACCATCTGAGTAACCTCGAATTTTCATGCCTAGCCTGCGCTAGAAACGACAAGGGTTTGTGATCCGTTTGCAACTTAAATGCCTTCCCATACAGATAAATATTGAATTTCTTGATTGCCCATATTACTGCAAGACATTCTTTTTCGCTAGTTGAGTAATTTGTTTCAGCTTTATTCAGCTTTCTGCTAGCATATGCCACTGAAGTTAATTCCCCATTCAGTGCATCTGATTTCTGTAACAGGGTCGCGCCTAACCCGATATTACTTGCATCCGTTCTCACAATGAATTCTTGACTTAAGTCAGGTAATTTCAAAATAGGTTTGCTTGTGAGCTTTTCCTTCAATTCCTGGTATGCCAATTCACATTGTGCTGTCCATGTAATTCGATCTGGATTTCCTTTGCGTGTCAAATCAGTTAACGGTGCACATATGGAATTAAAGTTTTTGATATACTTTTGGTAGAAACCACATAATGAGACAAAGGATCTCACGTCTTTCTTGGTTTGTGGTCTCGGGGCTTTCTTTAGTTTCTCTAAATTCTTGGGGTCAGGGGTCATGTTTCCCTGATGGACTGTGTGTCCCAAGAATTCCAATTCTTTACATCCAACGCAACATTTGGTTGGTCGGGCTGTTAAATTCGCTTCTCTAAGTCGATTAAACAGCATGTTCAGAGAGTCAATGTGTTCCTCAAATGTTTCTGTTGCTATAAGGATATCATCCATGAAATTTGTGATGCATGGATTATTCAGAGGATCCAACAATTTTCTCATCATTCTAGAGAAGACACTAGGCGCATTCTTCAATCCAAATGGCAATCTGTTAAACTCATAGTGTCCCTCTGAGGTACTAAAAGCTAGGTACGGTCTAACCTCAGGCTTTACTGGAATCTGATAGTATCCTTTACTCAGATCCACTTTTTGAGAAATATTTAGCTTTATTTAGCCTGGCAAACAACTGATTTGTATCCGGCAATGGATCCACCTGACCTTCTGTGATAGCATTCAGTCTCCTGTAATCTATACAGAGTCTATGTTCTCCAGAGGGTTTCCTTAAGAGCACCACACTGGAACTATACGAAGATTCACTGTGTGAAATTATTCCCTCCTTCAACAAATAGTCTATCTCTTCCTTCAAGGCTTTCTCCTTAGCAAAAGGAATCGAATAGGCTTTCATACAGACAGGTGTGGGGTCTATCAGTTTCATATCATATTCCAATAAGTTTGTATGCCCCGGTCGGTCCGTTAACACCTCTGTATGATCATCTAGAACCTGTTGCACTCTCTCCTTCTGATTTTTCGTTAAATGTGTACTGATTTTCACCTGTGCCGCTGTCTCACAGGGATGTAATGGATATTCAAATGATGAAAGTGGTTCCTTTTTCATCTCCATTGCAATGGACAAGGTCAACAAGTGTGTCTCTTCCTGATTTTCTCTTTCCAAATATTTCTTCAGGAGATTCACATGATAGATTTTTTCTTTCCCCTTCTTATCTATCTTATAATTGGTTCTAGACACCTTCTCTAGAACTGAATATGGACCTTGCCATCCAATTTGTAACTTATTCTGACTACCGGGTAGAAGAAGCAGTACCTTCTCTCCCACAGCCAAATCTCTGTCTTTAGCTTTCCTGTTGTAATAGGCAGCATGTTTTTTCCTGGCTTGTCTCAAATTTTCATTGGCAAGTTTCCAGCCAGTTTTTAAACGAGTGGTCAGCTCATTCACATATTGGTATGAGGATGTAATATTTTCCTCTGCCTTTTCATCAGTCCACGTTCTTAACAGAGCTTCGAGTGGACCTTTTATTGGCCTTCCAAATAATAATGTTGCCGGGGCCATACCGGTTGAACTATGGGGTACCTCCCGATAAGCAAAGAGGGCGGCGTGAAGGTACTGGTCCCATGTATCTGGTTTTTCGTGTGCCAACTTTCTCAGGATCGACATCAACGTGCCATTAAATCTTTCCACTTGGCCGTTCCCTTGGGGATGGTACACACTACAATGGAAGTGTTTGGCCTGGAAGATCCTGAAAACTTCTTCTGTTAGTTTCCCCTTGAACTGAGAGCCATTATCAGTCAAGATTTGGTTGGGAAAGCCTAACCTAGTGAAAATTGTGAGTAATGCCTCTGCCACATGTTTAGAGTCAATGGATGACAGGGCTACCGCCTCTCCCCACATAGAAAAAGTGTCCACCAGAGTCAGAATGTAGCTGTTCCTCTTCTTGGTTCGAGTGATAGGTCCCACAAGGTCCACGGCAACTCTCTCAAAGGGTGTTCCCACTATGGGCATTTCCCCTAGAGTTGCGGGTGCAGTCCAATGCTTAGGTGCTACTCGTTGGCACTCTGGACAGGATTTTACATATCGTTTGATATCTTCAGTTATCCCTGGCCAGAAATAGTGACAAGCTATACGCTGTCCTGTTGCGCTGATCCCCATATGACCACTGAAGGGAATCGCATGCCCTAGTTCCAACACTTTAGTCCTATATGAAGTGGGAAGGACCAGCTGTCAGTGACTATTGGATTCAGATCCAGCCTTCCTATAAATCAACTTGTTCTTCATATAAAATTCTCCCTTGCCTGGAGGTGTATGACATTTGGGCAACTTCTTGAAACACGGCTTGAGTGTTTTGTCCTCCGCCTGTGCCTTCCTCATCTCATCTGGATGAGTATTTATTGGATTTTCCTCCTCCTTTTTGGACTGTGATCTGGTCTGCACCGTTGCCAATATCACAGGTCTCTTGGGATTCCCCAGGAAGACATATCTACACCCCAATATCAGAGGGTAGATTGGTTCATTTATCACTGCTGCTTTGATTATTCCCTCCACATATCGCGTTTTTACATGTATCTTAGCAATAGGGAGTGTCATGGTCGCTACTTCCTTGGTTGCAGCTTGAATTTCCACTGTTTCTGTGGTGTATTGATCTGCTTGCACCAGGTGAGAACTCACAACTGAATCATAATCTAAACCTGTATCATATAAACACCTTATGGTGACACCATTACAGATTACATCTTCACACACTTAGGGGTGGTACGGTTCCTGTAGTTCCTCAGGTTTGACCTTTGTTCCCTTCTTCCCAGATTTCATAGCAGCAAAACGAGGAGTTTTATTCCTACAATTTTCAGTGGTATGATTGTTCATCTTACACTTTGTACACCACTTCCTTCCTTGGTTGAAAGATTTTCTTTCATCAAATTTCCTTTCATCGAATTGTGGGGTTTTATTTTTATTGTCGTACCGTGGCCTATCAAACTGGTGCCTACCTTTGTTCTGATCTCTAGGATCAAATTTATTAAAGTTCTGTGGTGCCTTAAAATTATCTACCTGTTTCTTTTTATTACTTGTTACCTCTGCCTGAGCTGCTTGATACCTTTCAGCGATATTTAGTAACTCACCCAGTCTCTCTGCACCTTGTTCCATGAGAAACTTTCTCAGGTCTGGAGCCATGGACTCTCTTAGTTGTTCTATAAGGATCATTTCCTTAAGATCTTGGGTTTTCCCCAGAGAAGTCCATTTCTCCAAGTATGTCTCTAACCGTGCAGAGAACTGGTGATAGGTTTCACCTGACAGTAGTTTAGCATTCCTAAATTTTTTTCTATAAAATTCTCCATTCTTTTCATATCTTAACAAAAGAGCCTGCTTTAGCATGTCATAATTTTCTTGATCATCTCTGCTCATTTTGGCAAAAAACTTCATAAGCTGTACCACGAAACCCTTGAGATAACTTTAAGCTCCACCTTTCTCTCTCTAACCCATACGTGGTAGCTAATAGTTCATATCTATTTAGATAGCTCTCGATATCATCTTCTCTCTCAACAAAATGATCTAAATGGAAGTTCATAGCTGAGGTTGAGGCTCCCTGACTAGCAGAGGCATCAGAGGTAAAGTGACTGGCATCATTTTCAGGAGCATGGCTTTGAAACTCAAACTCCCTTAGTCGTAACTCATGTTCCCTTTGTAATCTCTTCTCTTCTGCTTCCCTTTGTAATCTCTTGTCTTCCCTTTCAGCAGCTTGCCTTCTTTCCTCTGCTTCCCTTTCTGCAGCCTGTCTCTTTTCTTCTCTTTCTGTCTCCAATTGTAACTTCTTAGCCTCAGCATCTAATTGTAACTTCTTAGCCTCAGCCTCTAATGCCCTAGCCTCTTTATCAGCCTCAATCTGCAACCTCTTAATTTCTTTTTCAGCCTCTAACTTTCTTTTAGGTTCTTTTTCTAATCTTTTTTCTTCACGTTCAATAAATTTGTCCCATTCAGTAGTGACATAAGCAATCATAACTTGCCCGTCCATTCCTAACTCTTTAGCAGCCTGCATAGTAGCAGATCAAAATTTTGCCAGGTCGGCCATTTTCTAACAGGCAAATTTATACAATGTCTAACTTAAACAAGTCAATCTATAACTAATTATCTAAGGACAACCACAAGCACTGAGAGCTCAACCTTATTTATTTTCCACCCAAGGATACCTTTTAATTCTTTATTATTCCCTGAAGTGAATTACCCCCAATATATATAATAGGAGAAGATTCAAAATCCCGGACAGGACCCCAATATATGTGGTAAAGTGGGATGATATAAATATTTATAGGGACTTAGTGTACTGACTGAGATCAGCTGTGAAGGTATCTGTATCTAATAAGTGTGGTGTATTACAGATGACCTTACTTTGCTACCACATTTAGACCTCAGTCAGACTTATTCTGGAATATTATGATTACGTTGAATGTCTAGGGTTATGATAGTGATGAAGTGTATGTTCACAACAACCAACAGACAGATAAACAATTTAATTTAATCCACAATACTTTACTCACTGTGACACTCACATACATAGAACACTCTATAAGACTATCTTAATAAGTCAAGTGTAACTTTTAAAAATATGTATTAATTCCTTTCAATAATAGATATCCTGATTCAACTACAAAGTGAACCAGGAATCACAATCAAATGAGATCACAAGTTGTATGTACACAATTTATAGATAGGATCTTTGTATTGACATATATTATTATTACAATATGTGTGTAAGTTGTGATGTAGTACTATGAGGTAATACTGGCTTTTCAAGCTAGGTTGTTGTTTGTCATCATGACTTCATGTGTTTGTTTCTGGTGGAAATAATATTGGAAAGGTTCACAGTTTCTTTTATTTGAAACAAATAACTGTCCCTCTTGATTTAATGTACAGTCAATTTTAGAGGGGGTATACACAAGATTGAGCTGCTCTGGCCAACGAAATCTTAACTTCTGTGTGGGCGGCAGGAAACAGTCTCCACTGCTCGCTTGCTTCACCGTTTTCTTGAGAAACAACACTGGTCGATATCTTGACCAAGGAGTATGCTACCAGCCTCTGGATTCAGCAAAACTCAGACCAAGTGCTGCTTTAATACGTTAGTACCACGGTCCCTGAAACAAGAAGGTTGTACCTCCTACTTCAGAACTAATTTATAATCTATTTCCACACTGAAGCACAATACATAACAAACACCGAGTTCAGCGCGGTAGGCCAACTGCTAGCTTCTCATGTAACAATATACACCAGTATTCCTCTCCCTAATGGTTACAACGCCTCTGCAATTCCAGCATTATTTCCTTCTATTCAATAAGATAGGTGTCATAGTACTATTTGGCAATCCCATGCAGTTATACTCCTCTCCGACAAGTTTTGTCCATGATGGAGCAATATCTAGGCTTTGCCTCTTGTTTGTTACTGAACCACACATATACAGACATAAATTATCAATTCACATTCAATTTTTATCAAAAAGATATCAAATATGTCTAGCTTACCACAATTCAAGGAAATATTAAACAAATACGTTGACTGGCGATGAGTTATGGCACAATTCCGATCTGCCTCTGTCCCAGGCTTTTATTAGAAAAATATGAACTGGTTCTCAACGCACTTGCTTTTTCAAAGTTTATTTCAAAAAGTGGCACTGAACAGACGCTCCTAATTGACTATATTAAATGGTCTAGCCAATGAGACCATGTTTACAAAAGCTTTTGAAAAAATGTACCCTTCCTATCGTTTCCATTAACAACCAAAAATAGTATTTGCAGTCGACTAATCATGTTTCGCCTTACATATAATTCTAGCCAATCAAATCGGATTTAACGTGGTGGCATCATTTCCTCTAAAGCAGTGTCCAAACACGCCATTATGAGCAAATATGATCCTGTGTTGTCAGACAACACCACTATAATATTTTGGCTATAATTTGTTAATTATTAGACTATTTGCTTAACACCTAACATATTCTTTGTCAGCAAGACCTAAGGCACCCAAATATATAAGTTTAATGGAGCTAAGTGGCTGCGTTCAAAATATGTATTTTCTTCTACCACCCGTTCACTTCGATACGATGGGGTGTCTTCTGTACTGTCAGGCTAATGTCAGGATTTCAGACGTAAAACAGTATTGGGTCATGTTCCCAAATAAGCATTAACCATGTTTTTTAAAACCTAACCTCGTATTGGTAGTGTTTTTTGTCACTGTTTATTTGAAAAAAAATCAAGCCTGCATGCCTTTCGCGTGGGGTGGCATTAATTTTAAATCGCGAAGCGACGTGGTAGCATTGCATGCGTTCCTCCGTACATCTCTCTCTCTCTCTCTCTCTCTCTCTCTCTCTCTCTCTCTCTCTCTTCTAAGCCCGTCTGTCTTTTCGTTTACGTAGTGCATAAAATGACATTAATGGAATATTAAATCTAGGTCATTACGCAGTGTCTCTCTCAAGGTCGTACAAGAAATATAGTACTAGTTTTATTTTTTAGAAACGCGTGTATTTTATGCAGTAGGCTTTACTACCAAACGTGAAAGCGCTACACTTATGCAGACGAAGTAGAAAAAGGGGTTTTTCTTGTTTAACTAGCATGGCGTTCTATAATACAGGCGTACGCTATTGTGACCGCACTGTTCTTTTACCATTCTTCTTTCCTTTTATTGAATTACTTCGTTAGGCTTTACATTTACTTTCTAATTTAGATATGTGGATTTAGAATGTTTCACGACAGTGACTACGAAACAGACGTTTTATACTCAAATATCTAGACAATTTTATTGTCTGACTACGAAACAGAGAAGTTTTATACTCAAATATCAAGACAATTTTATTGTGTGACTATGAAACAGAGAAGTTTATACTCAAATGTCTAGAAAATTTTATTGTGTGACTGTGACGTACGTCTAGTTTGACAAGTGAATTTTCCCTGATATGATGGATGATTTAAAGGGACCTTTAGCTTTTCATAACATTAGAACCCCTGAACATTTGTTGTAACTTTTCGTTTCGCCAGAGTGAACCGACCGGAACTCATTTAGTATGTGGCACGAGATCAAAGAGACAGACTGAGGGATTTCAGGGGAGACTATCGGCGCTATCAAAGACAGTAGTGGTCCCTGAAACGATTTCGCATCTCGGTGTTAAGCACGGAACCGATCGCAGCCAGAGCGAACGGGGAAAGCTGACGCAAGCAGCGAACGAAGATACGAGAGGCCAGGGGCGGCTTCTCTCTTTGGATTTGGCGGTCAGATCCCCCAAAGTCATGAGATCAAAAAAGCTGTCAAAGTTCTCATGTCCCACTCATCTTGCATTCCAGCTGTAGATATACAGATCACGTAGAAATACACTTCATCATTCGCTGGCCAGAACTTGATAGAAGCACTAGCGATATTGGAAATCTTGCTAGATCATCCCATGGATTTTATACATATTTGCAGTGAATTCTATTCTGTGCAAAGCGGTAATATATATATATTGTGTAAAGTGATCAGTGGTCGAGTTCATTCATTATATTTCATTGGATTTTGTGTTAATTTAAATCTATTAAATTAAACCATCTCAATAGTTCCAGGTGTAAATATAATGATCTATCTATTATATTATTTCAAAAGATAATAGATGCTTACATTAACTTTTAAAGTCGCGAAGGAATTTATCATTAATAAATTCAGTTAAGTCCTATATTTATAGATGTGTGATTTAACCACTAGAACTCGCGCAGTGTTTATTAAATACATAATTAAATACTCGAGTGTATAATAGGCTTAACGGGAAATTTATCGCGCGCTTAGAAGATTATTTGTTTTAAAGTATGATTATGTTGTTATGGGTTTTCTATCTCATACGTCAAGAGTTAATTATTGTGTTTATCATTCTAAGGGAGTGTCTGATGCTGCGACTCGGTAAGTGTGTGGTGTATATGAGTGTGGATCCGCACAGAGTGTATGAATGACAGGAAATTAATTCTTTTGTGTAACCATTTTGTTAACTTGCTTACCTGGTAATATATATCTTTTCTGTATACCCTACATTGTTCCTTTAAGTGGGATAGTTGATAATTTGTTAACTATGTTTAAAACCCCCTCCTTTTCATTTGCTTAGTAAAGGGAAGAACAATTGGGAAGAACAGGATTTCTTTCTACTACCTATACCTCTCTCCACACCTAAGCCTACCTTGCCGTTGGTTGGAGAGCTTGAGTGCCTCAATGATCCCGGGAGCTATGCCGGCTGGAGTTTTACTCCTGGCAGGGTCACCCAAGCCGGACAGGTCCTTGGTGAGGGGCCAGACAAAAGGGCTGTGGAGTTGGTGGAACCCTGTAGGTGTAGATGCAGAACCCACCGGCGAGTGGTACAAGCTCTGGTCTGCACCAATCCACCCCCACTTCATGGGTTAAATGCTTTCTTGCCTCATTCTTCACTGTTTGTCTCCTATCCAATAATCCCCATGGATGACGAAGAGATGCAGGCCAGCGGACATTGCACCTTTGTCCCTCTGTGACAGCCTCCTAGGTGGCGGGGAACGCCAGATATACCATCACTGCAGAAGGGTTGGCAAAGCTGACTGAAGAATGATGAATTAGCTGACCCAGATGTATATGCTATTTTTCTGGCAAGACGTGACGATCCTGGGATACTGATACACTGGACTGCCTCCCTTCGGGGATACTGAAAAATGCATCCATACCCCCCCCCCCCCTGAAATCATGAACATGCCTCTAAGACAACAGACTCTATACGAGCTCGGGTGTCGCCTCGGTTATCAAGGCCCGCGCTGCCCTTCGGTACCTGGGGAGGGTAGTGAAAAGTATACTACCAGTAATAATAATATATATAACACAGACTCACTACGCATCCTCCAACTCAACATATCAGGAATCCGAAACAAAATACTTGAACTAACCAAGCTTCTACTGGACCTAAAAATCCATGTTGCAGTTATCCAAGAAGCAATGCTACCAAAAGACACCTCCTTCCATATCACAGGCTATACAGTGTACCAGTGCAAGTGTATAAAATGTCAAGGATTAGTGACACTTATCCGGAATGATACACAGGCTGAGGTTTCCGCTCTTGAAACCAATGACGAAACAGATCTACAGGAAGTGATAGTCTGGAGTGGTGGAAAGCCATTGAAAATCATTAACATTTACAACCCGCCAAAAACACACCTTGCTCTGAAGCCTTTCCAGACCACGGACTTGAGGAGAATGATCATTGCTGGTGACATGAATGGTCATTCACCTCTGTGGGGCTACACAGACAGGAACCCAACAGGAGTAGCTATAGAAGAACTCACTAACACTACCACACTCATCCTACTGCAGAATGCTCACACCCCACAAACATTGCTCCACCGCGCCAGTGGAACAAAAAGCAGACCAGATCTCACCCTAGTAACAGCGGATATCCACCCACATTGCTCAGTTAGAGTGCTCGACGACATCGGAAGTGACCACAGACCCATCCTCCTTGAGATCACAAACACCAGGGAAATAAAAAGAAATTGCTTAACATCACCCCCATGGAACTACAAAAAGGCAGACTGGCCTTTCTTCAGGAGACAAGTACGACAACGATTCGAGGCCATCGACATGACGCTAGACATAGACAAGGTATATAGTAAAATCACTACAGCACTACTGCAGTCTGCTAAAGAAGCCATTCCACGAGGATGTAGGAGAAAGTTTAAACCTTACTGGAGTACAGAACTGGAGGCTGCTGTAAACGAGAGGAAAAAAGCAAGACGGCAAGCTGAGAAACACCCAACCCCCGCCAACAAAGCAAATTATAACCGCCTAACTGCAAAAGTTAAACGTCTGAGCAAAAAAGCAAAAAGAGAACCATGGGTTAAGAAATGTGGAGAGTTAAACTTGCGGAAAGACGGAAAGAAAGCATGGTGCCTCATATCAAATCTCTCAGGAATTAAAAGAAAGAAAAACCCTGAACCCATCATTACAAGCACTGAACCACCACTAACAAGGGATGCACAGAAAGCAGAAGCCTTCAATAAGCACTTTGCTAACGTAAACAAAAAACAACCACGCAAGAGACTTGACAGTGCTATCAGATCACTCACCAAAATGATGGAGAAACAACCAACAGCTAGCTGTGAGGTCTTTGAAAAGAACTTCACTCTTTCAGAACTCAAGATGGCCCTAAAGAAATGCAAGAAAGGAAAAGCTGCTGGACCTGATCAGCTCACTAACGAGATGATCTCAAACCTCTCAAATTATGAACTCTCCACCATCCTTGACCTCATTAACAAGACCTGGAGAGAAGGCAAGTTACCAACAGACTGGAGAAAAGCCAATATCATCCCAGTCCTTAAGAAGGACAAACCATCCAATGAAGTAACAAGCTATCGACCGATCTCCTTGACATCAAACCTAGGCAAGATCACTGAAAGGATGATAAATGAAAGGCTATATTGGTGGCTAGAAAGCAATAAGATCTTAAACACCAATCAGTCAGGTTTTAGAAGAAACAAACAGACAATGGATCAGTTGATACGATTCACCCAAGAGATAGGTGATGCCTTCCAAGAAAAAAGAAATGTGCTTGCAACATTTATTGATCTTAGACAAGCCTATGATCGAGTCTGGAGGATAGGCCTCCTCTTCAAAATGCGAAGAATGGGAATATCAGGGCGAATGTACAACTGGTTAAAAGGTTTCTTCCACAACAGAACAATCCAAACAACATTCAGTGGAACAACATCAAAACAAAGAACCCTGGAGGAAGGACTGCCTCAGGGATCGGCACTAAGTTGTACACTGTTTCTTATATTTATAAATGACCTCCCAGATGTCATCACCTGCCAAAAAGCACTATTTGCTGATGACCTAGTCATCTGGACAAAAGGAAAATACCTCCAAACCATCACCAAAAATATGAACAAAAACCTGACAATCATCTCTGCATACTGCCAGTTCTGGAAACTTGAAATCAATGTAGAGAAAACTGTGTATGGCCTGTTCAGTCTAAACAAGAGAGTTAATGAGAACAACATCGAGGTCTGGATGAATGGAGAGAAATTAGCATATGAAGAATGCCCGAGATATCTTGGAGTCGAGCTCGACCGTAGACTTACCATGAGACCCCACATAGACAAGCTGATTGAGAAAGCATCCACAAGACTCAGGCTCATTAAGCACCTTTCTTCCTGTGGGTGGGGAGCAGACCAGCACTCATTACGCCAACTCTATACTGGATATGTGCGCCCAGTAATTGACTACTCGCTCCCCCTCCAAACTATTGCAAGTAAAAGCCTCTTACAAAAGCTAGACAAAGTCCAAAATCACGCTCTACGGTTTATAAGTGGTGCCATGAAGACAACGCCGACAGATGCATGCGAAATCAACACCAATATTGAACCCTTAAACCTAAGAAGAGAACGTTCAGCAGTGGAAACATACGAAAGGTATCTGAGAATGGACACAAAGGAGGAGAATAGGAAAATGATAGAGCAGTGGCACCAAAAACACAGAATACAAAAGACATCTTTTCTTAAAAATGCAAAAGAAGCTAGCATCAAACACCACCTACCAGCAGTTAGAAAGCCGATGGTAACTGTCAATAATGAACCACCTTGTTGGCAGGCAACTACTCCCATAGTAAGAACTGAACTCTCTGACCCCTCAGCAGACAAGAACACTCTAGGACCACTACTGAAAACCATCGCTTTAGAAACTATAGATTCATATCCACAAGACATCATCCATGTCTACACAGATGGATCTGCATTTAAAGCTACCATCAATGCTGGATATGGCGCAGTGATAAAATACCCCAACCAGCACCCAGAAGACCACCCTTGCATCTTTGGCCCTTGCGGAGAAATTTGTTCCAGCTATGATGCAGAAATAACAGCACTAGAAAAAGCATTGTGCCGGATAATCTCAGACTTTGAAAGTGGCATCACTCCACCTGAGGATATTGTTATATTCTCAGACTCAAAATCAGCACTCCAAGCCCTAGAAAGCAAAATGTCCCCTAATATTAATAACATCTGTAGATTTATTGACCAACTGTTCACTTCCTATTGCGTCGAAGTTACACTCCAGTGGATCCCAGGGCATGTCGGAGTCCCAGGAAATGAAAAAGCCGACAAACTATCCAAAAGAGGAGCAGCACTGCCCCAGTTCCCATCAAGTACCACACTGCAAACCTGCCAACAGATCCTGAGAAACAATTATAGGGAAGAATGGCTAAACCAATGGGCTTCCTCCCAGACAGGGCGGCCATTCTTCAAACATCAAGCTAAACCAAACCCTCAAGATCTAGTTAAACAACTGAAAAGAAGAGATCAGAGTCTAATTTTCCAGCTGAGAACAGGCCATGCCCCTGTCAATAAACATTTAAATAGAATAGACCCACTACGTGAACCAAACTGTCGGCACTGCCACCACCATGAGGAATCAGTTGAACACCTGCTGTTACAGTGCCCAAGACTAACAGACCTGCGACGCCAACTACTTCCATCGAACCCAACCATCCACAATACACTCTACACATCATCACAGCAACTGAGGAAGACTTGCACCTTTGTCAGAGAGGCAATGGGCTGTCAAGAGCTACCTGCTCACAGCTAAAGGGATTATATCATCATCATCATCATCATCATCACTACCTATACCTAACTTTGTAACACCTCTTTCAGAGCAATTAACTTCACTGTTAGGTTAACGTACCCGTGTTCCTGATATTATCTATCTCTGGACTGGGTTTATCTTTGTCTAATAAGCGGGAAGGGCTTAGTCGATACCAATCTTCTTCACCCCTCCCAAACTTGTTATTTGCATTTGTGTACTTATGATAATTTTATGTAACACTTGATATTGTTTTATGTGATTTGATCTTTACGGTAAATAAACATCATAAACTTAAATCGGACTGTGTTGGAATACCCAAAAGCCCAAAATTCCCTATTTGTTTAATATAGCTGTATCCACATCGTCTGAGTGCTTGAAGCAACAAATCGGTGTGAGCGCAGACGTGTGTCTGGAAAACTGGCAAATAATTGTTTGACCAGGAGAGTGGAAGAGAAGATTGAGAGAAGCGATTTGTCGTAAATAAGTCTGTCTTTACTCTCCTCCAGCACGCTGTGAAGCAACTATTTAATCTCTACATTTTCTAGAGAAGTTTTATACTCAAATGTCTAGACAATACTATTGTGTGACTACGAAACAGAGAAGTTTTATACTCAAATGTCTAGACAATTCTATTGTGGGACTATGAAACATAGAGAAGTTTTATACTCAAATGTCTAGACCAGTGGTGGCCAAGCTAAGGTTGGCCGAGGGCCAGATTATGGTAAAGGGTAACACCTGAGGGCCAGACCTATAAAATCCTTAAAAAATAACGTTCTGATATTTAGTTTTACATATATAATGAACCACGTACAGAAAGCAACGGCAAACTGCTGTTCTGCACATCTGCCAAGACATGTATACCAGTCTTCGAACTGAAATTACTGTTTAAAAAATATAATGAATCTGTTGTTTTAATTTGTTTTGTAATTTGTAATATGACATGTAATTATTTATTTCAAACATTCATTTGTGTGTTATTTCATTGTGAAGAGTGTGGCTTCAATCAATAATAAGAGGCCGGCCAAAACAGGTTGGCGGGCCGGTCAAAACTAGTTGGCGGGCCGGATCTGGCCCGCGGGCCGTAGTTTGGCCACCGCTGGTCTAGACAATTCTATTGTGTGACTATGAAACATAGAGAAGTTGTATACTCAAATGTCTAGACAATTCTATTGTGGCACTGTCGTGAGTTTTAGATAGGCTTTATTTTTATGGTCCCAATCGAGCAGGGGTGAGATAGTGAAAGCTAGGTGAGAGAAAGGTGTGAGAAATAGTCCTGTTTACGAGGAATACAGAGTGTAAGGAAAAATGCTGTCTTGGGTTGAGTGATTGCTCAACTCACCTATATAGCACGACACGCTTAAATGAAGACGTATTATTTCACTAGATACTGATTCTAATACACTATCCTCTCGTACGCACACACAAACAATTTTGTGACATAAATACGTACATACGTAGAAACGAACAGGTAACTATGGGCACATATGATATATATATCAGGGAAGGGTTTTGACCAAAACTAATAGCTTAAGGTTTATAAAATTTATTCTATCTTTAGACAAAAAAATAGGTTACAACAGTTAATACATCGTTATCATGTCATCAGGTGAAATCATAGTTACATAAAGGGAAAATAAATAACCAATATATATTCTCATCGACCCTCCCTCTGGAACATGGAAAAACTAGGAAAATGATCCCACCAGAGGTGTGTTTACCCAACAGATCAAACATTTGATTGACAAATGGGAGTGGTGTAGACGGGACGGGTATATAGGATATGTCCTTGATTTAACTTTCCCGTGGGCCTTCAGACTTAGTGAGAGAATAGATAAAAAAATGAAGGTGTTATATTAGTAGTAAACTTAAGTAAACTAAATTCTTTCGTTCAGTTTCCACGCTCTACATTCATGCAGTGAGCGCTCACATCCATTCAGACTTACCCCTCAGTCGGCTGCATACGTCCATAGAATTAAATCGCACACAGTTCTTAAACAAAGACTATTAGATGTCCTGTTATTTTGTCCAGTCCAGCCCCAGAAAACTCCGTATAGCCACTGTTAATATCGCTCGGAGAGTTCGCTGAAATGGTGTGTTGATTATAATTTTTCCTGGCAAGGATTCTCCGTCAGACTGCAGGTATTATTTAATTGGGAATAAGTTTGTTTTTCTAGGATTCTGTCGTAATGACTGGGAAATATCTCCAACAGCAGGATGTTACCACCCGGCTGTTCTCTGAATGAATAGCTGAAACTGTTCTCGGTATAGTTGGTGTTTGGAACACTGTTTACTGTCATATGGGTTTTGATTAAATAGATTTGTGCTGTCCGTTCTGCCTCATCAGGCCAGGGAACTTTATAGAATTAAATATAGGAATCTTCTGGCATTGTCCGTTCCAGTTAACATTTAACACAAGTGAACAATTGACCGTTCTGGTTATTTAACCACTGTCATGGTTTAGAAGGTGGACTTATAAGGGTCTCCAACAATCAGATTTTGGTATAGTCAATGTTATTATGTTTGGAACATAAACTGGGTTGCCATAAGCCATCTGAACATGACTCTCTATATAATAAAATCGTTGGATCGCAAGGTCTGACCATCTGTATAAAGAGAATATATAAAACAAGTAATTCTACTGTAATTATTTCTAACACCCGCGGTATTCGGTAAGATCTGTAAAATCACTCCGGTATTAAATTATTTATATTTAAAGACTACACGAGTGACTAGCTAATGTATCGTTTGTTTTTTAACACTAGCTATGAACAGTTAATTACTCAAAATTTACGCAAGATGAAATAGAATTATGGTTATTAAACAATTTCGCTCGCCTAGCGTTTAAAAAATTATGTTGCACATCTATTATCTCGGGAAATAACGGATAGTTATATTATTTAATTTGCGACTGGAAAACTTTGCGATGGTGTTATTTAATAGGTTTAAATTAACACAAAAATCCAGTGAAATAAATGAAGGAACTAAACTACTGAATCTCAAGACCAATATATTTTACCGTAGCACCAGAATGAATTCACTCTAATATAAAAGAACTCCAAAGAAATCTTGTAAAATTCTAATATAAGCTAGTACTCCTTTCAATCTCTGGGCAACGAATGATAAACTGCATTTTCGGCGATGCCAATATATAGTTAATGAAATGCAAGGTAACAGCTACATGCTAAAAATCACGCCTTATTTGATATTAGGGAACTTTTCTGTTTCGCCGCTAGACTTTCCCCGTCTCTCCTTCGTTCGATTTCCCCCTGTATCTCTCTGTCCGGCAGAAATGTGAACAAGTAAACCGTAGGTAGGAAAAACTGCTTCGTTCATCTGGGACCACCACAGTCTTTTGATACTGATCGCTTACGTCTCCTCTTGGCAACGCCCTTCTAGACGGGATGACAGAAAAGAGGTAGGGAAATGCTTGATTTTCAAGGATCGCGAGATAGGCAGAAGGCGTGGCTAACTAAACCTAAGACAAAACGAAACTCCTGGATCCTCGCACGATAACTGTTTACATATTAATTTGCGCACGTGGTGAAAATCCACGTGGAAATGTGCATACTAATTTGCACGCGTGGTAGGATTCCACGTTGACGATAAAATTACAACAATATTCAGGGGTACTGATGCTATTCGAGGGTACTACCATTATCATCCATCAATTCAGGGACTTCAATTCTCATCCTATCCGTCACAATCGTCCCCACTTTTAGACATGAAACCATTTTTCATGTTTCATTTATGACAATGAAGCTGCCCTGATCGGTAGCTTTTGGATGATTGGTATCTTTGATTTCATCCTCTTCCTCCGTGGTCCAATTTCGACTCATAAAATCAGCCCCGACATTCTGTTTTCCCGGAATATATTCCACTTTGAAGGAGTACACGCTTAATAGCAAGGCCCAACACATGATCCTTGCGTTAAATTCGTTATTTGCGCCAAGAGAAGCTAAGGGAGCGTGGTCTGTTTGCACCGTAAAAGATGTACCTTAAAGAAATTCATGATGACGTGTTATCCCATGAATTAGTGCCAGACATTCTCTTTCAACTGTGGAATAGATACGTTCAGCCGTATTCAGTTTACGACTGCCAAACGCAACTGGGAATAACAGATTCGGATCGGTGTCATTGTGATAAGTGGTTTTGATGTTAATAAGAGATGGGCTATCCTGGACAAATAGGTGTATCAGATGATACCAGGATAGTGCCAGATAAGAGACTGGTCTTAAAAGTAATACCCCCTTCTCTGAAAAGAGTAAGGGTGTATAGACATCAAAGTGGGGTCAAGCTATGCAAGTTCTCAGAGAAGATGATGATGATGTACTCTGAGTTCCTACTGCTACCTCTTCTGATCCCAAATTGATTTAGCTACGGGTCTAGGGGAATGTTTTTAATTATACTTAATGATTAATTGCAAACAGAACTTTCAACTTTAATGAAAATTATTTAAGAAAGGCTGTATTCAATTTATATGTACAATTTAATGGTCCGGAACATCAGTGTTTATTACAGAATCAAATAAATAATTTGGAAAACAAATATGTTCATTTCTGTAAAGGGTCACTGGAATGTCTGCACACACAGTTCTTGTTGCAACTATTACTACTGTTCTAGTCCTACACTGTAAGGTCTGCTAATGTCATCATACCATAGTTGTTTCTAAGTTTACTTGGGTGAACCAGTTTTTGGATGAACCACCATTTGCCTTATAAAGGACTTATCTTTAGACTGATGCTACTGCTGTTCTCTCAATAGTAGTCAGGATCACCCACTGTGTGACTCCTGGCTGAGACGATGGTGTCTAGCTTCAAGTATCTGAGAAGCGCTCAACTTCCACACGCCCCTCTTCTCAATAGCATGCAGCCACGTTGTAAATTCTTAATATGACCTGGAATAGAAGGACAACCCATCCCATGTATAAATCTGCGTCAATCACTTCACCCCTAAACAATATTAAACTTACTATGGTCAGTCCTGTGTGCTAACAAGTTGCACAAGACCTTGAAGTCCGTTGTCTACCATCAGTTTCATGAAATCATTCTTTTCCTGGTGTTGATTCAATGGTTGGGTCTCTTGTCCATGTTAGGCTTCCATACCATAAGCATGTCAAGTACAATACAGCATGTGACCTCTTTATTACTTCATTCTAACCTTCTCTATATGTTTATTACATGATCTATGAACAGTGTGTCACTCCAGAAGAAATACTAAATTTTACCACTAATAACGCCTAATTGTCGTAATTGGACCATTTTTTCAAACATTAGACACATTTTTTTCATTTCGAATAGGCCTGCTTACAACACACATTCCTACTTAGGTCGGCATGACATAACACATCCCGCCGGCAGTTTTCACTTTCGAATGAATATGGAGCACATAGGCTTTGAAATTACAAGTCAATTATTTAACAAAGTATGGAAATAAAATTATCTCTCTTACCCTCCGGTAAATATGTTCACTCACACACAAGCTGACTGGCCGTAAACGGGTTCTTATCACTGCTTTCACAGATCAGACGGCAAAGGCTTGGTCATACAGTCTTCTT
This sequence comes from Oreohelix idahoensis, assembly GCA_024509875.1. Lineage (NCBI taxonomy): Eukaryota > Metazoa > Mollusca > Gastropoda > Stylommatophora > Oreohelicidae > Oreohelix > Oreohelix idahoensis. The sequence continues at coordinate 446,276 of JAMPIV010021475.1, forward strand.
AGAATATGTCAGCTCGGCGTGGTGTTTATGAATCAATGGCGGAAAACCACAAAAAGTTGATACTATTTATAGCATTACCCACCCAACCAATCAGAGAAAAGTAAAAAAACAAAAGTTAACTTTTTGAGACTTGAAAATATTATGGTTTCTAAGCGTGTTTGTCTAATCTGACCAAATCTGAATATTTTATTTTAAAGTTATTTGTGGACCGATTTCAATTATCAAAAGTGATAATTGAACGGCCAATAAATCTCTATCGTTCTATATAATTTTCCCTTAGTTATTCCTTTGCATTTCACTCTGGGTAATTTTTAAGTAATTAAATTGGGCCTGACCCTGATGTAAAAATATTACTAAAATAAATTTTTCTCCTACAACAAAACTTTATCATGCGGGAATATTTATGCTTATGTGTTAAGCAATATCAGCGCTATAATTTAAGACATTTCCCACTGTTTAATTCTCTTTAGTTTTTAAGAAATAAAATATCTTCGTTCGGTCAAAAACACAAAATAGGCATATTTCCTTGTCAACCAAACTTTTCCTAACACTACAAGAAAGGGGAACGATTTGATTGGTTGTTAAATTTGTAATATGCTCATAGATAATTTTTAGGGTGGGCGGTAACCTTTTGACTTGTTTCTTATAAAAATTCAAATCCGCTAGATAAATTATTGGCGGTAAATTTGACTAGCCCCTCAGACAAATTTCAAATATTGCAGTTATTTATAGATTTAAAAAATACGTTAACTAGTTTTTGAGAGGGGAATTTTTGAGCGTGTTGTTATACAGATTCACTTCACTACATATCTCCCCCATTTGAAAAGCGTGAACCAGTAGTGCAGCTTTCACATCTGGATTACAATCACGTTCAAATTATGTCAAATTTCCTCTACTGTGCCTTAGTTTGATCCTGGATTCCTGCAGGTGGGTCATTCAAAGTAGGCACTACTTAAGAAATCTGCCTCAGACCTCTGCAATCCAAGAATCTATTGCATTTTATGTTAATAAACAGCTGCGGGTGCTACTGCCTGTCACATGCTGATTATCAATCAATATTCACCATTACTCTTCTCTGAGTCTGTCCAATGACATGTCCAGAGGTTTTTAGATGTTCCTCAACGTTGCAATATTTATGAGGAGGAGATCTATAAAATTGGTGATAGCAGAGTTATGTAGAGGATCCAGTAATTTCCTTATCAGCCTGGATAAAACACTCGGAGTAATATCAATCCAAAAGCAACATATGAATTCAATGTGCCCCTCCGATGTGACGCAGCCAACAATTGGTCTGAGCTAAAGCTTGATTGGAATTTGGAAGAACCCTTTACTAATATTCATGTATGACTCTTTAATCTGCCATTCAGGTAAAGTCCATATTCGCCAGCTGTTTCTCTCCGCCTAACGTCAATGGCGAAATCATATGACATAAATATGGGGAAATGAGTTCCGGCACCCAGAATCAATTCTCCTGTAGCATTCGATATAATATGTGTGATCTCAATCCAATGTCCGTACAATACTTCCAATGGACTGTATAAGGTCGGTCAACTGTCGCCGGTGCCCTTCATAATGCTACTTAATAGCCGTAGTGTGAAGCGAGCTGTACATTTTTACAATTTGCCAAACGCCCTCTCTCAACTTTTCTTCTGGGGTTTCCCCGCAGTTTCAGTTTCAAGGCTGGCCCTTTAACCTCATTACTATTTTTTAGTTAGTTCCAGGAATTCCGATCTACCGTGAGTCGGATGAAACTGGTCTGTATTTTAGTTTACGTTTTCTCTCGGTACCAACCGAAGAGTTGCCATAGTCGCTGACTTTCTGGAAGACTGGGTATGAGAAGGTGCATACCTATCCACTTTATCTACCTTATTATTTCTAATTTTATTTTCCGGCCTATGTTTGCCACAATGCTTTTCTAGCATCTGATTATTATTTTTCCAACATGTGGAATGTACCTTGCTACACTGGTCACAACTTTATACATACTGGGCAATGTCCCTAGCTACATTTGGCCAGTAGAATTTTACAGATGTCCTTTGACAGGTGGTTCCTATCTTCTGATGTCCACCGTCTGGTACAACATGTGCTTGTTTCATAGCCTTTTCCCTATAACTCAATGGCAGTACTAACTGTCCATATCCTTTAGGTCCTGCTCCAGCTTTCCTGTAAAGCAGTCCATCCTTCAAATAAAATTCTTCTTTCTTAGGGTTGTTATGGCTATTTGGCAATTTGCCAAAGCAAGGTTTTAAAGTTTTATCTTTTGCCTGGGCCTTCCTCATCTCTCTCGGATGAATCTTTAGTGGTGGTTCCTCCTCCTTACTAGGGGTCGACCTGACCTAGAGCGTTGCCATGATCACAGGTTTTATAGGGCTCCCTAGAAACACATATCTCTTTCCTAACACCAGCGGGTAATTAGGTTCGTTACACACTGCTGCTCTAATCACTCCTTCTACGTACCTAGTCTTGACATTGATCTGGGCTACGGGAAGTGTCATGGTGGCTGTATCCTTCAATGCCCCTTGTATCTCCACTTTGTCTGGTATACTGGTCAGGGTGCACCAGGATTGCACTCACAACTGAGTCATATTCCAATCCTTAATCGTAAAGGCACTTGACTCTCGTACCATTACATGTCACTTCTTCACAGATGGGGGGATGATGGAGATCTATCTGACTCTGTCAGTTTCTTCCTTCCCTTGTCCACTGTTATCATGCATGCAGCGTGATATGGAGGAAATTTCCTACAACGTTAAATTGTATTATAATTGTTTATCCTACATATTTTACACCATTTTCCTTCTGGTCTGTAGGGTTTCTTTTCATTTACCTGAGGGTTTCTGTCTCTAGGATCAAATCTAGACCTATCATAACTTTGTTTCAATCTAGGTGTTTGATCCCTAGTATTATAATCATCCTGGTCTGGTGGGGTTCTATTACTTTCTGTTTGTTTCTTTCTAATACCAGCTATTTTTTTCTGTGCTGACTGATATCTCTCAGCAACATTGAGAATCTCCCCCAATCTCTCTGCACCTTGTTCCATGAGAAATGTTCTCAAGTCTGGAGCCATGGACTCTCTTAACTGCTCCATCATGACCATTTCTTTCAGGTCTTGGGTTTTCCCCAGAGCAGTCCATTTCTCCAAGTAGGTTTCTAGTCTTGCCGAGAATTGGTTGTATGTCTCTCCAGACATCAGCTTACTATTTCTAAACTTCTTTCTATAAAATTCAGCATTCCTCTCATATCTAACTAACAAAGCTTGTTTTAGGAGGTCATAGTTTTCTTGATCTTCTCTACTTAATTTGGAGAAAACTTCATACGAAAGTTCCCCTCAAAACTTGTGATAGTTTTAGGCTCCACTTTTCTTTCTCTAGCCCATAGTTAGTAGCTATTCTCTCATATCTATTTAGGAATGACTCAATGTCATCGTCTTTCTCTACAAATGGGTCTAAGTGGAAATTCAGGGCTGAATTTGAGGCACCCTGAATTACACTAGAGTCAGAGGTAGTTGGGCTGCTTCCATTATCTATAACATGTCCTTGAAGTTCTATTTCTTTTAGTTTTAACTCATGTTCTCTTTGCAAACGTTTTTCCTCTTTTTCAGCCTCCATCTGCAATCTCTTAGTCTCAGCCTCCATTTGCCTAGCCTCTCTTTCAGCCTCTAACTGTAACCTTTTAACTTCAGCCTCCCTATCAGCCTCTAATTTCCTAGCCTCCCTATCAGCTTCTAATTTCCTAGCCTCCCTATCAGCTTCTAATCTTCTCTCTGCTTCTAACTTCCTATCTTCCCTATCCCGTTCTATACATTTATCACATTCAGTAGTAACATACTGAATCAGAGCGTCCCCACTCAGGCCAAAGTCATTTGCCGCCTGCACTGAAGCAGATCTAAATTTTGCCAAGTCTGCCATTCTTTTTCACACTTACACAAATTATTAACAACTTATATAATCAATTAGCAAATACTAACTAACTATAGCCAATGACAGCTCATCCAATTCACCACAAGTTATTTAATTTTATGTTATATTTATTATTCCCTACAGTGAGAGCCCCAGGGTATGATGGAAAAATCCCGGACAGGACCCCAATATGTGATAAGAGGTTTTGATGTTAATAAGAGATGGGCTATCCTGGACAAATAGGTGTATCAGATGATACCAGGATAGTGCCAGATAAGAGACTGGTCTTAAAAGTAATACCCCCTTCTCTGAAAAGAGTAAGGGTGTATAGACATCAAAGTGGGTTCAAGCTATGCAGGTTCTCAGAGAAGATGATGATGATGTACTCTGAGTCCCTACTGCTACCTCTTCTGATCCCAAATTGATTTAGCTACGGGTCTAAGGGAATGTATTTATTTATACTTAATGATTAATTGCAAATAGAACTTTCAACTTTAATGAAAATTATTTAAGAAAGGCTGTATTCAATTTATATGTACAATTTAATGGTCCGGAACATCAATCTTTTTGTCCGGATTGTCAAACTCAAGAAAATGTTTATTACAGAATCAAATAAATAATTTGGAAAACAAATATGTTCATTTCTATAAAGGGTCACTGGAATGTCTGCACACACAGTTCTTGTTGCAACTATTACTACTGTTCTAGTCCTACACTGTAAGGTCTGCTTATGTCATCATGCCATAGTTGTTTCTAAGTTTACTTGGGTGAACCAGTTTTTGGATAAACCACCATTTGCCTTATAAAGGACTTCTTCAAAGGGATTTACAATCCAGTAGTTCTCTTTTCCAGGTTTCGGAAAGTACTTCTCGAAAGATGATTTTAGCTCTTTCAAGTGTTCAATTATTTTCTCGCTCATTTCCTTGGAGAGGTGCAGCTCGTTCTCAGATAGGAAATTATGCAGAGTTTCAAATACCTCAGGCTGGCCTTTTTCAATACACGACCTCCAAAATTCTAATTTTTTAATCATAGATTAAATTTTGTCTGAAACATTGAAGATCGTTACCGAGCTATTCTGAAGTGCCAAATTTAGTTTGTTTATTTGTAGGAAAATATCCGATAAGTATGCAAGACTCTGAAGCCAATCACAGTCGTGTAACTTTGAAGTAAGTTGGAAAGGATGGTCTTCCCAAAAAAGTTGGACTTCATGTCTAAGTTCGAACAGCTGGGTAAGGACTTTACCACGAGAGAGCCACATTACTTGTGTATGAAGGAGCAGGGTAGAATGAAGACTATTCATCTCTTCACACAGTGCTTTAAAAGCCTCGAGTTTGTGGACTTTGACTTTATAAAATTAACCACTTTCACAGCTTCATCAAGAACGACTTTTAATTCACCAGGGAGGCGGTTAGATGCAAGGCTTTGCCTGTGGATGCAGCAGTGGCTCCAGGTTATATTGGGGGCTAACTTCGTGACACGAGCGCGAAGACCGGAGTAGCAGCCTGACATAGACTTGGCTCCGTCAGTGAAGTCCACAACAATTAGACCAATTAATGTCCTTTTCTTTGAAATAAGAATCAATAGCATGAAATATATTCTCACCTCTTGTAAGCCCTGACAGAGGACGACAAAGCAAAAGGTTTTCTTCAACTTCATTGCTTTTCAAATACCTCACAATAACAAGCAAAACAGCGAAATTAGCAATATCTGTGCTTTCGTCAACTTGAATAGCAAAGAATTTACTATTTTTAATTCTACTTATTATTGTCGCTTCAACATCGTCAGACATATCCTGCATTCTTCGAGAAATTGTATTGTTTGAAAGAGGGATAGCGTTCATTTTGCGAACATGTTCCTCTCCGAGCATGCACGGAACGGCATCTTTTATGCAAGGAGAAATTAAATTCTCAGCTATAGTATGATTTTTACCACATTTAGCAATACGATAACTTATACGGTAGGAGGCTTCAACCACATTTTCGTTATCTTTGTTAGCTGACAACAAGTACGATGTCACATTCTGCTGTTTCGATAGGCGCTGAAAATAATTGCACTCCTTGATTTCATAACTGGGGTGTTTTGTTTGTAAATGGCGCAAGGGTAACGAAGGTTTCATGCTACCATTGGATAATACTTCCTAACACACTACACACTGGGGCTTAGCACTGTCCTCATCTCCTATAAACGAAAACCCATACTTCATGTATTCGTCACTGTATTTTCTCTTTTTAGCTCTATGTAAAACTGAAGATCGTGTCTTTCCACTATCCTGCACCAAAGTCTTAGGCGTGTCCTGACAAGTACTTGGCGATTGATCACATTCGACATTATGTTTCAGCTTTTTTACTGTGCCGGTTTTCAACCACTGATCCATATTTGATAATACACGGATTGAACAATTAATCACTTTAAGTTAAGTTAAAACAATGACAAAAACTACTGTATATAGAAACACTGTCTCACTGTCTCACGTTTGTAAAATTTGGGTCAAGAATCGACACTATTACTTCCGGGACATTAGACGTTCATAGATAGTGTAGAAGATCAAACAAGTAATATTTTTGATGAAATATTCAACGGCACAACTATAATCCCATAGTCATCATAATGAAGACTATTGTGTAAAAATATTGAATTGTGGTCACACGAAACACCATAGATTTTCACACACGCCAGTCCAAGCAGAAAGTGGCGCGCAAGAAAAACGGCAGATATTGTCTCACACAGTTCATGTTGTATAGTATAGCGTTGAATTAATTTCACAACTTTTGACTTGTCTTTTACACTGTTGACATATGTATCTTTTTTCCGCCATTACTCAATTTTTTTCGCGTACCCCTGAACGTCCTGTCGCGTACCCCCAGGGGTACGCGTACCACAGGTTGGGAACCGCTGGTCTAGGGGAATGAATTTTTTTATTATTTCCTTATCTCACAAGACAATCACACAACGCACTCTATCTAACTAAAAATCAGATAAGATACCGTAATAGACACAGGTCAATTACTAGACCTGGCTCAAAATTCCAGCGAGCAACACTTTATTGTCGCGGCTCAAAATCCCGGTGAGCTACACATTATTTGTCGTAGCTTCTACAGGATTCTAGTTCAGTCCCGCGACGAGCCGACCATTATTGTCCTGAGTTTTAGATAGGCTTTATTTTTATGGTCCCAATCGAGCAGGGGTGAGATAGTGAAAGCTAGGTGAGAGAAAGGTGTGAGAAATAGTACTGTTTACGAGGAATACAGAGTGTAAGGAAAAATACTGTCTTGGGTTGAGTGATTGCTCAACTCACCTATATAGCACGACACGCTTAAATGAAGAAGTATTATTTCACTAGATACTGATTCTAATACACTATCCTCTCGTACGCACACACAAACAATTTTGTGACATAAATACGTACATACGTAGAAACGAACAGGTAACTATGGGCACATATGATATATATATCAGGGAAGGGTTTTGACCAAAACTAATAGCTTAAGGTTTATAAAATTTATTCTATCTTTAGACAAAAAAATAGGTTACAACAGTTAATACATCGTTATCATGTCATCAGGTGAAATCATAGTTACATAAAGGGAAAATAAATAACCAATATATATTCTCATCGACCCTCCCTCTGGAACATGGAAAAACTAGAAAATGATCCCACCCGAGGTGTGTTTACCCAACAGATCAAACATTTGATTGACAAATGGGAGTGGGGTAGACGGGACGGGTATATAGGATATGTCCTTGATTTAACTTTCTCGTGGGCCTTCAGACTTAGTGAGAGAATAGATAAAAAAAATGAAGGTGTTATATTAGTAGTAAACTTAAGTAAACTAAATTCTTTCGTTCAGTTTCCACGCTCTACATTCATGCAGTGAGCGCTCACATCCATTCAGACTTACCCCTCAGTCGGCTGCATACGTCCATAGAATTAAATCGCACACAGTTCTTAAACAAAGACTATTAGATGTCCTGTTATTTTGTCCAGTCCAGCCCCAGAAAACTCCGTATAGCCACTGCTAATATCGCTCGGAGAGTTCGCTGAAATGGTGTGTTGATTATAATTTTTCCTGGCAAGGATTCTCCGTCAGACTGCAGGTATTTAATTGGGAATAAGTTTGTTTTTCTAGGATTCTGTCGTAATGACTGGGAAATATCTCCAACAGCAGGATGTTACCACCCGGCTGTTCTCTGAATGAATAGCTGAAACTGCTCTCGGTATAGTTGGTGTTTGGAACACTGTTTACTGTCATATGGGTTTTGATTAAATAGATTTGTGCTGTCCGTTCTGCCTCATCAGGCCAGGGAACTTTATAGAATTAAATATAGGAATCTTCTGGCATTGTCCGTTCCAGTTAACATTTAACACAAGTGAACAATTGACCGTTCTGGTTATTTAACTGCTGTCATGGGTTTAGAAGGTGGACTTATAAGGGTCTCCAACAATCAGATTTTGGTATAGTCAATGTTATTATATTGGAACATATACTGGGATGCCATAAGCCATCTGAACATGACTCTCTATATAATAAAATAGTTGGATCGCAAGGTCTGATCATCTGTATAAAGAGAATATATAAAACAGGTAATTCTACTATAATTATTTCTAACACCCGCGGTATTCGGTAAGATCTGTAAAATCACTCCGGTATTAAATTATTTATATTTAAAGACTACACGAGTGACTAGCTAATGTATCGTTTGTTTTTTAACACTAGCTATGAACAGTTAATTACTCAAAATTTACGCAAGATGAAATAGAATTATGGTTATTAAACAATTTCGCTCGCCTAGCGTTTAAAAAATTATGTTGCACATCTATTATCTCGGGAAATAACGGATAGTTATATTATTTAATTTGCGACTGGAAAACTTTGCGATGGGGTTATTTAATAGGTTTAAATTAACACAAAAATCCAGTGAAATAAATGAAGGAACTAAACTACTGAATCTCAAGACCAATATATTTTACCGTAGCACCAGAATGAATTCACTCTAATATAAAAGAACTCCAAAGAAATCTTGTAAAATTCTAATATAAGCTAGTACTCCTTCCAATCTCTGGGCAACGAATGATAAACTGCATTTTCGGCGATGCCAATATATAGTTAATGAAATGCAAGGTAACAGCTACATGCTAAAAATCACGCCTTATTTGATATTAGGGAACTTTTCTGTTTCGCCGCTAGACTTTCCCCGTCTCTCCTTCGTTCGATTTCTCCCTGTATCTCTCGGTCCGGCAGAAATTTGAACGTGTAAACCGTAGGTGTGAAAAACTGCTTCGTTCATCTGGGACCACCACAGTCTTTTGATACTGATCGCTTACGTCTCCTCTTGGCAACGCCCTTCTAGACGGGATGACAGAAAAGAGGTAGGGAAATGCTTGATTTTCAAGGATCGCGAGATAGGCAGAAGGCGTGGCTAACTAAACCTAAGACAAAACGAAACTCCTGGATACTCGCACGATAACTGTTTACATATTAATTTGCGCACGTGGTGAAAATCCATGTGGAAATGTGCATACTAATTTGCACGCGTGGTAGGATTCCACGTTGACGATAAAATTACAACAATATTCAGGGGTACTGATGCTATTCGAGGGTACTACCATTATCATCCATCAATTCAGGGACTTCAATTCTCATCCTATCCGTCACAGGGACTATGAAACATAGAGAAGTTTTATACTCAAATGTCTAGACAATTATATTGTGTGACTATGAAACATAGAGAATATAGAAACGACAAAGAAGAAGTTACAGACTTTTGTACAAAGATGCTAGCGCTATATATAAGGGCTAAAGTAGTATGACAAAATCACCAATAGGAAACTAAAGGCCAGGGCCAGACTTCAAGAGATGAAGAAAAGGCGTTGGCGTGGAACAGGACACACATTGATGAAACCTGCTGATAGCTTTACAAAGCAGCCATTGTTCGGGAATCCCCACGGTAAAAGAAATAGAGGGAGATCTTGAAAACATGTAAAATGATATACTTTAAAAAAATATATATAAAATATTTTAAACACAGGCTTTTAATGCACTGAAAAGCCACAAATAATTTTTCAAGGAGATTATAGCTTGCAGTCAAAAAATGTAACATCAAATTGACAAAAAGCGTGAGGCGCTTAAGCGCTTATCGTATATTTTATCTATAGGTGTCTAATGAAGTATAAAGCAGAAGTTAACTTCGTTGTAGAATCAGCGCCCCAGACTTTTTGTCAATTTGATGTTACATTTTTTGACTGCAAGCTATAAACTCCGTGAAAAATTATTTGTGGCTTTTTAGTGCGTTAAAAGCCTGTGTTTAAAATATTTTTCAAATTTTTTTTAAATTATCTTCTTTTTAGTGTTATTTTCTTTGTTGTTTGTACATTGTAATCGATCCGCTAATGACATTATCAGTTTGCGATAAACGAGTCCAGAGCACAGGAGGTGGATTTCATTTTTCAGTATATTACACGGAAAGTTAATATTTTGTTTTATTTTATTTATTTTTAAATTTTGATAACAGTTGTAAATTACATTTTTTTAAACGTAGTTGTCAGTTGCGTGTATGTCTGTGCACGCGCGTGCGATAGTGTGTGTGTGTGTGTGTGTGTGTGTGTGTGTGTGTGTGTGTGTGTGTGTGTGTGTGTGTGTGTGTGTGTGTGTGGAGGGGGAGGGAGGAGAAGTTTCAATATTTCTCTCAAGAAAGATAATCTTGTTGGAAAGTATACACCTATATTATTTGCAGTTATCGCCCATTTCACTGATGAAACAATACAAACAAACAAAATTAATATTAATTTTAAAGCTTTTTACGACTGATTATTGTATTGTCATCGGGAATACACAACTATGCCACGTTTCAGAGCTATTGCTCATCTGGAAGTGATTGAAAAATCGATTGCAAGATATGAAGGTAACATACGTTGCAAGTTAAAGAAAAGCCTGTAATAACAATACGAAAGACATGGACAGAAAGTGAATGAAAATCACATGGCAGCGTTGCTGGGCGTGGTTTAGCCGAAGTCCTATGTGCCACAACAAGATGTAGGATGGCGGTGAAGAAGACGAATACATAATTTTTTTTTTTTTTTTTACGTACGCCTGCTATTACTCGAGGTGAAATCTCAGGTTAGTATGTCTAACCTGAGACTGATTTTACGTGAGTATCCTATTTTCCCTGTACGCTGACAGGTGTTCTCTCGCCATTCAGGCAGATACTCGCCGTCTTCGGAGATGATGATATAACTAATAATGAGGACTACATTAAGTGCTGAAAAGTGTTCAAAGTCAAACAGATAACAGCCTAGCCTTGTGTGACATAACTGGATCTTCAATCCTAAAGATTCACACATACTCCAAATTCAAGATTATACAAGATTGTAAACGACTACGTACACTCATCAAAACAATGATGAGAAAAGATCTGAAGTTAACATCTGAAATTGTTAACATCTGCATCAAATTTACAAGTTATCTTTGGTTTGATTTTAAGGACCATCTTCACGGCACAAGGACAACTCCATCAGTGCTCCAATCTCCTCCCTTAGATCACACAAGGAGGATCTCAGCACAGTGCACGAACTCCGTAGCACCGGCGAGGATCCCAATGTGTGTATACAAACATCATACATTCTATAAATATTTTTGTGGTGGGTAGGTTTCTTAATTGTTAAATTTTGCCATGGCAGCGGCCGTATGGTCTACTCTTTACGATTTTCAACACCCGAGGGATATTTTAACGTGTGCAACTTGCACATGGGACCTCTTTTTTAACACCCTTATCTGAGAAGGTTTGGCATTCCATTTCACTACCCAGGAGATCAGGGGGAAGTATGGCATGATTAAGAACCATTGGTTCTGAAAAAAAAATTTCATCAGTTATATTCCTTGGGGTGCGAACCTGGTACCTTTAGAATTAGAGGCGGGCGCCATATCTCTTAGCCACTTTGACCCCTTCAAAAAACAAAAACAAAAAAAAAATTGAGAAGTAGGAATAGGTAAAAAGAGACAAATTACACAACTGTTCTTTCATCACATTTTTTTTTGTAAAGGTACGGTTATCTTTTATATTTGTTGTCTTGATAGCTTGTGTCCTGAATAAATACTTTAAAACGAGCAAGTAACCCGCCAAAAATGATGAGAATGAATTCTGGTGTATTCTTTCTGCTGCTGTCCTAATGACGTCACTAATTCTCCTTTAGTCATGTCATTCCATTTCATTACATCTCAACTTCATTGAATCTTTGTAGTCAAACTTTTCATGACTTAAGGTCATTGAATCTTTGTAGTCAAACTTTTCATGACTTAAGGTCATTGAATCTTTGTAGTCAAACTTTTCATGACTTAAGGTCATTGAATCTTTGTAGTCAAACTTTTCATGACTTAAGGTCATTGAATCTTTGTAGTCAAACTTTTCATGATTTAAGGTCAATGTTCAGTGCACCATTAACAAATTGAAAAGCACGCGTATTCTTTTAAAGGGTGATCGGTTATTTTTCACCGTGCAATGCGTGTTGTTTCCTTCTTTTCCCGAAAAGCTGGTGAGATTATTTCAATGTTGGTGATTGTTTCATTGTTGGTTACAAACGTTTGAATAAGACGAGTAATCATATGGGGATTGTCTGGGCTCATTCCTGGTGTGAGCGCTACTTAAGGTTGACCAACAGGAAAGACTGCTCGTGGTAGGTACACACCTACACGATCAAATGAGTGTCCCTGTGCTTTGTTGACAGTCACGGCCAAAACTAAAATCACAGAAAACTGACGACATCTGAAGATGACTCTTCTTCTTCTTTCTTTGATCCTTAGCCATCGACAGTCAAAGCAGTCAGTGGCCATCACGCCTAGTGGCGTCTTGTAGGGCAACAACAAATTGATTCCACTTTGCTCGGTCGGTGGCCATCCTTCGTACAGTGCCCCAACTCTGGTTCATTCTTTGCATCTCAGCCTCCACAGTCCTCCGCCAGGTTGTTTTTGGTCAGCCTCTCTTTCGTTTTCCTTCAGGGGTCCAAAGCATAGCTGTTCTTGTGATGGCATCGGGGTCTCTTCTGAGGACATGACCAACCCAGCTCCAGCGTCTGCCAGCTATGATGGTGTGCATGTCCTCTTGCTTGCTCCGAGCAAGCAGATCTTGGTTGGTGATGGTTTTCGGCCAAAAGATTCGGTGAATTTTTCTTAGGCATGTTGTGTGAAAAGAGGACAATTTCGACGTTTCCTTCTCTGTAACTCTCCAGCATTCCGCACCATAGAGAAGCACAGAAAGCACACAGCTCTGATATAATCTTAATTTTGTGCTTCTGCTGTATTGAGAGGACTTCCAGATGTTGTTTAGGCTAAAAAAGGCTGTTCTTGCCTTATTCATTCTGATGTTGATGTCTTTGCCTGCCCCGCCGTCTGGTGTTACAATGCATCCTAGGTATGTGAAGGTGTCTGTCTGTACCAGTTGCTGATTCCTTACTGATATGGGCTCGGGGTTGCTCACATTGAGCGTCATGACCTCTGACTTCTTTAAATTGATGTTCAAGCCCACCTGCTGGCTAAACTTATTAAGTCTATCCGTTTTTTCCTGGATGTGTTGATGTGAATGTGCTAGTAGTGCAATGTCATCTGCATATTCCAGATCTTCCAATGTAGAAAATGTAGTCCATCTTATTCCTCTTGGACTGCCCTCTGTTGTCTGGCGCATCACCCAGTCTATGACTGTTAAAAATAGAGTGGTTGATAAGGGGCATCCCTGTCGTACTCCTGTCTTCACCTCAAAGGTTAGGTTGCTCTGTCCAACACTACACGTAAAGTTTGCATAGAGGCTTTTTATGATTGACACAATGCAGCTTGGAATTCCATAAGCCCTAGGCATTTTCCATAAACTGTCCCTATGTATGCTGTCAAAAGCCTTTTCAAAATCAACGAAATTGATGTACAGCTGTCTTTGCCATTCTGAGCACTGCTCTATAATGTTCCTGAGAGTGAATATATGATCTACACATCTTCTGTTCTTTCTAAATCCTGCTTGTTCTTTCCTCAGTTTGTGGTCTACTGCTTTTGAAATTCTCTGTATAATTATCCTGCCTAGTATTTTGCTGGGAACTGAGAGAAGAGTGATTCCTCTCCAATTATTGCAGTCTGCAAGATCTCCCTTCTTGGGCAATTTGACAATTATTCCTTTGTTCCACTCTGATGGTGTTGTCCCCGTTTTCCAGACTTGTGCAAATAGTAGTTCTAATAGTTCTGCTGCTAGCTCAGGGTCTGTCTTAAATAGCTCTGCATTTAAGTTATCATGGCCAGGAGCTTTTCCGTTTTTTAACCCTTTGATTGCTGTGATGATTTCTTCTTTTCGTGGAATGTCTGTATTTACATCTAGATCGCTTTCAGCCTCATGAACATTCAATTGTGTCTCTGGTGGTTCCTTGTTCAGAGTTTCTCTGAAGTGCTCTGCCCATCTTGTTTCCTGTCCCTCTGCTGTAGTGATGAGATTTCCTTGCTTATCTCTTACTAATGTAATATTGTTTGCACCTCGTTTTCCGCTGATGAATTTAGTTATTTTGTATACTGTGCTTTGTTCATTTCTCAGTGCTGCCTCTTCTGCCTGTCTTGCAAGATCGTCTAGGAAATTCCTTTTATTGGCTCGGGTTTGGCGTTTAACTTCCTTGTCCAGCTGACTATACTGTTCGCTATATAGTTGCTTTAACCTGGGGGACTTCGCTTTCTTTTCATTTCCTTTCTCAGTGTTATGGTGTTTAATGTTTCTGGTGTTATCAAGTCTTGCTTCTTCCTTTCCTGGAATCCCAAGCATGATTTGCTGCTTTCTTTATATATTGTTGAAATGGTGTTTATTTTCTGGTCTACATCATAAGTCAATGTCTTTTCCTGACTTTTGGCAAATTGATATCGTTTCTTTATGTCAGCCGCAAAAGCTTTTCTGGTAAGTGGGTCCTTCAATTTGCTGATGTCAAACCTTTTCTGTGCAGTTACAGTTGGTCCAGTCCTTCTTAGTTTCACTTTCAGTTTTGCTACTACTAAATGGTGATCACTTCCCACATCTGCACCTCTTCTTACCTTCACATCTTGTAATGCATGTCTCCATCTACCGTTAATCATGATGTGGTCTATCTGGTTTCTGTCCCGACCATTTGGTGATTCTCATGTTAATTTGTGAATTTCTTTATGTGGGAAAAATGTTCCTCCAATGACCAGGTTGTTAATACTACAGAAACTTATTAATTTATCCCCATTTTCGTTTGTTGTTCCGCTGCCGCATTTCCCCATTACTCTTTCATTATATGTATTGTGTGTACCAACTTTCGCATTGAGGTCTCCCATTACTATAATAAGATCATATCTAGGTGTGTCTTCCATTTCTTTCTGCAGTTGTTGATAGAATTCATCCTTGACCTCTTCATCGCTGTCATTCGTTGGTGCGTAGCATTGTATTATTGGTGAATCTACCTCTCAATCTGAATCTTATCAGTCTGTTGTTGATGGGTTTCCATTCCAGTAATGTCCTTTCTATTCCTTTCTGAAGAATAATGGCTACTCCTTTATTGTGCTGTCCATCCTCTCTTCCAGAGTAAAGTACTGTTTCTCCTGTTGCTGTTTTAACTTTTCCTGCCCCTGTCCATCTGCTCTCGCTTATCCCTAGAATGTGTAACCTATAGTTTCTCATTTCTGCCGTGACCTGTTTTAGTTTACCCGTCTCATTCATTGTCCTGACATTCCAAAATCCTATTCTTGTATCATGTTTTGCGGTCAGGACGTCCGTTCTCATGTCAGTGGCTTCCTTTCGGCTTTCACCACTGACAGTCATACGAGCCTCAGACTCCGGATGTCCGTCCCGCAGCAAAGTTTGTTTATTTGTTGTTGTTTCCGTAACTTCAATTTTTTTTACATAGACAGGGGTGTCAGCCCTATGCTAAAACCCGCAACCTGGAGGACCAGGGTGTCTGCTTTCGTCTGACCCCTGCCCGCGCAAACCTGTCCAGCTTGGTAGAACCTTCCAGGAGTAAAACTCTCGCTGGCACAGCTCTGGGGGTAATCAGGGTACGCAAACCGCCATACCTCGACAAGGTATTGACACCAGTGATGGCAGTCTGAAGATGACCCGACACTTTATTTGGTCTTTCTTTCTATCCATCTATCAATATGTGTATCTATATTTATTTACGGTGTATCTGTCTGTTTGGCTAACAGCTGTATGTTAGTCTCTCTTCCAGCTTGTTTGTCTGTCTGTCTGCCTCTCTTTCCCCTCTTTGTCTCCAGTTGTTAAGTGTTCCAATCATAGGATGGTTCCAAGCATTAGTCAACATTTGTTTTGTGACATAAATTGCAGACTCCTGGTAAATCAATTTTTATGGCGTCAGAATCTAAACTGCATCTCTTCTCAGATTCTCAACTGCAACACAGACTCGGGTTGACCTAGTTTCAGCTTCCTTTCCGATCTAAAAAGCAAAACACACAAAAATCCATCAGGAAAAAATGGAGAGTAATTTTAAAAATATACAAAAATAAATGAATTTGCCTTCCTCGTGCATATACACCTCTTTCTTGCTGACGTCTGCAGTCGAGGAGACGAGACAAGTGTGCAGTCAGCCAAAGTGAGATGATGGTGTGCCCTTTAAGCTAAAAAAAAAAGTTGCGACAAGTTGATATACAGTTTGATTCCGTTCACACAACGGCCAAAGTTTTCTGATTAAGCCCTGCCAATGTTAATGAATGATGGAAGGCCCGTAGCTCGTTTGATCGATGGGTCAATTTCAGCCAGACATAATTCCGTTTCTAATTCCCCTCACCCAGCGGGGCTTATATGAAGTCCCGTATACTAGGCAGAAGTGGAGACAGAGTAGACGTTGTGTGAATAAGGTAAGAATTAACTTAAAAATAAGCTTGTGCATGCAGTCACCCCTCCCCCATCCCCCCATCTTCGAGTTTTTGTTACCCCGACTTTTGATGTCCTCAAAACTGAAAGCAGACGGGGTTTAAATAGAGCTAAATTGCAGACGTATGCCAGCAGCTGGCCGAGATGTCTTTGACAGAATAAAATAGAGAGAAATATAAGCATGCCCATAATGGAAGTGAGCATTGAGGTCTGGTGAAATGATTTCTGGGAGCGAAGTCATCTAGATTTTATTAAAAGCTCCGGAAGTCTGAGTCAATGAACAATTACAGAATGTAATGGGATTCTAGCGGCTGGTCACGTGACTGCTATAATCAGGGGGAAATCATAATGTCTGATGAAACCCATGTTCTACTGTCTGTGTGTGTATTTCTATGTGTCAGTCTATTTATGTCCTACTGTCTGTATTTGTGTTTCTATTTCAGTCTATTTATGTCCTAATGTCTATGTGTTTCTATGTGTCAGTCTATTTATGTCCTACAGTCTGTGTATGTTTCTATGTGTCAGTTGTGTATGTGTTTCTATGTGTCAGTCTATTTATGTCCTCCTGTCTGTGCATGTTTCTAAGTGTCAATCTATTTCTGTTCTTATGCATGTGCTTTATATGTCAGTCTATGTCCTACTGTCTCTGTTTCATGTGTCAATCTATTTATGTCCTACTGTCTGTTATTCATGTCCCAGCCTATTTATGTCCTACTGTCTGTGTTTCATGTGTCAATTTATTTATGTCCTACTGTCTGTGTTTCTTGTGTCAGTCTATTTATGTCCTACTGTCTGTGTTTTACGTGTCAGTCTAATTATTTCCTACTATCTGTGTGTCATGTGTCAGTATATTTATGTCCTACAGTGTCACATAATTTTTGGGTCGCTCTCTTGTCCACTACGGCCGTATTCTGTGACCGTTGTTGTACTAACTTATTGCGTGCTTTTCAGTGGTCGGCACCTTTTTCTTTCTCTGCTATGTAGCAGATATTTTCAAACATTCTTACACTCCTCTCAGTGTTAAGTCGTCATGTCTGTTTGGTTACCCGTTCCTCCCTGCTGGGAAAGCCGACAATCATGTTGGTTAATCTCGGGTGTGGCCGACATCAGACTACAGATTAACACTAAAATCGCCCCAGCGACTTTGGTTAAGCATTGATAAGGCGTGCCGGGCGATAAATTACCCGTCTGTGGACAGATTACAGACACGCACATATCAGTCGGACACACCTGAACGGAAATGTTGTAATAGTCCGGGCAGATGTAAGAAGTTATTTGTAAACATTGCCGAGAGAGGATCGAATGTTTTACTGCCATATATGGGAGAGGCGACCTTTTGCATCACGCACAGAATTTCAGGCGGAAATAATTTTGAATTACCCCACAAACAACGCATGTTTGAAACGGTTGGCGCTCTGCTTAGCATCGTAACAATGTTAATGCTAATCAGAATCGACGTCAATGCCCTCCGAACAAACCCATTTATGCTCAGTCTCCCTCAGCAAATGTCGAAGAGTATGAATGCTAATTGTTCCTGTTGCACATTGGTTGCATACACGCCGGATGCGTCCTCTTATACGTCCATGCCTGTGTGACATATTATGAAAATAGCTTCATATATCTTTTTCATTATCTACACTTTTCTTTTACCTTTTCTTCCACCTATGCACATTTTAACGTAAACCCCTATATGCTCAGATATCCGTCTCTCTTTCTCAGTAGCACGCATATTTTATTGCTGTTTGCTATTCCCTTTGATGAGAGTTTACCAGAGATCGATTAGCTAACGTGAGCTGTATTATTTTACACCAGCTATCGAGGATCGTTGTAATGGGATCAGACAGCGATCAAGGTGAAGATAATTTTGGAACCAAGGGCGATAATTTCTATTAACTTTTCCTGAGTCCATTCGCCTGCAAGTTAATTAAACCACGGTGAGAACGAGCAAATCAAAAGACCTTGCTCGCTAGAAGACGAGCAGAGACGAAGGAAATTTGCACTGATTAGCAAAATTACGTTATGCCTGATTCTGGTTTTCGGCTCTAGCGTGAAGGGCTTTGATTTCACGTCTTTCCCAAGATCTGAACGTAGGTGCTAACATCTGGCAGAGAGGTCTGGGTTCGGTCAATAGTGTAATAGTCTCTTTGATTTCAGAAATATATATACTAGAACATTCTAACTCTAGTTATCCAGTACCGCCAGAATTGCAGAGAACATCTAGCTTTCGATTCTAAAGATCTCTTATAATAGAAGTATCGCTTAGTTTTCGATTGGAGACCGTTTTACTTCTGGCTTGTGGTAATTAGTATACTAGAAGTTTGAGTGATTTAACTAGTTAAATCGTCAATTATATTTCTCTAAGATTTTTGTGCAGATTGATGTACTAGTTAAATCGTAATTTATATTTCTCAAGATTTTACTGTGTTACAGTGGCTAGCAGAATAAATAATAATTTCTAGCTAAACTATGCCAGCTATAAAATAAAATTTAATTGACTGCTAATAACCAGTCAGAGAATATTTTAACCAACTAGTAAAGGCAACGTTCATCATGAGTATTGACGAAATAGGTACTTATTTCTAATTCATGATAATCGTTTTTTAAATGACTAGAATTTATTTCACGGGAGTTTTAAACGATAAGACTAGCTTTAAGCTTGTAGTACTATATTATGGTTAAGCATTGTATTTTTCTCTTCCTTTATACAGTATTTGGGTCAAACCCAAAATCTACCAGCGGCTTCCATGTAAACCTGAGAGTACTCAAGTAGTAGGGAATGGCGGACTTAGTTAGCATTCTGGTGGAACGAACGAACGAACGAACGAACTTTATTTTCGAAGGGTAAAGAATTGGGCGCGCAGGCCCGTCTAACATTCTGCCCTTCCACTCTCATTAATCTTGCATACTATATCCTTTCATTCCCACATGATGCTTTAAGCATTAATTTAAAGGCATGCAACATTATAAAGTTACCATAACAGCATTCATTTACAGTATGCAAGCATAATAATAAAAAAATGAGTAGGGTTTTTTTTTTTGAAACAAACAAGCTAGTAAATGGGGGAAAAAAAAGTAATAATAAAATAAAATAAATAAAACAATAAATAAAAATAAATAAATTCTGTATACCGACACTCACTCATGCGGTCAATCCGTCTACAATTAATCTGTATTTTTGGTATGCGGGTACATTCTCACGACTCACATTTCTAAAGTACAGTATTATGTGGGTACATTCACACATACATTACATTATATAATAATATTTTAAAGTGAATATAATAATGATATTACATGGATATAAAACAAATTATTCACACACAAAAATGAGCGGAAGAGGAAAAGAAATGTTGACCTATGGATGAGATGTTGACAGGCAAATACTGTTTCTATGGGGGTAGATAATCAGTGTTGATGAAGTGTTTGAAAAGTGCTTTGTTAAAAGAATATTGTGTAGGTAGGCTTTTTAGGTGGTGTGGAAGGCTGTTCCATAAGTAGGCACCAGAGTAGGCTAGACTCTTTTTGAACAGGTCGATCCTAGGTTTGGGCAGACGTAACTGATGTAATCGTTGTCCCTCCCTTCTACTGGTTTGAAACAATGATCTTAGGTACGACGGGGCATTGTTAGATAGAATTGTGTGAGTCAGCTTGGCTTTGTTGTAGAGAAGACGTTTTTTTAGCGACAGTATTTTGGGTTCTTTTCCTGTCCTTGTGTGTGGTGTCGTGCGATTATCGGTGATCAGACGCACTGCTCTCTTTTGCAGGGAGTGCAGTCTCTTCGAGGTGGAAGCAGGGCAACAATCCCATAGTGTAGAGCAGTAATCTAGATGTGTCTGTATATGTGAGGTGTAGAACAATAGTCTAGTGTCTGCGTCTAAGAAGTGTTTTATTTTGGCTAGCTGGTACGTCTTTTGTGCTATGTGTTTGGTTAAATTCCGTACATGGGAGTTCCACGTTAAGTGCTGGTCAATCGTGATCCCCAGAACTTTGTGTTCTGTTACATGTTCAATTTGTATTGATTCCGCGTGTAGCTGTAGCGATCTTTTGGTGCAGCTTAGGAGTTTCTGTCTGGTGGTAATCAACATAGATTTCGTTTTTGTTGTGTTTACTGGCATACGATTCATATTACTCCATTTTGTTAGATTGTCTACATCGCTTTGAAGAGTCATTTCAAGTGCCACGCAGTCATTGTCACTAGTGTAGATAGTACAATCATCTGCAAAGAGGTCACAAGTTGAATATTTTAGATGTAGTGGCAGGTCGTTGATGAACATTGCGAAGAGTAGGGGCCCAAGAATAGAGCCCTGTGGTACTCCTGTAACGACCTTCGAGAAATCTGATGCCGAGTTGTTGTGAAGCACTAACTGTTGTCGATCTGCCAGGAATGATTTGATGATGTTTAGTGGATTAGAGCCTATTCTGAGGGTTTCCAACTTTTGAACCAAGATAGTGTGGTCAATCATGTCAAATGCTTTCTTGAAGTCGACAAAAACAGCACCACATAATTTTCCATCATTTATGTTCGACAGCCAGTTGTCTGCCATTTTGGTGAGCGCTGTGTGACAGGAATGTTTGGGTCTGAAACCTGACTGGCTATCAATGAGCAGTTTGTTTGTTGTTAAGTGTTGAAATGTGGTGTTGTAAATGTGTTTCTCTAGTGGTTTTGAAAGAGATGATAGAAGGGATATTGGTCTGTAGCTGTTGGGATCGCTATGTGAGCCAGATTTATAGAGGGGGTACACTTTGGCAGATTTAAATGCTGTGGGGAAGTAGTTGTGTGCAATACATTGGTTGTACACATAGGTTAAGGAGTCGCAAATGATGGGCGCAGCGTAACGTAGAATCTTATTGCTGATACCATCAAGCCCAGATGAATTGTTGTTTTTTAATGCCAAGATATATTTGAGAACTTCATGTACTGTTAGAAAAGGAATATGTCTTAGATCTGTTGTGGTGTGTTCAGTGTTGCAGAAGGCTGTCAATTTACTAATATCGCAGTCCATTGGCTTTAGTGTCGACTTGAGAAGGCTAATTTCTGTTTTGAAGTGGTTGCTAAAATGAGTTGCCGTGAGGGAGCAGCTTTTTGGTAAAGAGTTTAGTGACTTTGATTTGTGTGTTAGTGTTCTAATGGCTGCCCAGACTTCTTTGCTGTTTGCTTTGTCTTTAATCATCTTTCTGAAATGTAGTTTCTTTTCCTGACGAATGAGATATTGTACTTTGTTTCTAAGCATCCGATACCTGCTGAAATCTTTGAGCTTATGTGCTTCGTCCCGCTCTCTCATTGTTGATAGTATTTCGTTGGTTATCCATGGGGTCTTTCTGATGTTTTTGACCCGAACCTGCTTTATAGGAACATGTTTGTCGAATACGTTGTTGAAAGTTTGTGTCCAGTATGTTATGGCTTCTTCTGGATGCGGAAGTTGGTACACGTATGAGAGAGGGGATATTTGTAGGTCTTGTAGGAATAATTGAATGTTAAAGTTTTTGAAATTCCTGTAATGGACTGTGATGTGTTCCGTTTTAGGTGCTTTAAACCCCTTTCTCGTCCAGGTACAGCAAATAGGATAGTGGTCACTTAATGATGTCTGTGGGACTATGCATTCTATAATGTTTTCTGGGCAGGTCGTATAGATATGATCAATTAGTGTAGATGATGAGTCTGTTACTCTCGTGGGTTGATTGATTAACTGTATGAGGTTGTATGAGATGGTGATATCATTCCACGTGTTGTTCGGTTTGTAAAGGTCAATATTGAAATCCCCCAGTAGAATAATTTCCTTCGAAGAAGCCCAAACGTTGTCCATCATTCGTGAGAATGTGTCAAACCATACAGCAGAAGAGCTAGGGTTTCGGTACAGGTAACCAATTAGAACGGGGGTCAGGTTGGGGAGTTTTATTTCCAGCCATAAACATTCAATGCCAGTATGTTCTAGATCATCACGGCGTCTGTACTGAAGAGATGTTGAATGTATATGACTAGCCCTGTTTCATGTTGTCTGTTAGGATCCCTGCGAATGGTGGTGAATCCATTAATCCTAATTTCGTCATCTGTAATTTTGTCATTGAGACGGGTTTCAGAAAAACCAAATATGTGGAAGTTTTGTTGGAGGGAGGTGGAGACTTCAGAAAGCTTACCTAGCAGGTCGTAAATGTTTAAATGACCAATTTTAAGCCCTGATAGTTTAAGCCATGAATTAGTGGTATTGCCTATATTTTGATTAGAGTTTTTGCACTCGGACATGATAATAGTCAATAGGAAAGAAATAATGAGGGGAGTAGGAATGAGTAAGAAGCAATAAAATTGGTACACAATGGTTTATACAAAATTGTAGACAAGTAATAAAATATGCACTGCTAGAGTCCGTGGACACTGTTTACAGTATCTTAATCTCTGCAAAAAGTGTGGTTTTTATCTTAAAATACAGTCTGTTCCGAACAAAAAGGAATATTTTTACTTCAACCACAGTCAATGTAGAGAATTAATCCTCCCGGGACAGTTAAAGGTCCACGCTGTGACTTAGTTAGTTAGTTTTGTGAGGATTTCCTAATTTTCCTCAATATGAAAAAACGAAGGTGCAGATGTATAAAAGATGTAAAAGAGAATGGTGAGCGTAGGAATGAGAGGAATAAGCACAGAGATAATAATAATAAGAAAACAATAGTTTTAATACGATAGAGTTATTACTAAATCGGAAACAAATTTAGATACGCCCTGCTCTGACGAACAGAAAGAAATGTTAAACAGACAATATAATAAAAAAAAAATAAAAAAATTATTAACATCCAAAAGTGACAGTTAACAGTTCAACGCTGATACTCAGCTATTTCTTTTATCTCAGGACAAAGGTCACTAAAGTGCTTCCGAAGAGAACGCGTCAGGTCGAATGTTACACTGCAAACTTGTTTTAAAAAAAACAGTTTTAAGTTGCTTGGTTTTAATCTTGTTCTGTAGAGCCGTTTATAGACATCTGAAGAGCCTGCATTAATATTTCTGGACTATATTGAGTCAGTTGCCGTAAAACGGATGAATTGTGAGAATTCCGTTCTGTGCGGGTGGAGACGGGGTGAGAAAACTCCCATTTTCTTGCTGTAGTTCCTGCGTTGCGATTAAGTGAATGGGTGTTACTTGTAGTCCAATCTGTCCATCTGTCCAGTGGTGTCTGTTGTGCAGTTAGCAGCTGGCTGGACTGTTGTGTGGGTAGTGGCGGATACATTTGGTCATAAAGGTTAGCGTGGGAGGTGGGCGTAAATGTAGCTTTTCTAGATACTTGCTTGTCAGCTGAGGACGGTGATTGATGGTTATGAGCAGTTGTGCCTGGGTTTACTAAGTTAAGTGTATAATTTGTGTCCCTGGTGAATGAATGTGTGTGTTTCTGGTGTGTCCTCTGAGGAAACTTTAAATTTTTGGCTAGGTAGCTGGTCCCTAGTTTAGAAGTGTGTACCTGATCTCTGTATAGCAGTTTTTTTTGGCGCACCTGACGCAGATGTGAAAAAGGGTGTGTTGTTTATGAAAGACGTGTTATGCTTTGAACAAAAAGTGTAAAGCACCTTGTTGTTGATATCCACAGTTTGGCGTGCTTTACCATAGCTGGGTGGAATAATTGACGAAATATATGTGGATGTGTTGGGAAATTTTTGTTTTATGGTGTCAATCATTCTGGAGATGTCTGATAGGTTAAGAGTGTGTCCATTTGTGCTGTCGTTTATCCCTACGTGTATTGTTGTTTTCTTTATGTTGGTGTTTGTGTTGAGACGGCTTATTTCATTGATAACTTCTACTATTCCGGCTCCAGGTAATGGTAAACAGTGACTAGTTCCCCTGGTGTTGTTGACATTCGATCGCTGTGAATGCCATTTAGCAATGAGTCTCCTATAATAATGTTGGTTGTGTTGTGAGGAATGTGACGATTAGGATGTGGCTGTGGTCGAGTACGACGGCGTTGTTGGTGCCATTGCTCGTTGTCTTGCAGTAGGTGCCATGGTGGAGCCAATGGTGGATCATGACTTTTATATAGCAAAAACGCCTGGTGGAGCATGACTTTTATATAAGGGAAATGTGGTGGAGCAAGATGGCGGACTTGAGATAACAAGGGGAGATAACTAGGTTGTTGTATTGCATGACTTTTTAGATAAGGAAAAATGTGGCAAGATGGCGGACTTGAGATAACAAGAAGAGGGGGGATAACAAGATGGCGGGATACTTTTATATAAGGAATTGAGGAGGAGGAGGAGAGGAGGAGGCGCATGACTTTTTATATATAAGGAAAATGTGCAGGTGGAGCATCAGGCGGAGGGTGATGACTTTTTATATAAGGAAAATGTGCAGGTGGAGCATCAGACGGATGCGCATGACTTTTTATATAAGGAAAATGTGCAGGTGGAGCATCAGGCGGAGGGTGATGACTTTTTATATAAGGAAAATGTGCAGGTGGAGCATCAGACGGATGCGCATGACTTTTTATATAAGGAAAATGTGCAGGTGGAGCATCAGGCGGAGGGTGATGACTTTTTATATAAGGAAAATGTGCAGGTGGAGCATCAGACGGATGCGCATGACTTTTTATATAAGGAAAATGTGCAGGTGGAGCATCAGGCGGAGGGTGATGACTTTTTATATAAGGAAATACTCAGTGTGCAGGTGGAGCATCAGGCGGAGGGTGATGCCTTTTTATATAAGGAAAATGTGCAGGCGGAGCTCAGAAGTGGGTGATGCCTTTTTATATAAGGAAAATGTGCAGGCGGAGCTCAGGAGAAGTGAGTGACTTTTTTTATATAGTAATATATTAGTGTTTATATTTAGATAACAAGAAGACGTTCTTTATAGACATATATTAATTCTGCAGGAGTGATGCAGGGGGAAGATGGCGGGATGACTTTTTATATAAGGAATTGAGGAGGAAGGTAGGAGGAGGTAGATGACTTTTTATATAGTAATATATTAGTGTTTTTTTAGATAACAAGAAGGCGTTATTTATAGACATATAGTAATTCTGCAGGAATTATGCAGGAGCAAGATGGCGGGATGACGTTTTATATAAAGAATTGAGGAGGAGGGTAGGCGGAGCAGGGTGAGTTTTTATATAGTAATATATTAGTGTTTATTTTTAGATAAGAGGAAGACGTTATTTATAGACATATATAAATTCTGCAAGAGTGATGCAGGGGCAAGATGGCGGGATGACTTTTTATATAAGGAATTGAGGAGGAGTTTAGGAGGAGGCGGATGACTTTTTATATAGTAATATATTAGTGTTTATTTTTAGATAACAAGAAGACGTTCTTTATAGACATATATTAATTCTGCAGGAGTGATGCAGGGGCAAGATGGCGGGATGACTTTTTATATAAGGGAAATGTGGTGGCGCTTTGGGGTTAGGTTAGGGGTGATATTTTTGTGTGATGTGGCATGGTTTTGGAGGTGGAAGAGAGATATTTTAGATGTTGAGGGGGGATGTGGTGACGTTGTCAGGATGCATCTGTGTACATTTTTGGGGTGTAGCAGGCGAGTGGACCAGCATTGAGAGGTGGGAGTGAAGAGACGTCGGTGATGAGGTATGGGTGTAATGTAGCAGGTGGGGTTAGGTTAGGGGGGATTTTGTGTGTTGTGGAATGGTTTTGGAGGTGGAAGAGAGATATTTTAGATGTTGACGGGAGATGTGGTGATGTTGTCAGGATGCATCTGTGTACATTTTTGGGGTGTAGCAGGCGAGTGGACCAGCATTGAGAGGTGGGAGTGAAGAGACGTCGGTGATGAGGTACGGGTGTAATGTATCAGGTGGGGTTAGGTTAGGGCGGATTTGTGTGTGTTGTGGAATTGTTTTGTTATGTGTGTTGGTGTGTTTGTTTATACAGTCTACAACCGCGTGACTTTTATATAACGAAAATGTGTTGGAGGAACGTGGAGGAGGAGAAGTCTTGGTATATAGTAATATATAAGTTCATTAATGGCGGGCGTGTTGTGTGATGATTATTTTACATACAGTTATACGTACATATTACAGATAGGTAGACAATATTACAACAGTTAGACGCTATTTAGTTATACATATATAGAAATATAAAAAGAGAAAACACTAGATACATTTTATATATTTATTGACAAAGTTAGTTGATCTATGGGTGACGTATAACCCCACTTCTTTTTCGGATACCACTAGGAGCCCTCAGAACACAAGCGGTTCGGATTACTTGACGAGTCTGTCACGTCTTTTTTCGTGTAACCATCTTCAACAAGGTGAGTGTCTGTCGTTATCACGCCATTGTCTATGAAGGAAAAAAAAAACAGGCTTGGGGTTGGTTAGCCAGGGTCTGACTAAGCGCGTAATTAATCGCGAGAGGTGTGTTGTATTATGCGTTGTATGGTTTCTTGGTTGTTGTACAGAGTGGAAGATCTTGTCGGCCAGGTAGTTTATGTGTTGGTGCATATACCTGTAGGTATCTGTGTGTGTGTCTGTAGGTAGTTGTATACAGAGAGTTTAGATGTTGAGCATCACCATATGTCACTTTAGCTTTCTTGGTTAACATAGATTGTACAGGGTTAAATATTTTAGAAAAGTTGTGCCCCAGCTGAGCGTGTACAGAATACTTTATTATAGAACAACGTGTCTCAAACGGTTTAGTCTAAGAACCCCATGATGTCTTACAAATTATTGAGGTCCCAGAGATCTTTTGTAGATAAGAGTTGTACCGCGATGATATGACAATATCAAAGAAGGTGTTCGATTATAAGGAACATAGTGTTCACCTCGCTGACCCCCAAATAGGCTTTCCGCGCACCATATTTTGAGAATCACCGTTCGTATGTCTTTCTTTATTCAGTCACCCCCTTCCACGCGAACACAACTTAGAACACATGGATAATCGATAAGAAATTTCATTACAGGGCATGTTTAATCAGTACGAGATGTGTTTGCTTGGCGCAACGTGTGGTGCAAATCTGCCTCCCGCTCGCAGCATAACGAAAAAGAGACGTTGGCTGGGAGGGTTTTGAAGAGGTGTGTTAACAGCTGTTACCCGCATGTCTTTGTTACAAGGTTCGCTTATCCAGAAGAGGAAGTAAAGTCTTTCCGACAGAGCTCACAAGAAAAACGAGGCATAGAGTGCACGGTTTTTACAATGACTTATGAACGTGTTGGCGTGGGAAAAAAAAACCCGATAGCAAAAACACCTGTCTATTGATCTCTTCCTTTGTCTATGAAACCAGCCTTGTTTGCGCGCTAACAACTTGCTTAATCGAAAAACTAAGCGATAAGAGATATTTAATTTACTCGGTCATACATTTTTTTTTCTAAGATACATTTTAGCTGTCGCTATCAGGAAATCTTATACTAACCGTTTCGCCTCTTAAATTTACAAGCTTATTTTTTTTTTTTTGTGAGAGAGTGAAGTGTTAGAGACTTACCTATACTACGTCTACCACGAAGAGGTGGCGTGATGTGTTAGAGACATGATTATCAGAGTGGAAGAGCTTGTCGGCCAGGTAGTTTATGTGTTGGTGCATATACCTGTAGGTATCTGTGTGTGTGTCTGTAGGTAGCTGTATACAGAGAGTTTAGATGTTGAGGGGTGATGTGGTGACGTTGTTGGATGGAGCTGTCTCTTGATGTAAAAGTAAGACAGGGCGTTGCGTGTTGTTCGTATTTGTAGATGGAGGATTTT
Source organism: Oreohelix idahoensis (assembly GCA_024509875.1). NCBI lineage: Eukaryota > Metazoa > Mollusca > Gastropoda > Stylommatophora > Oreohelicidae > Oreohelix > Oreohelix idahoensis. Next base: position 474,691 of record JAMPIV010021475.1, read on the forward strand.
GTATCTCCCTGTCCATTAGTTCAACTTGTTATTACTGTCTCTTCTAGTTTTCACTGTGACACAGCTTATCCAAGGAAAGTTAGATATCTGGTTTTAATCTCACATGTTCTTATCTTTAACGTACTTTATGATGTCTTCGGAATGCTTTCATTTGCCGTCAGTGTATTTTTTCGGAGTATTTTCAGTTGTCTTCAACGTACTTTCAGTTGTCGTAAATGTACTTTTAATTGTTTTCATTGTAATTTCAGTTGTCTTCCTTGTACTTTTAATTGGCTTCATCGTACTTTCAGTTGTCGCTTACGTACCTTAATTTGTCTTCAGTGCCCTTTCTGATGTCTCGAACGCACTTATGTCTTGAGCATATTTGCAGTTGTTTTCATCGTACTTTCAGATGTCTGCCGTACTTTCTATTGCAAACTGGAGTCTAAATAATCTTTTTACCCAATTTTTAGTTTTAGTTATTGATTTGTAATGAAAACACACTCGCAGATAATACACTTGTGGGGCTGTCGAAGCGTGGGGTGTGTTGGGGTATGGGTTTTTGTGTGTCGGTATTTTAATTGTTGTATATACAATATATATATATATATATGGGAGTGACGTGTTAGAGACCTGTACTAGTTCTACCATCGAACTTGCGTTCTGGTAGTGTGTGTGTTGTTTATTTTACATATAGACAGGTATACATATACACGATGTTTCAGCAGTTATACGCTAAATAGCCAGTCTGTGGCCACTCGCGTGCGTGGTTATGTGTCTGTGTGTGTGTGTGTCTGTGTGGGTGTCTGTCTGTATGTGTATGTGTGGGTATGGGTGTCTCTGTGTGTGTGTGTGTGTGTGTGTTGGGTTGTAGCAGGTGGATGTTTAGACAGATATTAATATGTATTCACACGATATTTATACATACCACATTTTAGGCAGCATAGATAACAAAGATTCTTTAAGTGTAATAAATATATAATTCTTTTAAAAGAAGACAAAATGTCAAGCTAAAACACTAGTCTAAAGCACCTTATAGGTCGCTTGATACGTAGGAGGCCTTATTTGCTCACTAACAGCAAGTTGCTTAACTGGAAAGCTAATCGATTGTGTACGATATACAGACTTTGAAATCCAACACGTGACAACACCTCAACACTTGGTGGTTTATCTTTCGATGAAATACCGAAGAGGTGCCGCAGACACGATAGATGGAAGGTAGTGAGACTTCTTTCTTGCTTATTTTCAAACTTTAGTGAAAGGTTTTCTTCCAAACACCAAAGACGATCCCAAAATTTTCTCCCAGGCCGCCCCAAAGTGGCCAACCTATAGGTAAATAGATCAACCGTCAAATACTTCTTTTAAAAAAGATCTCACCACTTGTCAAAAAAAAAAAATACTGCCCCTTGTCAAAAAAATATATCCCCCTTATCAATCAAATTTCGCCCCCTCGACAAAGAAATTTCGCCCCTTTGTTAAAAAAATACTTCCCCTTGCCAAAAAAATACTGACCCTTGTCAAAAAAAAAATACTTCCCCTTGCCAAAAAATACTGCCCCTTGTCACAAAAAAATTTCGCCCTATTGGTAATCAAACTTCTTCCTATTATCAAAAAATACTCCCCCTTGGTAAATACTTACAGTTCCGGTCTTCAACCCGCTCCCCAACGGTTTAAACACTTCATCACTTCTTGTCGTGTGATAAATTATTCTATCCAGAGACTGTCCTTTCTCTCACACGATCACCTTGTGATAAAACTATTTCTTACCCCTTACTTTCACATTGTCAACACTATCATCTCGGTTCAGACAGCACTATAAACATCTATTACCTACCTGATAAAAGCTACGACAAACGTTATCTACCAGTTGTATAGCAACGCCCTTTATCAGTTGCATATAAAGAAACTAGATATACACAAGGGATAATAATACAAGTGATGCACCGCACACAACCCGTAGGGCAGACCCAGTTTTAACTGGGCACCAGAGGAACTCTGGAATGGTTAAGGAGGCCGGCCCGATGCTGGTTACAGCATCGGGCTGGCTGACTTAACACCTCGTGCATCACTTATATTATTATCCGTTGTGTATATCTAGTTACTTTATATGCAACTGATAAAGGGCGTTGCTATACAACTGGTAGATAACGTTTGTCGTAGCTTTTATCAGGTAGGTAATAGATGTTTATAGTGCTGTCTGAACCGAGATGATAGTGATGACAATGTGAAAGTAAGGGGTAAGAAATAGTTTTATCACAAGGTGATCGTGTGAGAGAAAGGACAGTCTCTGGATAGAATAATTTATCACACGACAAGAAGTGATGAAGTGTTTAAACCGTTGGGGAGCGGGTTGAAGACCGGAACTGTAAGTATTTACCAAGGGGGAGTATTTTTTGATAATAGGAAGAAGTTTGATTACCAATAGGGCGAAATTTTTTTGTGACAAGGGGCAGTATTTTTTGGCAAGGGGAAGTATTTTTTTTGACAAGGGTCAGTATTTTTTTGGCAAGGGGAAGTATTTTTTTAACAAAGGGGCGAAATTTCTTTGTCGAGGGGGCGAAATTTGATTGATAAGGGGGATGTTTTTTTTGACAAGGGGCAGTATTTTTTTTGACAAGTGGTGAGAACTTTTTTAAAAGAAGTATTTGACGGCTGATCTATTTACCTATAGGCTGGCCACTTTGGGGCGGCCTGGGAGAAAATTTTGGGATCGTCTTTGGTGTTTGGAAGAAAACCTTTCACTAAAGTTTGAAAATAAGCAAGAAAGAAGTCTCACTACCTTCCATCTATCGTGTCTGCGGCACCTCTTCGGTATTTCGTCGAAAGATAAACCACCAAGTGTTGAGGTGTTGTCACGTGTTGGATTTCAAAGTCTGTATAACCGGGTGAGACGGGGAAGTCTATGATGTGTTGAACATATCCACCACATGCGAGATGGCTTTATATAACATTAACTGAACATTGGGGTAAGTAGATTTTATTACTCATGATATAATATAAATAATAAAGAAAACTACCCCGTGACCCAGCGCCTGTGTTAATATGTAGTTACATTCACCCAAAAACGGAATTCCCTATCATATTATCACTAGCTACACACACAACACAACACAAAAACATCCCGATCATACCAACCCTTACTCATCTGCCTCTATAACAGGTATTAGTTTTAAAAATATGTTTCCCTCTTTATTCTATAGCTGGTAGGAAAAAAAATGGGAATTCACTCAAGAGTGTTTATAAAAAGTTCTTTTTCTCAAGTCAAGTAGTAACATAGTCGCCTGAAGGTTTTGGAACGATCAATTTGTAAAGTCCGTGTTATTGCTTACGAACACACACAATATTTTAGACAATAAACGCCTTAACAAAACTATGTAAAACCTTACAGATAACTCCTAGTGACAGACTCTCGCAAATCAAGAAAGTTAACACTGAATATTTGTTCAACAGCTCGTTGAGTATCGATTAGGCTTCTGGGTAGTCAACCAGCTGTTACCACGAATCGTGTCTCAAACCGTTTAACAACCTAGATTAAAGACGATCGTACACAATCGATTAGCTTTTCCAGTTAAGCAAGTTGCTGTTAGTGAGCAAATAAGGCCTCCTACGTATCAAGCGACCTATAAGGTGCTTTAGACTAGTGTTTTAGCTTGACATTTTGTCTTCTTTTAAAAGAATTATATATTTATTACACTTAAAGAATCTTTGTTATCTATGCTGCCTAAAATGTGGTATGTATAAATATCGTGTGAATACATATTAATATCTGTCTAAACATCCACCTGCTACAACCCAACACACACACACACACACACACAGAGACACCCATACCCACACATACACATACAGACAGACACCCACACAGACACACACACACACAGACACATAACCACGCACGCGAGTGGCCACAGACTGGCTATTTAGCGTATAACTGCTGAAACATCGTGTATATGTATACCTGTCTATATGTAAAATAAACAACACACACACTACCAGAACGCAAGTTCGATGGTAGAACTAGTACAGGTCTCTAACACGTCACTCCCATATATATATATATACATATTGTATATACAACAATTAAAATACCGACACACAAAAACCCATACCCCAACACACCCCACGCTTCGACAGCCCCACAAGTGTATTATCTGCGAGTGTGTTTTCATTACAAATCAATAACTAAAACTAAAAATTGAGTAAAAAGATTATTTAGACTCCAGTTTGCAATAGAAAGTACGGCAGACATCTGAAAGTACGATGAAAACAACTGCAAATTGATTCAAGACATAAGTGCGTTCGAGACATCAGAAAGGGCACTGAAGACAAATTAAGGTACGTAAGCGACAACTGAAAGTACGATGAAGCCAATTAAAAGTACAAGGAAGACAACTGAAATTACAATGAAAACAATTAAAAGTACATTTACGACAACTGAAAGTACGTTGAAGACAACTGAAAATACTCCGAAAAAATACACTGACGGCAAATGAAAGCACTCCGAAGACATCATAAAGTACGTTAAAGATAAGAACATGTGAGATTAAAACCAGATATCTAACTTTCCTTGGATAAGCTGTGTCACAGTGAAAACTAGAAGAGACAGTAATAACAAGTTGAACTAATGGACAGGGAGATACAAAATCCTCCATCTACAAATACGAACAACACGCAACGCCCTGTCTTACTTTTACATCAAGAGACAGCTCCATCCGACAACGTCACCACATCACCCCTCAACATCTAAACTCTCTGTATACAGCTACCTACAGACACACACACAGATACCTACAGGTATATGCACCAACACATAAACTACCTGGCCGAAAGCTCTTCCACTCTGATAATCATGTCTCTAACACATCACGCCACCTCTTCATGGTAGACGTAGTATAGGTAAGTCTCTAACACTTCACTCTCTCACAAAAAAAAAAAAATAAGCTTGTAAATTTAAGAGGCGAAACGGTTAGTATAAGATTTCCTGATAGCGACAGCTAAAATGTATCTTAGAAAAAAAAATGTATGACCGAGTAAATTAAATATTTCTTATCGCTTAGTTTTTCGATTAAGCAAGTTGTTAGCGCGCAAACAAGGCTGGTTTCATAGACAAAGGAAGAGATCAATAGACAGGTGTTTTTGCTATCGGGGTTTTTTCCCCCCCACGCCAACACGTTCATAAGTCATTGTAAAAACCGTGCACTCTATGCCTCGTTTTTCTTGTGAGCTCTGTCGGAAAGACTTTACACAAGGTACCAGTTTACGTGTCCACAGATACCGCCAATATCCTCTACCTGTTGTAACATTCATTAAAAAAAATCAGTCTAAATATATGTATAACTAAATATATCTAAATACATCGTCTTCCTATTATCTCAAAGTCTAAATATATCGTCTCCCTATTATCGTCTTCTTGTTATCTAAAAATCTCATAGTCTTCCTATTATTCACCTATGTATATATGACTATTTAGCGTATAACTGCTGTAACAGCTTGTATATGTATACCTGTCTATATGTAAAATAAACAACACACACTACCAGGACGCAAGTTCGATGGTAGAACTAGTACAGGTCTCTAACGCTTCACTCCGATCTATACATATTGTATATACAACAATTAAAAATTTCCATCACCGGTTTACTTCTATATGACAGTGAGAAATATGCTTCCTCTTCTTGATAAGCGAACCTTGTAACAAAGACATGCGGGTAACAGCTGTTAACACACCTCTTCAAAACCCTCCCAGCCAACGTCTCTTTTTCGTTATGCTGCGAGCGGGAGGCAGATTTGCACCACACGTTGCGCCAAGCAAACACATCTCGTACTGATTAAACATGCCCTGTAATGAAATTTCTTATCGATTATCCATGTGTTCTAAGTTGTGTTCGCGTGGAAGGGGGTGACTGAATAAAGAAAGACATACGAACGGTGATTCTCAAAATATGGTGCGCGGAAAGTCTATTTGGGGGTCAGCGAGGTGAACACTATGTTCCTTATAATCGAACACCTTCTTTGATATTGTCATATCATCGCGGTACAACTCTTATCTACAAAAGATCTCTGGGACCTCAATAATTTGTAAGACATCATGGGGTTCTTAGACTAAACCGTTTGAGACACGTTGTTCTATAATAAAGTATTCTGTACACGCTCAGCCGGGGCACAACTTTTCTAAAATATTTAACCCTGTACAATCTATGTTAACCAAGAAAGCTAAAGTGACATATGGTGATGCTCAACATCTAAACTCTCTGTATACAACTACCTACAGACACACACACAGATACCTACAGGTATATGCACCAACACATAAACTACCTGGCCGACAAGATCTTCCACTCTGTACAACAACCAGGAAACCATACAACGCATAATACAACACACCTCTCGCGATTAATTACGCGCTTAGTCAGACCCTGGCTAACCAACCCCAAGCCTGTTTTTTTTCCTTCATAGACAATGGCGTGATAACGACAGACACTCACCTTGTTGAAGATGGTTACACGAAAAAAGACGTGACAGACTCGTCAAGTAATCCGAACCGCTTGTGTTCTGAGGGCTCCTAGTGGTATCCGAAAAAGAAGTGGGGTTATACGTCACCCATAGATCAACTAACTTTGTCAATAAATATATAAAATGTATCTAGTGTTTTCTCTTTTATATTTCTATATATGTATAACTAAATAGCGTCTAACTGTTGTAATATTGTCTACCTATCTGTAATATGTACGTATAACTGTATGTAAAATAATCATCACACAACACGCCCGCCATTAATGAACTTATATATTACTATATACCAAGACTTCTCCTCCTCCACGTTCCTCCAACACATTTTCGTTATATAAAATTCACGCGGTTGTAGACTGTATAAACAAACACACCAACACACATAACAAAACAATTCCACAACACACACAAATCCGCCCTAACCTAACCCCACCTGACACATTACACCCGTACCTCATCACCGACGTCTCTTCACTCCCACCTCTCAATGCTGGTCCACTCGCCTGCTACACCCCCAAAAATGTACACAGATGCATCCTGACAACGTCACCACATCTCCCGTCAACATCTAAAATATGTCTCTTCCACCTCCAAAACCATTCCACAACACACAAAAATCCCCCCTAACCTAACCCCACCTGCTACATTACACCCGTACCTCATCACCGACGTCTCTTCACTCCCACCTCTCAATGCTGGTCCACTCGCCTGCTACACCCCAAAAATGTACACAGATGCATCCTGACAACGTCACCACATCCCCCCTCAACATCTAAAATATCTCTCTTCCACCTCCAAAACCATGCCACATCACACAAAAATATCACCCCTAACCTAACCCCAAAGCGCCACCACATTTCCCTTATATAAAAAGTCATCCCGCCATCTTGCCCCTGCATCACTCCTGCAGAATTAATATATGTCTATAAAGAACGTCTTCTTGTTATCTAAAAATAAACACTAATATATTACTATATAAAAAGTCATCCGCCTCCTCCTAAACTCCTCCTCAATTCCTTATATAAAAAGTCATGCGCCTCCTCCTCTCCTCCTCCTCAATTCCTTATATAAAAGTCATCCCGCCATCTTGTTATCCCCCCTCTTCTTGTTATCTCAAGTCCGCCATCTTGCCACATTTTTCCTTATCTAAAAAGTCATGCAATACAACAACCTAGTTATCTCCCCTTGTTATCTCAAGTCCGCCATCTTGCTCCACCACATTTCCCTTATATAAAAGTCATGCTCCACCAGGCGTTTTTGCTATATAAAAGTCATGATCCACAATCGGCTCCACCATGGCTCCACCAGAATGCTAACTAAGTCCACCATTCCCTACTACTTACGCATACTACAGAACATTTATTTTATTAGTAACTGTGTTTTTTTTTTTCAAGGTAAACCTGTCTGAGGTTGTGTTTACACCCAGAAAGAGACAGAATACCAACCCAAAGAACATTAAGAGTGACTTGGTAACTGGCATTTGATCCAGATTTATTGTTCCAATCTCATTTACATTCAGTCCCATCGTGGCGACCTAACAAACCTTAACATTTCCGACGTTTGATCATTTGTGGTGTGACCAAGAATTTTATACTGAGAGAAGTTGCCGACCTGACATTTCCTAAGTACTGGAAACCTCAAGATTCTGACACTGTGAGCACTGTGACATATATTACCTGAATTGATTTGAAGTGACATAAAAAGTAATCCAGAAAAAATATTATAGTAAAGCGAACGCTCCCCGGAGACATTGGATTTAACCTGTCTCTGTAGAGCTGGGGTTCTCTTTTGCCAAAATAACACTGGAGTTGCTGTGGGTTTGTGTGTCCTAAAGTTTGCGCCAGAAGGTGAAAATCAAGTTTGTAGGTGGGAGCCGCGCTAGCGTAGTGGTTACAACACCGCTCTGGCGACCGGGTGATTCAGGATCAAACCCGGGCGACGGCATTTGAGGATTTTTCGTCAACCGGGATTTGGACTGGATTAACTCGAGACCTGGCGAGGACATTTGAAGGAGTGTCGTCTACCAGGGACTGGCGGCTCCTGAGCCGACCCAGCTCTAATGGGTACCTCCGAAAACGGCGAGTATCTGCCTGAATGGCCAGGGACACTTGTATCTGTACAAGAAAATAGGATACTCACGTAAAAATCAATGTCAGGTTAGACATTAAAAATAACCTGAGATTTCGCCTCGAGTATTAGCGGGCGTACGAAAAAAAAAAAAGTTTGTAGGTAAGAACGAATGTCAGTGGCCACTGTTGTATGGATAGAAAGAAAGCAGGAATGAGGGGTTCTTTGATCGTATAATTCATGTACCCTCTTTGTATTTTTTTTTTTCGGATGCACAGTTTTGCTACTACTGTTTCCTTTTCAGAATAAATTAATGTATAAACTCTGTTCTTTACTGTAGAGGGAATTTCTAGACCATAGCGTATAAATCCTTGACTCTTTGGGGGTTAATAACTTTTCTTCTTAACGGGATTTTGTCTCAACAGAGGGAGGGAGGATTACACTTATGAGTCTAACTCTTTAATTAATTCATTAACCTATGTGTATTTGTATTTGATTTGATATTCAACATATTGCTGTTGTAAAGTTTCTTTATAATAAATAAAATTTACATAAACTTTATTTTCGTGTGTCGGTTAGCTTGTCCGAAAAGATCCCTATTCCATTGATGTAGTTTTTTTCACGTCTGTGCGTCTAACTGTCGTCACTTATGTGTGTGTGTATGTGAGTGGTGATATATATATATATATATATATATATATATATATATATATATATATATATATATATATATATAGACACATATATATATATATATATATATATATATATATATATATATATATATATATATATATATATATATATATATTCTAGTATACTGTCTGACTAAGTTCTGTTGTAGAGATAGGCTGAACGAGAGAAGCTTCTCGATTTCAGGAACAGACTCTAACTAGTTTCCACCATCTCACTCGTGAAAATCTATTTTCTTTACATTACCTCTCACTGTGCTATTACCTGTTCTAATCTAGTCAGAAGGGACCAATCTGTCTTAATTCCCCTATCCAAAATCTACGACAGCCTGCTGGTCTTACGTTTGATGCCTAATTCCAGCAATCTTACCCTTGATGATTCATCGATTGCAATATCATTCTCTAATAGGCGATCAGGAATTACCTTCAGTATTTCTCTCTTATCCATGTTCAGTTTACCTTCTATGGGTGCTCTACTCTTTACGGTTTCCAACATCCGAGGGATATTTTAACGTGTGCAACTTGCACACGGGACCTCTTTGTTTTCTCTCGTAACAAACTAATGCGGGGGAAGACAGGAAATATAATCTGACATTGTTTGCAAGTCTAGTTCACTGTGAGAATCGCTTGCCAAGACGATTACCAGACTGCCAGAAGTTAGAATTAGAATTCCATTTATCAGACCGGACTTTGCTGGAGTATTTTAAAGGACTTAACAGCCCAGGAAAACTCTATCATTTTAGAAGGAAAACTGGGATGTGAGGAAACTGAAAACACGTGGGAATTTATTGTTAAAGTAACGACTCCCTAGAACACGTGAAAAAAATGCATCTGCTAGTGCCTTAACCTACTTCTCTAAGCAAACAGTCTGTGAGCCAAGATTGGCGTAAGTTGTACATTTTACGTCCTATATTTTTTATTACTAACATGTGAATTAATATGTATATATTGCCATGTGAATATTATGTGAAAATCGCTAGTGGATGTCCAAGTCATTTGAGGATAGCAACCTCAGCATATAGAATGATGATTTCATGAACCACCACTGCAAGGGCTGGTGACTGCTTTATTGCTAGTTTCTTATAGAGAACTACAAGCATAAGTAGTCCCAAGTTCCATATGTAGCTGGGAGGGAAAGATGGAAGAAATGATGTACATTCTAAATATAATATTTACATATGTAAACATATTCACTTTAAAAATAATGAAAGTTTTCGAGCTTTTCAACCAGTGTAGATGTAAATGAAAATATATTCAATCTATATTGTGAACATTTTTCAACCAGCGTAGATGTAAATGTAAACATATTCTATCTATACTATTAACCTTTTCATTTGAATGTAAAGTAAATATAAAGCTATTCAATTTAAATGTAAAGAAAGTTTTCTCTCGAGGGATTAAGCTTAATTCTCATCGAGGGTAAATTCTGAGGTAGATGGGATGGTGGAATAGGAAGAAGGGGATACATAACTATGTGTCGGGAAACTCAATACTCAGAAGGTATTTGTTTCTATTCTTTTACGATACTAGTTGGTGGTACCAGCTGAGTGTACTATCTCTGGAACATGAAGGGTACAAGTGGCCTGGAGTCGAAGCTAGATACCATCATCAGAAGGGGCTTAAAGACGAGGGACCAACTTCGTAGACACTCCCTGACACTCCTGGGAACGTGCTGCGCCCTACAACCTTGACCAGTGACGAACGTAATCAACGACCCAGTCTACCAAGAACCAAACCATCAGAAGGAGCAGAACTGTCACTGACAGCTCAGTAACACATAAAAGCTGCCAAGTGACCTCCTTTACACACTTCCATTACATCACAACAGTGATGATAATTTTCCTGATAAATAATTATTCATTTTTTAAAACCTTGTTAAAACCTAAATGATTATTAAATGTTATTTGTAAATATACAAATTTAACGTCGATTTAGTCATTTTGAATGTACAGCATGTTTGTCTCAGTCAATTTACTAAGTACACTCTAAACAGACTTATACCATAATAAGAAGAATTCCACTGAGTAAATCAGGGTGGGGGCTTAAACGAGCTGAAATTAATAATTGCGTAATTCTTCATAAAAGGCGGCGGATCAGATATAAGTTAACAATTGTCCTGCCTTACGCAGGATTGTTCTTGACTTCTGAAATATCTTATGAAAACTAAGGTGAGATAGAAGCATCATTATCCGTCTATCTACAACTCTACCAAGAGTTATCTAGTGCAAAGGTAGACACTTTTGAAGACCCATATTAGATACTCTTGAGTTTTGGCCACTGTTGGACCACTACTGCAAAACAGGAGAGGCAAATCCGTGACATACTGTCTGTATTTCATGTGTATCATGTGTCAGTCTATTTATATCCTACTATCTGTATAGGCCTATGTGTGTCCTTTTGCCTTTGTCGTTCTGTATCAGTTTTGATTTCTGTAGCATCTTTTTGTTTTACGTACGCAGGTGTTGACCATTAGCGAAAAAATGTAAAAGTAAGCCAGTTCTCTTCCTCGTTGCCTTCGTCTTTCCTAACTCAAGAGCAGAGTCATATAAGCATTTACAGCTGTGTAGACTTGGGCGTGACGCTTCGATCCCGATAATTGTGCTGTGACAGGAAAATACCCTAACCGCTTAGCCAATCAGATGCGCATACCATTAGCAAAGCCTTCTTGTATTGCAAGTTGGACCAAGGCTCAGGCTTGATCAGGTGGAACAACTGTACATATGTTTGTACAAATATTATTCTATTTTATGACGTTCTTTCACTGTTTTTGTCGTGTCCATTTTTTTCTAACTGTTATTTTACTTAATGTATCAAACTAAGCTGTTTAATCCCTGCTGCATTATAATTAGGAATATTTATTGCAGGGATCCCCAAACCTGTTTTGTATTCCGACCCCTCCTTTGAATCCTTTGTCCTTTATTGACCCCCGGCAAAAAAAATAAAGAAAAAAAATAAGGAAGTAATTACAGTGGCACAATAAATTAACATTACCTTTTAACTGAATTGGTTACACTCATTAACGGGACGGATGTGGCAAGTAAGCATTAACAAAGGCACTAATATTTGGTTGGAGATTGGTGAGATTTAGTCGTAAGTCACCATGTTCTTCCTGGCTCAGTCTGTTCCTTTGCTTTAGTAAAATTGCACTGTATGGCAAAAGTCAGCTTCAACCATGTATGAACATGTGTATGTAAGTAGAAACTGCTGAACTGCTGCACGATGCTCGGGGTATTTTTAGCAGTATTTACAGATGTAACGTTGAGTCACGGCAGGCATTTTTATTTCTTATGTGATTGTCAACCTACGATGCCAAAAGTTTAAATTGACTCCCGATCGTCCCCCATGGGTTTATCGACCCTGTGTATCTCGATACGCACCCCCTTAGGGGTCGATATCGATCACTTTGTGGATCCCTGAATTAATGGAACAAAATACCCCGTTCGACCCCTGGTGGGTTGTAATTAAAAGTTGAATGCAGTCCCATAGCAGATACTACCGTAGGGTAGTGAAGTGTTAGAGATTATTTGGTCCAGCTTTTATATGAAGTGGGGTGACCAGTTCTATTCATCGTTGATTTTGCCTTCCCCAACTCAAGAGCAGAGTCAGGTACCTATTTACAGCTGGGTTGACTTGAGTGTGACGCTACCAGGTTCTGATGCTGGTAACTTCGTCATAAAAAGAAAAGCATTCTAACATTTAGCCAGTCGGACAATCAGGTTGTAATAAGGATTATTTAATGCAACAAAACATCATGTTCAACCCCCTATGAAATGTTTTTTTTCACTGTTGGTGTAAATAATGTATCAATCATTTACTTCAGGGGTTCTCAATCTTTTTTTGTTCATGCCCCCCTTCCGGTTTCTGAGCCTCATTTACGTATGTGCCACCCCTTCCCCTCCACGATAGTCACTGTTAGCTAGAAAAAAGGTACTTTACGATCTTACTGTGGCCTCTTAAAAATATGGCATAGTCCCCTGGGTGGCCATATAGTGCACGTTGAGAATCACTGATTTACTTGAATGTCACGGCCAAACAAATCTTGTTGAGAACAGAAAACAGTTTACTGATACTACATTTCCCCGCACCCCGTGGTACTTTTTTTCCTGACAAGTACTCATTTCTGTCCTTTTATAAAGAGATACCAGGGCTGAAACACTTGCTTGACGGGGTGGGGTGGGCGGGGTGCTCCTGGTGATCAAATTGCCTCCAGTTGTAGTGCTCTGTGCATAGTTTCCTATTATCACCACAGAACAGGGGCAAGAAGCAAGATGGGCAGAACACTTCAGAGACATAGTAAATAAAGCACCTCCAGAGTCACAACTGAACATTCCTGAGGCTGAAAATGATCTAGATATAAATGCAGACATTCCATACAGGGAAGAAATCATCACAGCTATCAAAGGGTTGCTGAACAGAAAAGCTCCAGGCCATGACAACTTAAATGTAGAACTGTTTAAAACAGAACCTGTATTAGTGGCAGAACTATTAGAACCACTATTTGCACAAATCTGGCAAATAGAGACGATGCCAGTGGAGTGGAACACAGGAATAATTGTCACACTGCCAAAGAAAGGTGACCTCACTGACTGCAAAAACTGGACAGGAATTACTCTCTCCCGTCAGTTCCCAACAAAATATTGGGCAGAATATTTATTCAAAAAGAATTTCAAGAGCACTAGACCTTAAACTGAGGAAGGAACAATCAGGATTCAGAAGAAACAGACAATGTGCAGGCCATATCTTCACCCTAAGGAACATAATAGAGCAGTGTTCAGACTGGCAGAGGCAGCTGTATATAAATGTTGTTGATTTTGATTTGGCACTTGACAGCATATACAGTGTTTTTGTACATAGAGGATCGGAGGAAATAGTTATGCACTATAAACAGTCGCTTTATTATATGCAGACGCTGAGTCTGAGTAACCAAATCAGTGATGTGATTTTGTGTTTTTAACTATTTATATGAGATGTGTAAATAGGTTCCACAATAAAATGTGTTTGAAACTATCATTGTTGAACAATGCTATCACATGGAGCACGAGAAAAGTGGTTGACGGATGCTAAATAGGCTTATGAACAGGGGTCAGAGTGGCTAAAAGGTATGGCATCCACCTCGAATTCTTAAGGTACCAGGTTCGATTCTCAGTTGAGGGCATATAATTTATGGGAAATTATTTTTTCAGAACCAGTGTTCCTAATGATGTAATACTCCCCCCAGTCTCCCGAGTAGTGAGCCTTCATGGATAAGGGCAAAAAAATAGGCGGTCCCGTCTGCAAGTTGCGCACGGTAAGAATCCCACGACAGCTGGAGATCATAAAGAGTAGCTTGTAAAGCCGCTGCCCTGGCAAAATTTTCAAATTAGAAACCTACCCAGCACAAAAATATTTATAGAATGTTATTCCTATACACACACTGAGATTCTCGCCGGTGCTATGCAGTTCGTGCACTGTGCTCAGATCCTCCTTGTGTGATCTAAGGAAGGAGATCGGAGCACTGATGGAGTTGTTCATGTGCAATGAAGATAGTCCTTAAAGCCAAACCAAACAGACTTACATTAGCAAGTAATAAAAAGTAAGCTGTAAGCAGAAGGTTAAACTCGTCTAATTCTTCTTCTTCTTCATTCGCCCTCAGACTTCTACATTAATGACTCTAATAAAGGCAGTAGTCAGCTCAAGGTTCCTGACATCTCCAAACAGTTTTTCGTTGAGAGAAGTGAGTTGTTGCCATATGCCACTCCATTCACTGCTGTAAGTTGGGCAGAACTGGAGCAGATGTTTGGCTGTCATGGGGCTGGTGCCACAGGAGCAGAGATCTGTTGGACCAATCTTGTACTTGTGATATAGATGGTACCTCAACCTGTTGTGATTAGTACATAAGCGGAAAATGATGACCTGGTCTCGCTTAGATAGCTGGTGATAGGCATTATCTTTTACGTGACCTGGGTATTCTCTGTCCCATTTGGGCTTGAATATTAAATCACGGGTAAATTGAACCTGGGACCCTGTATTGATAACGAGGTAGCCAGATTACCAAAAGTGAAATGCTGCCTCATCCCATTAAAAAGAATGGATAACAGATAACTGATAACACAAAAAGAAAGAATACACAAGAATAAATTCAGAAATAGTAAAAAAAAATAGTAAAGTATTGTAACACAGCAAAAAAAGCTTCGCTATATTTCTCATATTTCCTGTTTGTGATTGTAGCTGAAGAAGTTTGGCTATATTTCTCATATTTGTTTCCTGTTCGTGATTGTAGCTGAAAAAGTTTGGCTATATTTCTCATATTTCCTGTTTATGACTGTAGCTGAAGAAGCTTGGCTATATTTCTCATATCTGTTTCCTGTTTCTGACCGTAGCTGAAGAAGTTTGGCTAAATTTCTCACGTTTCCTGTTTGTACTTATAGCTGAAGATGTTTGGCTATATTTCTCATGTGTCCTGTTTGTGACTGTAGCTGAAGAAGTTTGGCTATATTTCTCACATTTCCTATTTGTGATTGTAGCTGAAGAAGTTTGGCTATATTTCTCATATTTGTTTCCTGTTTGTGATTGTAGCTGAAGAAGTGTGGCTATATTTCTCATATTTCCTGTTTGTGATTGTAGCTGAAGAAGTTTGGCTATATAGTATATTTCTCATATTTGTTTCCTGTTTGTGATTGTGGCTGAAGTTTGGCTATATTTCTCATGTTTCCTGTTTGTGATTGTAGCTGAAGAAGTTTGGCTATATTTATCATATTTATTTCCCGTTTGTGGACCGAGGACTAGAATGGAACCAGGCCAGGAGGAAGACAGCCAATAGAATAGTCTGGCGCTCTCTCTTCCAAACCTCTACACCTCACGGTAGAAGGGGAACGACTAAGTAAGTAAGTATTTCCCGTTTGTGACTGTAGCTGATGAAGTTTCGCTATATTTCTCATGTTTCCTGTTTGTGACTTTAGCTGAAGAAGTTTGGCTATATTTCTCATGTTTCCTGTTTGTGGCTGTAGCTGAAGAAGTTTGGCTATATTTCTCATATTTGTTTCCTGTTCATGATTGTAGCTGAAGAAGTTTGGCTATGTCTCATATTTGTTTCCTGTTTGTGATTGTAGCTGAAGAAGTTTGGCGATATTTCTCATGTTTCCTGTTTGTGACTGTAGCTGAAGAAGTTTGGCTATATTTCTCATATTTGTTTCCTGTTTGTGATTGTAGCTGAAGAAGTTTGGCTATATTTCTCATATTTGTTTCCTGTTTGTGATTGTAGCTGAAGAAGTTTGGCTATATTTCTCATATTTGTTTCCTGTTTGTGATTGTAGCTGAAGACGTTTGGCTATATTTCTCATGTTTCCTGTTTGTGCTTGTAGCTGAAGAAGTTTGGCTATATTTCTCATGTTTCCTGTTTGTGATTGTAGCTGAAGTTTGGCTATATTTCTCATGTTTCCTGTTTGTGATTGTAGCTGAAGAAGTCTGGCTATATTTCTCACATTTGTTTCCTGTTTGTAACTGTAGCTGAAGAAGTTTGGCTATTTTCTCATATTTGTTTCCTGTTTGTGATTGTAGCTGAAGAAGTTTGGCTATGTCTCCTATTTGTTTACTGTTTGTGATTGTAGCTGAAGAAGTTTGGCAATATTTCTCATGTTTCCTGTTTGTGAGTGTAGCTGAAGAAGTTTCGCTATATTTCTCACATTTGCTTTCTGTTTGTGATTGCGCCTGATGAAGGATAATTTGTAAATTGTCCGTTGTGTCTAGTGTTTGGTTCATTTGGAAAACTGACTCCAATACCATTGCTCATTTTTTATTTTACATTTTTGTTCCCTGTGAATGGGAGAAGACCGGCTACCACGGCAAGCATGGGAAACTAAGAGCCAGGGATCCAGACCTCCATTAGACAATCTTTGAAGGACCGAGGACTAGAATGGAACCAAGCCAGGAGGAAGACAGCCGATAGAATAGTATGGCGCTCTCTCTTCCAAACCTCTACACCTCACGGTAGAAGAGCAACGACTAAGTAAGTAAGTTCCCTGTGAAGCATAGACCTGTAACTGTTACTCACCACCAATTTCTATTTCTGGGCCACATTAATCAGCTCTGTCCATCAGGTTACTGCTGCTTCAGCTTCTACCTCTTTCTCCTTTTTTTACTCTGTAAGCAGCATAGGGCCTTCATGCAAGAGGCTAGCATCATAGTACTTCATGTAGTGGTGGTTTCTGTAGCAATAACTTTCACATGAAGAGGTTGCCAACCTCCATGTACAACTTCACATTAGTTACGTCTTGTCCCAAGTCCATGCTTTGGCTTCCTGTTGCACAATTCTTCCCCAGGTTTTCGTTGGCCTCCCAGCTTTTCTCTTCGCATAATGGCTTCAGGCTAGGACACCGTCTAGTCATACTGGCAGGCTGATTCCTGAGGACATGTCATGTCTATCTCCTCTTTCTTAGTCTCCTGCTGTGGTGCAAAAAGAAAAAAGTACAGTATGTATGCTGGGCACAAATTAACCAGGCCCTATGCTCTCCATCAAGGATGTCACAGAATAAGCCAGGAAATGTAAAGCCAACAAAAATCTTAGGCATCCAATAAGACAAGTTATAAATAACTCCTGGACAGAAATAAACAGCTGGGGGGTTCCCTGGGGTCTCTAAAGAGAAAAAAAAAGAATAGGACTACTTTACCCTCAGGCATGCTGTAAGGTCAAGGACCCCGTCACACACCCATTGAGGCATATTGGGAATATGGTGTTAGGCCCATATTTTCTTGACCATCGGCACACTAGGGGTGATGTGGTCAGCATCACGCCGGCCGCTTTAACCTTCCCAGAGTTACTCTGGTACACAATTCATAAGGCTGGGTTGACCCCGGAGTCATCTGCGGTCTAAAAAACCCCACCTCAACTGGGGATCGAACCATGGACCACCGAGCTAGGAAGCCAGTGCAGGCATACTGTACAAGGTGATTAATATGAGTTTGTGCATGAGGCTGGCAACTTCATCATTTAAAACAAATTGTCCCAGAAACCACTGCTGCAGGAGCATGTGACTGCTTGGTGCAGGCTTCCTGTAAGGGGGCCCAGCTCTAGTAGTGGCACCAAGCTCTGTAAGCAGCACAAAGGAACATGATGATGATGATAATGATGGTGATGATGAACTACAGAGTAGATTACAACAGAGAAAAACAATGTTTGACTGATGAGATAAGAAAGTGGCCAAATACAATTATGACAAAGTTGTACAAGAAACCACCAGAGAGTGGAACAAAGGATGATAATAATAATGATGATGAACATAATGATGACGATGATGATGATGACTACAGAGTAGATTATAATGGAGAAAGACAATGTTTGACTGATGAGATAAGAAAAAGGCCAAATAAAACAACAACAAAGTTGTACAAGAAATCAACAGAGAGCAGAACAAAGAGGTTCAAAACCTAGTAATAGTCATGTCCAGCTGTAAATTGGTACCTGACTCTGCTCTTGAGTTAGGGATGGCTAAGACAATGAGGAAGAGAACTGGTCATTCCATGTCATAAAGCCAGACCTAGTACAGTGAAGTCTCTAACATTTCACTCCCCTATGGCAGTACCTACCATGGGACTACCTTTACATTTTTCGATTAACCGTTTAGTTTTAGAAATATACTTGAAACATGTCACACTATCAGGCAATACAAATCTCAAACTGTTTCAGAAGCCACAAAATGCAGATTTACCTACCAGTTTTGTTGACAGCTGTCAAGTTTGTAAAATGCCACCAAATTAAATGGATTAAAACAATGCTATCATATCAAAGAGTTTACAAGAAAACCTAGACATTACAAGGTATCAAATAACACTTTCAAGTTAACAAGTTTAAAACTAAGCCATCAAATAAAAATCTTCAAAACAAAACCATCAAATTTAAAGTTTAAACCAACACTACCAAATAAAAATATTTCAAACAATGCCGCCAGATCTGAGGGTCTAAAAGACAAACTATGAAATAAAAAATGGTAATACACTGAAAAAGTTAAAAGGCAAAGCCACCAGATTCAAATTAATTGAACAAAACACAATCAAATACAAAAGTAAAACGTGAAGAACTCCCACAAACATGTTTTAACATATCAGCATTATGAGACACTGTTTTCTTTTATATCTTTCATGATGGTGGAAAAAATTACAATAATAAAATTAATGAACTGTCATGCATTTCTCAAAACTCTGACTTTTCCGATTCCCTAAATTACGAGTTTTCACTCTTTTTGCCTTGTGCCAGGTAATGTCATTTTTCAATTGCACTGTATCTTGCATGTCTGAAGAAAGTACATTTGAGATGTTAAAATTTCGAGAAAAAAGAGTTTATGATCATTTTTGGCAAATATAACCCTCACCATTTCACAGCAAAGAATCTTAAGCTTCATAAAATATGAGCATCCCAACAAAAAAAAATTTTAATTTAAATTCCAGAATTTTTGCATTTTATCAAAATCCGACATGCTGACAAGTAACTGCTGAGGCCAGACCATGCCACACATGACTCAGATTTCAACATCCACCAGAACTAGACAAGCAATACAGCTATTTCTTAATGACATCATGAATCTAAAAAAAAACAGAAACCTGTTGATGGTATCACAAGGCAGTCCTTGTTCTGGAATCTTCATGGTAAAAGAGACAAGAGGCAGACCAAATAGCACAGAATTTGAGACAGACATAAAGGGGATGAAAAAGACAAGAAAAGACCTCTAGCAGACGGCATGGGACATGAAGTCTTGGCATAAGTTTGTTGAAGGCGTCTGCTCCTTGGTGAGCTGAAGGGTGTGATGATGAATCCAACAGAAAAGACAAATTAAGCAAGACATTATGCTGTTTACTCTTACATATTCTGACTTACTTTTGCTGCTCCTGTGTTGTTGTTGTTGGGTATGGAAGCTCTTTCTGCAATGACATCAATTATTTTGCCAACTGTCCAAACCTGTCACAATAAGGTACACCATTTTACACAATGTCTCCATGTCAGAATGATCAAACCCAACTTATTACTTAAAAACCCAACTTATCCCTTAAAACCCAACTTCACTTAAAACCCAACGTGTTACTTAAAACCCAACTTATCACTGAAAACCCAACTTATCACTTAAAACCTAACGTGTTACTTAAAACCCAACTTATCACTGAAAACCCAACTTATCACTTAAAACCAACGTATCACTTGTACTTGATAACTACTCTGTCTATCTGGCATACAAAAGCTTGACAAAAAAACTAAATTGTTTTTCTATCTGGCATACAAAAGCTTGACAAAACAACTAAATTGTTTGTCTATCTGGCATACAAAAGCTTGACAAAACAACTAAATTGTTTGTCTATCTGGCATACAAAAGCTTGACAAAACAACTAAACTGTTTGTCTATCTGGCATACAAAAGCTTGACAAAACAACTAAACTGTTTGTCTATCTGGCATACAAAAGCTTGACAAAACAACTAAACTGTTTGTCTATCTGGCACACAAAAGCTTGACAAAACTACTAAACTTTGTCTATCTGGCACACAAAAGCTTGACAAAACTACTAAACTTTGCCTACCTGGCACACAAAAGCTTGACAAAACAACTAAACTGTTTGTCTATCTGGCATACAAAAGCTTGACAAAACAACTAAATTGTCTGTCTATCTGGCATACACAAGCTTGACAAAACAACTAAACTGTTTGTCTATCTGGCATACAAAAGCTTGACAAAACAACTAAATTGTTTGTCTATCTGGCATACAAAAGCTTGACAAAACAACTAAATTGTCTATCTGGCATACAAAAGCTTGACAAAACAACTAAATTGTCTGTCTATCTGGCATACAAAAGCTTGACAAAACAACTAAATTGTCTATCTGGCATACAAAAGCTTGACAAAACAACTAAATTGTTTGTCTATCTGGCATACAAAAGCTTGACAAAACAACTAAATTGTCTATCTGGCATACAAAAGCTTGACAAAACAACTCAACTGTTGCTTCAAACTCCAAATTTTAAACTAGAATATGAAAACAATAAAAATAGAATTAAAGTATACACAGCAGAAAATATCCATATTTGTTTATTTTTCTTTGTTTCATTAACATCACTGCCGTCCATCCTTTACCCTGTGAAGCATTCAGCTGGAGTTGTTGTTTGACACATTGACTTCCATTTTGGACCATCTTCTGTGATGTCTGACATTGATTTCTACTTCTGACGATCTTCTCTGGTTTTGACTAGATTTTTATTTCAGATCATTTTCCTTGTTCTTTGATACTTTCTTCTGTTGTGGACTATCTTTTTCATTATTTGACACTAGTTTATATTTTGGACAATGTTCTTCATTGTTTGACACTAGTTTATATTTTGGACAATGTTCTTCATTGTTTGACACTAGTTTATATTTTGGACCATCTTCTTCATTGCTTGACACTGACTTCTATTTTGGACCATCTTCTTCATTACTTGACACCGACTTCTATTTTGGACCATCTTCTTCATTGCTTGACACCAACTTCTATTTTGGACCATCATCTTCATTGCTTGACACCAACTTCTATTTTGGATGCTTCTTCATTGCTTGACACCGACTTCTATTTTGGACCATCTTCTTCATTGCTTGACACCAACTTCTATTTTGGATTATCTTCTTCATTGCTTGACACCAGCTTCTATTTTGGACCATCTTCTTCATTGCTTGACACCGACTTCTATTTTCGACCATCTTCATCATTGCTTGACACCGACTTCTATTTTGGACCATCTTCTTCATTGCTTGACACCAACTTCTATTTTGGATGATCTTCTTCATTGCTTGACACCGACTTCTATTTTGGATGATCTTCTTCATTGCTTGACACCGACTTCTATTTTGGACCATCTTCTTCATTGCTTGACACCAACTTCTATTTTGGACCATCTTCTTCATTACTTGACACCGACTTCGATTTTGGACCATCTTCTTCATTGCTTGACACCAACTTCTATTTTGGACCATCATCTTCATTGCTTGATGCCAACTTCTATTTTGGATGCTTCTTCATTGCTTGACACCGACTTCTATTTTGGATGATCTTCTTCATTGCTTGACACCATTCTATTTTGGACCATCTTCTTCATTGCTTGACACCAACTTCTATTTTGGATGATCTTCTTCATTGCTTGACACCGACTTCTATTTTGGATGATCTTCTTCATCGCTTGACACCGACTTCTATTTTGGATGATCTTCTTCATTGCTTGACACCGACTTCTATTTTGGACCATCTTCTTCATTGCTTGACACCGACTTCTATTTTAGATGATCTTCTTCATTGCTTGACACCGACTTCTATTTTGGATGATCTTCTTCATTGCTTGACACCGACTTCTATTTTGGACCATCTTCTTCATTGCTTGACACCAACTTCTATTTTGGATGATCTTCTTCATTGCTTGACACCAACTTCTATTTAGGATGATCTTCTTCATCGCTTGACACCGACTTCTATTTTGGATGATCTTCTTCATTGCTTGACACCGACTTCTATTTTGGACCATCTTCTTCATTGCTTGACACCGACTTCTATTTTGGATGATCTTCTTCATTGCTTGACACCGACTTCTATTTTGGACGATCTTCTTCATCGCTTGACACCGACTTCTATTTTGGATGATCTTCTTCATTGCTTGACACCAACTTCTATTTTGGATGATCTTCTTCATTGCTTGACATCGACTTCTATTTTGGACCATCTTCTTCATTGCTTGACACCGACTTCTATTTTGGACCATCTTCTTCATTGCTTGACACCGACTTCTATTTTGGACCATCTTCTTCATTGCTTGACACCGACTTCTATTTTGGACGATCTTCTTCATCGCTTGACACCGACTTTTATTTTGGATGATCTTCTTCATTGCTTGACACCAACTTCTATTTTGGATGATCTTCTTCATTGCTTGACACCGACTTCTATTTTGGACCATCTTCTTCATTGCTTGACACTGACTTCTATTTTGGACCATCTTCTTCATTGCTTGACACCGACTTCTATTTTGGACCATCTTCTTCATTGCTTGACACAGACTTCTATTTTGGATGATCTTCTTCATTGCTTGACACAGACTTCTATTTTGGACCATCTTCTTCATTGCTTGACACCGACTTCTTTTTTGGATGATCTTCTTCATTGCTTGACACCGACTTCTATTTTGGACCATCTTCTTCATTGCTTGACACCGACTTCTATTTTGGACAGTTAAAAAGCAAAGAAGACATAGTTCAGTAATAAAATTGGAGCTGTCTCCCCACAGGACCAACCTTTGAGAAAAATAATGGCATACAAGGTTTCCTGGATTCTGGTGGAAAGACAACATTAAAGAAGACTCTCTCATCTTGGGGAATCCCCTGATCCCCCAGGGCTTTCCCTTTCAGTTTCATGAGGGCTATTTTTGCTGCCATCTGAATAGCTTTGGGGTTGGTTGGTTTAGCTCGAGGCTTGATTTCTTTTTGGGCTGCAAAGAAACAAGAAAAGGATAAATAAATGTTTAAAATGCCATCCATTCAACTGATTTGGCACTATTTCCTTTTGTCATGACCACCTTAGACGTAAATCATTGATTTTCATCAAGGGGAGGATAATGTTTGATATAAAATGTGTTCCGCTTATTTAAGTCCCTTTATTCCTCATTAAAATATCCAGAATGTCTTCTATTTTCATGTACATTTTTTGTTGTTGCTCCTTATGAAGCATAAGGCAACAACTACAGCTGGCCTTGAAAGAAATATGCACCAAAGCACTTCATTACTTTTGCAGTGCTAGTTTTTGTGGCAATATGTGTGATATGATGAGGTTGCTCGTGGCATCAATGGCAATGATCTATAGTCGACTTTAACGACTTCTTTGGTAAGATGCAGTGATGCTAATACAGGGTGGCGCCAAGCTGACTGACATGTTTCAAATTTGAATTGTCGCGGCCACCGATGACGTAGAGTGGTCGGTGAGGTGGCAGCAGAAATAGGAAAAGATACCATTTTATAATGACTCGGTCACAATGGACTGTGCTGCATCGCACCACCGCTGTTTGTTTTTACTACGAAACAAAATCTGTGACTGAAGTGCAGCGTCAGTTTAGACGTCACTTTAATGTTGATCGGCATGGTCAGGTTCCATCTCGGAATACGATATTGGCTTGGGTTAGTAAATTCAAGGAAATAGGTAGTGTATATCTTCCACATGGCTCAGCCCCAGGATCCACAATAATGATAACAACAAGAAATATGTAAGCATATTGAACATTCTTACTTACTATAGTTGTTTCTCTTCTATCTTGGGGTACAGAGGTTTGCCAGAGAGAGCAATGTGCTATCCTATCAGCTGTGTATTGAGCATAATAAAAGGCATAATAACTTTGCTGATTTATTAGTAATAATTATTTACTATTATAAATTGTGAGTGCTTTCTGAAAGCACTCATTGAATAGATTCCAATGTATAGTGATGAATTCCCTTCCAGACTTTGTTCAACTATTATTCTCAAAGTGGCTATCTGGTCTGTACAGGATCTGTTTGGTCGAAAACCTGCTAGATTTTGCTGATGACTTGGCTCTTATGTCCTATAACCGTAATCAGATGCACGACAAAATGAAAATACTCGATGAGAGATCACAGCAATAGGGTCTGAAAATACACAGGGAAAAGACAAAAATAATGAGAATAAATGCAGGAAATGATAACAGGGTTGAACTTGAAGAAACACCAATACAAGATGTAGAATCGTAAACATATCTTAGCAGCAATATAGACAAAGTTGGAGGGACAGACAGTGATATCAAAATAAGAATACAAAAAGCAAGAGGAGCTTTCATTGCACTGGGAAATATATGGAGATCAACAGAAATCGGGTCCAACACAAAAACAAGAATCTTCAACTCAAATGTCAAGTCAAGACTATTATATGGCGCTGAAACATGGAGAACAACAAAGACAACAACCAAAAAGCTACAGACATAAATGGGTGCTTGCATAGAATAGAGGGATTAAAATGGTATGACAAGGTTACCAACGTGGAACTGATGACAAGAACCAGACAAGTGCCAGTGGAACAAGAGGTGAGAAGAAGACGATGGCGATGGATAGGACACACATTGAGGAAACCTGCTGATAGCATTACAAGGCAGTCCTTGTTCTGGAACCCCCAGGGCAAGAGAAGCAGAGGTAGACCAAGAAGCACGTGGAGAAGAGAGCTGGAAACAGAGGTGAAAATGATGAGGAGAACGTAGAAAGAACTTGAGATGATGGCACATGACCGCAGGACTTTGCATGTGTTTGTTGAAGGCCTATGCTCCTGAGGTTAGTGCACTGGCTTCCTAGCTCGATGGTCCATGGTTCAATCCCCAGTTGAAGTGGGATTTTTTAGACCGCAAACAGTTCCAGGGTCGACCCAGCCTCGTGAACTGGGTACCAGAGCAACTCTGGGAAGGTTGAGGCTGCTGGCGTGATGCTGACCACATTGTCCCTAGTGTTCTAGGGAGAACACAAACAGTGGCAAGAAGACAATGTATTCTCCGTGTTGCAAAAAATATGTGAATTCTTAAAACAGCATGCATAAACTGGTATTTTAAAAATAGGCAAATTAATCGAAGATAGTGGATCAACTTTGAAAAAATATGTCCGCAGTATAGGTATAAAGTCATTTAATTCTTATCCAATTGAGATCAACTGTGAGCTTGGTCAAAAAATGTGTATCAAAATCTTAAATATGAAAATGTATCAGACAGAGCTAGTAGTTCTGGACTTATGATGAACAGACAAATAAAGTTAAAATATGTAGTGCTAGAAGGACTGAGGTAGTAAGACAAGATCACTAATGTGGAACTGATGACAAGAACCAGACAAGTGCCAGGGGAACAAGAGATGAGACGAAGATGCTGGCGGTGGATAGGACATTCAGTGAGGAAACCTGTTGATAGCAATACCAGACAGTCCTTGTTCTGCATAAGAGAGGTACAGGGAGACCAAGGAACACATGGAGAAGAGAGGTACAGGGAGACCAAGGAACACATGGAGAAGAGAGGTACAGGGAGACCAAGGAACACATGGAGAAGAGAGGTACAGGGAGACCAAGGAACACATGGAGAAAAGAGGTACAGGGAGACCAAGGAACACACGGAGAAGAGAGGTACAGGGAGACCTAGGAACACATGGAGAAGAGAGGTACAGGGAGACCAAGGAACACATGGAGAAAAGAGGTACAGGGAGACCAAGGAACACACGGAGAAGAGAGGTACAGGGAGACCAAGGAACACACGGAGAAGAGAGGTACAGGGAGACCAAGGAACACACGGAGAAGAGAGGTACAGGGAGACCAAGGAACACACGGAGAAGAGAGGTACAGGGAGACCAAGGAACACATGGAGAAGAGAGGTACAGGGAGACCAAGGAACACACGGAGAAGAGAACTGGAGACAGACATCAAGGGGATGAAGAAGACATGGAAAGGTCTTGAGCAGACGGCACGGGACAGGAGGACGGCATAAGTTTGTTGAAGGTCTATGTTCCTTTGGGAGCGGAAGTGTGATGATATTGATGATGGGACGATGATTGTGATGATGGGATGGTGATGATGATGGTAATGATGATGGTGATGATGGGATGGTGATGATGATGGTGGTGGTGATGATGATGGTGATGATGGGACGATGATGGTGATGATGGGATGGTGATGATGATGGTGGTGGTGATGATGATGGTGATGATGATGATGGTTTGGTTTGGTTTTAAGGACTATCTTCATTGCACACAGACTACTCCATCAGTGCTCCGATCTCCTCCCTTAGATCACACAAGGAGTATCTCAGCACAGTGCACGAACTCCATAGGCCTGTGCTCCTTTGGGAGCTGAAGTGTGATGATGTTAATGATGGTGATGATGATGGTGTTGATGATGATGGTGATGATGATGAAGTGCTTTTTGCAAACACACTAAAAACAAACAGGCAGTGAAAATGTTGTGCCAGTTATAGTCTTTGGTGCAAGCATTTATACACTTGTAGACATACTGTTTCAGGAATTTATATTAAATTAGGGGAAGATCCCAAAACACAAAGAGAAGGACAGGATGGATACAGATATAACAGCGTGTGGATCTGGTTTAGAACCACTGAGTTCTATAAAGAACTACTTTGATATAATCATGTCTGATTTCAGGTTTCAGAAAATTTAAATTCTGGAATAAGTGTAGCTTTATTGTAACTTTTATCTCTGCTGCACAATCTGCTTCCCACAATTCTATCAAACTGATATGGCCAACACGATCAATAACATGTTAGAATGTTCGATTTCAAGACAAATGTAAACAACTTTTCATATTTTTTTTTAATTTATCAAGTTTAGATGTTTACATTTTATGAAACTTTAGTACTTCTGCTGTCAGATGGTAGAGGATATGATTAACAAAAATTATCTTCATCTATCAACAATTATCTGCGTCTATAAAAAAATGATCTTAAATACATCTGAAAGTACTGACATGTTCGAAAATATAAATGTGACGCGACGGTTAAACCCTGATTGCCTTAAAATCTGACATGTCAGATTAACCTTTGTCAAATAGACTTAGCTTATCCCTAAATTTTTTACTTTCTTTCACTGTGACAAAAGGTACTGAATTGTTAGCAATATCAACATCTCAAAATGCTGACATGTAAACAACTATGTTATGTTGCACCACACATTAGCAATCTCTTGCTGGGGTTATGAACTAGGTCTTCTGTTAGTTTCATCTTATTTCTCATGTCTAAATTTATCTGTGTGCCATGAACTCTGAAAACCTGGGAGTGACAAAATAAACAAATTAACTGAACACACCAACAAAGAACACACTATTTATATTGTTCATACAAGTTGTTATGTCTTCCAAGATAGAAAGATACCATCAGCCACCATGAACACAGAACGCTCCTTGGCTTTTTTTATTTCATGAGCATGGACATAACAGTACAAACAAAACTACACCTGGTATTGTCAAATACTACCTTACCTAAAAGATTCTTTACATGTTCTATGGTTTTAACGATATCGGGTCGTTTCACTGGCAACTTGGCACAGTTGTGATCTTCTTGCACACGATGGCTAAAAATTAAGTCATTAAAAAGCATAAACTTCAGCTGTTGACAGTTGTAAGAAATTTACTGCAAACAATTATCAGAACTAAAACTGTACCAAAATGTTAGAAATACAAATGTTAGAAATACAAATGTTAGAACTACAGGCAGTGCAGACATTAAAATTTGAACAAAACTTTTTACTATAACTGTGAGAAACTGTTTGAGCTATAACAGTACAGAACTGTTAGCATGACAATCATGCCAAACTTAGAACTACAACTCTGCCACAATCTCAAAACTACAACTCTGCCATGATGTCAAAACTACAATTCTGCCACGATGCCAAAACTACAGCTCTGCCACGATGTCAAACCTACAACTCTGCCATGATGTCAAAACTACAACACTGTCACAATGTAAATACTACAACCCTGCCACAATATCAAAACTACAACTCTGCCACAATGTCAAACTTACAACTCTGCCACAATGTCAAAACTATAACCCTGCTATAATGTCAAAACTACAACTCTGTCACAATGTCAAACTTACAACTCTGCCACAATGTCAAAACTATAACCCTGCTATAATGTCAAAACTACAACTCTGTCACAATGTCAAAACTACAATTCTGCCACAGTGTCAAACCTACAACTCTACCACAATGTCAAAACTACAACTATGCCTCAATTTTTACTACAGACAATGACGTATGGATCATGGAAAATTAGAAATATTAATTAATTTATGATTAATTACTTTAGAAACTACTAACTTTTTTCTGGAACTCTAGAGCACACTAACGTAACACAAACTTGGCTTCACATTCCCCTTCCTCACACCAACAATGATTTGATTTCAGTTTAGTTTAGAATCTCCTGCTATTTGCTATTAACTGTAGCTGTGAGATGCAGGTTCCATTCTTGTGCCAGATATGTTACCTGGTTTGTTTCCAGGTCGTGTTTCTTGTAAGTTTTTGCTGACAACATTGATCCGTGTTCCTACTGGACATCTCTTTGCTTAGACACAAGATTTGTATCTGCTGCTGAAGGCATGTGCTGAGAGCTATATTTTGACAAATTATCCGAACCATTATATTTTCTGCCACTCTTTGTAGCTGATGCATAGTGCTGTTTCCACCAACTTCTTGATTTTCTCATTTCTCATTCTATCCCTCTCAGAGTGACATAATTCATTTCTCATTCTATTCCTCAGAGTGACATATTATCTCACCCACCTCATTCTGACAAGATAAACCACAGACAGCTGACATGCTGAAGCCAACAATGTATATTATCTCTTTGACTCCATTACAATGCTCAAAGTGTTGGTCAGATTTGACTCTCATGCTCACAGCATTGTTTTTAGTTTATCATGAATAAACCAAAAATATTGTCTGTTTAATGCAGTTCATATTTTAAAATGCACAAAATGATTTCTGCTACTTTTAAACAACTAATTTGAGTGTAGTTAAGCGTGCGTGTTTTGACGTTATTTTTACAATTTGTGTGACAATTCACGTGTTTGCGTTTTTCGTTGCTATTGCTACAGAAATATGTCAAGCTTTATATTTACAACTTCTAAGTATCCTAAGTGAATAATTGTGTCAAACTACTTAGAAACAATGCTTACACTGACGATGATTGTTTGGTCGTCACAGTTTGTTGTCAAACAATCGGTGCAGAAGGGCTACACACATTAGATTTAGCTGATGAGTGGACCTAGTCCTATTCAGGCTGATCGAAAAGCAACAGAACTAGACCTCTAGTAACATCTAATCACTAGTCCTAGGTAGAAGATGAAGCTAGGGATACTATTAAAACCTTAAACAAGTGTAAAAGCTTTTAAGAGATGTTATTCTTCTTTATTTGTTTGAAAATTATGTAATGCAATATTGTATAATTTTCTTTTTATTCCTATAAGGGACCACAGTAAAAATTGGTGAGAATAACACTAAATGTACTAACTGTGACCATAATCAATGTTTTATTACTTCGTAAATGGATTACCTCAATGTTTGAAGACTAAAAAGAAAGTTTTATTGCCTGCAACAGTAAGTTGTTTTGGTAAGCTCATATTCTACTATGAACTTTATAGTGTTTTTTTTTTCAATTTACATGCAACATATTTTAAGTATATCGAACGTACTTGTATCAATACTACAAAAGACACTATATATTATAATTCTCTATTTCCCTACAGTTTAATATATAATAATATATGCATGTTCACAGAAGAGATTTACATAAAATTTACATTAAAAGATAATACACTTCACCGTTTAGAATTCTTCAAAAAATAATCATGGCACAGGGTGGAAAATAATTACAGAAACAAAGAGTTAATAACAGCAACATAAATGTTAAGCCAACGTACCGGAGACATAAATTTAACCCACAGTGATGACACTCAAACTGGGCCAGCTCATGCTTATCGCAAGAAGGGACTGCACACGGAAATGATTTATCTACCACATGCTGTGATGGTTCATGCTGAGGCACCTGATATAAGAAAAGGAAAATAATGACCAATCTTATAGTAACTTTCACAAGTTTATCACTTGTATATAACAAGTTTATCACTTGTATATAACAAGTTTATCACTTGTATATTTATATCTTACTTATTTATGACAAAATCTCACAAAATCTGGAACATGTCGACATTCTTAGATACTGCTATTTCAAGAAACATTTTTCAAAGACCTCTGTAATAATGAAATAAAAATTACATGTCATGTGCAAGCTTCATCTTGTATGTTTGAGATTGTAACTGATGTAAAAGACTACTTATTTGATTTAATGATAGTGTTCCTGGAACTGTAAAGAAGTGTTGTCAAGTTTATTTAATCTGTATCAAGAGTGAGACTATAGCCTTCCTTCTACACCTAACGAGCTATCACGTCTTCCATCCTGTGTACATGATTGCTGTGTGTATTGTCTATCATAACATGCCACAAGCGCCCCTTTTCCCTGCTCCGTTACACTTTTGAAATCAGAAAATTTTGAGGAAAGTTATATGTGTTTGAAGAATGTATGCCCCAGATACTAACCCCAGACATGTGCCAGTGGAATAGAAAGTGAGGCAAAGATGCAGGTGTTGGATGGGACACACACTGTGGAAACCAGATGATAGCATTACAAGGCAGTACCTGGAATTCCAGGGTTAGAGAAATGGAGGTTGACATACGAACACGCAGAGAAGGGAACTGGTGATAGACATGACAGGGACAAAATGGACATGGAAAGATCTTGAATGGACAGCACAAAACAGGAAGGACTGAGATCCACGTCAAGCTGTTGGGTGATGAAATAAATGTCCTAGATGTCATATGTCAGAAAATTTGAAGTTTAACAGTCAGACCCTATTGATTTTTCTGAAAGGGTAAGTGCTTTGAATTACATATTAAGTGTACCTAAGACCAGTATGGTCAAACGTAACCTATACTATCTGATAGCAGAGAATCTGACATTTCATAAATTATAAACATCTCAAAATGTGCCATCTGGTGAAAGGGTTTTTGTGTGTGTGTGTTTTTATAAAAATTATATATGATGACACAATACAGAATGGTAGTGGACTGTTTTTATTGTGTATGGTTTTAACAGTTTGGAAAGCTTAAACAACAAATGCAAGAAACATATAATACAATAGATGAACAGGCAAAATATTGTAGGTCTTACCACAGTGCAAGTATGTTGGTCTTTGGATCTGTGCTGTAAACTGTGAACATAAATACAATGTGTAAATATAAAGCTGCAGAAACAGACATGATGTGTAAATATAAAGCTGTAGAAACAGACATAATGTGTAAATATAAAGCTGTAGAAACAGACATAATGTGTAAATATAAAGCTGCAGAAACATACATTATGTGTAAATATAAAGCTGTAAAACAGTCATGTGTAAATATAAAGCTGTAGAAATAGTGTGTAAATATAAAGGTGCAGAAACAGAAATAATGTGTAAACATAAAGCTGTAGAAACAGGCATCATGTGTATATATAAAGCTGTAGAAACAGACATACATCATGTGTAAATATAAAGCTGCAGAAACAGACATCATGTGTAAATATAAATCTGTAGAAACAGACATGATGTGTAAATATAAAGCTACAGAAACAGACATGATGTGTAAATATAAAGCTACAGAAACAGACATGATGTGTTAATATAAATCTACAGAAACAGACATTATGCATAAAAATAAAGCTGTAGAAACAGATATAATGTGCAAATATAAAGCTGTAGAAACAGACAATGTATAAATATAAAGCTGTAGAAATAAATATGATGTGCAAATATAAAGCTGTAGAAGCAGACATAATGTGTAAATATAAAGCTGTAGAAACAGACATTATGTGTAAATATAAAGCTGTAAAACAGACATAATATGTAAATATAAAGCTGTAAAGTAGTCACAATGTGTAAATATAAAGCTGTAGAAATAAACATCATGTGTTAATATAAAGCTGCAGAAACAGATATCATGAGTAAATATAAAGCAGCAGAAACAGACATCATGTGTGAATATAAAGCTGCAAAAACAGACATCATGTATAAATATAAAGCTGCAGAAACAGACATAATGTATAAATATAATGCTGTAGAAACAGATATAATGTGCAAATATAAAGCTGTAGAAATAGACATCATGTGTAAATATAATGCTGTAGAAATAGACATGATGTGTAAATATAAAGCTGTAAAACAGACATAATGTGTAAATATAAAGCTACAGAAACAGACATTATGTGTAAATATAAAGCTACAGAAACAGACATCATGTGTAAATATAAAGCTGTAGAAACAGACATCATGTGTAAATATAAAGCTACAGAAACAGACAGCCATGTGTAAAAAAGTTGAATACGTTAAAAATTCCACGGCAGTTGGAAATCGTAAAGAGTAAGCTGTTAGGCCGGTGCCCTGGCAAAATTTAAAAATTAGAAACCTTCCCACCACAAAAATATTTATAGAATGTGTGATTCCTATATACACACACTGGGAATCTCGCTGGTGCTACAGAGTTCATGCACTGTGCTGAGATCCTCCTTGTGTGATCTAGGGGAGGAGATCGGAGCACTGATAGAGTTGTCCATGTGCAATGAAGATAGTCCTTAAAAACCAAACCAATCCTGTAGCAAGGGTATCGAATAAGCAGTGATTCCATGTTCCTCAAGAAGCCAACAATGTATGTTCAGTATACGGGTGATGGCTGATAAAAAGTCACATATTGGTATCCACGGAAGATATTTACAGAATCCAAAATGATGTAATGTTGAATTATGCCATGTGAGATCAATGACCTTGACAACATAGGATAAAGATCAGAGGTCCACTTAAATTTGATTATGATTGGATATTATAAATGTATGCTATTATTTTACCTTGAAAAAGTTGCATGCTTAAATAGTGCTCAAAGTACATGTACGAATGAAATGATACAGTATGCAAGATGGCAGAGAGAGGAAGGGTAGAATGTTAGACGGGCCTGCGTGCCCTATTCTTAACCCTTTAAAAATAAAGTTTGTTCATTCTTTCTGCCACTTTCACCACCTCCTTCTGTCTACATCTCTCATCCTTCTGTTCTCTTATAGTATCTTTCCTATTTGTGTTCCTTGGTTCCCCCCTTTTCTTCTTTCTCTGAGAGTCCATACAAGTGCCTGAAGAGTTATGTTAGTAGCAGGTTTCCTCAGACTTATGTTTGAGCTGTCTCCACTTCTCCCTTCCTATCTGTTGCTCATCAGACTTGTTTTTGCTAGACCATAAGGCCGTTTATGTTTGAATATGTGCCCTAATACAGGCATACCTGCTTTGCGACGATTCGCTTTCCAACGCTTCGCTCATATGACGGTTTTAAATTGTGAATTTACCCTGAGTATCTGACAGCTGCCTCGCTGATAGATGGTTTAGCGGCGTGATGCAGCGAGCTTCCTGCTGGACTTTGTTTACAAACATGGTACGTGCTGCATTTCTGTATTACGATCTGTGATTTAGTGAATTATGAACTGCTTATGACTATTATTTTCTTTTACTGTTGTCAATAAAATTTAAAATAAATTAATAATGGCAGATAAAAGTGAAAAGAGAAGTCGTAAGGCAATTATATTAGATACACAATTTCCAATTATTAAATTTAGTGATGAAGGTGTATCGAAAAGTGAAACAGGCCAAAAGCTAAACTTATCTCGCACTACTGTTGTTACTGTCGTTAAAAACAAACTTTAAGACTACAGCATGGCAAAATCGCATGCACATAATATTTACTTTAATTATAAATGCTTTATTTACGTCATTTATGTACATATGTGATGATTGCAGTACAGTATGTGCATCGGCAAGTGAAAAAAGGCAATGATTCGCTCTGAGACAAAATTTGCTTTATGAGAACGGTCTGGAACCTAACATGTCGTATTAGTAGGGTATGCATGTATGGACATTATGTCTAGGTTGAACAGGGCAAACCTGGCCAAAACAAAGTAAAACTCCTATAAGTCAGCAGACTTTTGTTAGCTGTGTTCCACATATCTGGATTCTGTCCGTCTCCTTGCAAGCAACTAGAAAACAGAAAAACAACAGAATTGATAAGCTTACCGGGGACTCGAACCCAGAACCATCCAAACGGCACCACTTCATTGCTACTGGAGTGAATCGTGACTGAGCATCACGCTAATGTCCACTGTCCACAAAGCACTATTTCTGTGGTGCCTAACTGGCAGTAAGCTTAGTCACAATTCACTGCCGTAGCAAGGCAGTGATGCTATTTGAATGGCCTAGGTTCAATTTCAACTTCTTCATTTCTTATGAGTACCTGCAACACAACTTTTGTGATCTTTCTCAAGCGTCTGCCAATGAATGTCTGTATTTTCTTTCTTACAAGTGTCATGCTAATAAATCTACGCCAGGTTTACATTAGTTCTATTGCTTGTTAATTTACATACCAAAATGTCAGCCCACATCCATCACATTGAAAAGGCAAAAAATCTGTCAAGAATAAACAATACAATCTGTAAGCACGAAGTCAAGATTTATGTATTCATTCATCACCATTCAATTTCCGAGGGCGTACAGGCCTTGAACCAACTTATGCTAAGTCATTTATATATTAGTTCTTAGTAGATGTTCTAAAATACTGATTCTCGTTTTGCCAAGATATATATATATATATATATATATATATATATATATATATATATATATATATATATATATATATATATATATATATATATATATATATATATATATATATATATATATATATACGAGTTGTGTTCAAATGAAACCCGTCCCAGTGGCTTTATAAC
Organism: Oreohelix idahoensis; assembly: GCA_024509875.1. Classification (NCBI taxonomy): domain Eukaryota; kingdom Metazoa; phylum Mollusca; class Gastropoda; order Stylommatophora; family Oreohelicidae; genus Oreohelix; species Oreohelix idahoensis. The sequence goes on from JAMPIV010021475.1 coordinate 510,303, forward strand.
AAATATATGTAAGGTACATCAGCAGGAGTAGTAGAATTAAATACAGCAATTGTTATGAAGCAAGTACTCACTGGGGTCCTTTAGAAATAGTCACCATAGGCATTCAGACACGCATCCCACTGCATGGGTAGACGGCGGATGCCGTCCGAGAAAAATGACTTTGGTTGCTTATTGAACCATTTGGTCACCGAGGCCCTGACGTCTGCATCGGAGTCGAATCGTTGTCCCTTTAGAGATTTTTTTAAGGGTCTGAACAAATGAAAGTCACATGGTGACAGATCGGGGCTGTAGGCTGGGTGTGGCAGAACTACCCACCTTTTCCTTGCTAACGCTTCCTGTACAATGTTCGCAACATGTGGACGAGCATTGTCGTGCAACAGAATCACACCACGCGAAAGTATGCCGGGTCGTTTATTCTTGATGGCTGTATGCAGGTTCTCTAGTGTGTCTTTGTAGCGGATGGCATTGATGTTCACGCCAGGCTCTTTAAAGTCTACCAATAGAAGCCCTTCATGGTCAAAAAATGCGGTCAGCATAACCTTACCGGCGGAAATCTGTGACTTGAATTTTTTGGACGGATTCCTTATCACACCGGCCATTATTTTAACGGTCTGCAGCACAACCAATGAATACTAGAAGAATGAACACTTACACACTTGTACATTCGTATGTGCTTATTACGTCAGATGTGATGTCATCATGCTCCTCCTACAAATGTCCACTTGGCGCAGCACGGTCGGGTTTCATTTGAACACGCCTCGTATATATATATATATATATATATATATATATATATATATATATATATATATATATATATATATATATATATATATATATATATATATATATAATAATAATAATAGCCCCTTCAGTCATAACTGACTATGGGAATGCGCCCCTGAGGTGACAGCCCTCAGCTGCTTATTTTCCTGGTGCTCCTTTCGACGTTTTCTCCTCACCTCTGCTTCTTGTGTGAGCCTCTCTTCGCCCAATCTGAGGTGGCGCCGTAAATAGCATCGCCACTTAGTGCGATCGGCAGCTTCATCCTCCCATGCTGCTGGATCCATGTCCAGTGCCCTCATATCTCTCTTGCACACATCTTTGAACCTCAGCTGTGGTCGCCCAACTGTTCTCTTGCCATCTGCTAATTGTCCGTAGAAGATATCTTTTGGGATGCGACCATCTTCCATGCGGCGAACATGGCCAAGCCAGCGAAGTCTGCGTTGTCTAAGAAGCGTATACATACTTTGAAGGCCAGCACGTGACAACACCTCGACATTTGTCACTTTATCTTTCCACGAGATGCCGAGGATGCGGCGTAGACACCGCAAATGGAAGGTATTGAGCCTTCTTTCTTGCATAGCATAGGTCGTCCAGGTCTCGCTGCCATATAGGAGTGTGCTGGTGACGCAGGCATTATATACCGCAGCTTTGGTCTTCATTGTGAGTTTAGAGTTTCCCCAAACACGCGATGTGAGGCGGGCAAAGGTAGCTGCAGCTTTGCCAATGCGGCTGTCGATTTCTGTATCCAGTGAGAGTTTGTCATTGATGGTAGACCCTAGGTATGTGAAGTGGTGCACCACTGCCAATTCATAGTTATCGATAGTGATAACTGGTGCAGCACCCACATCCTGACTCAGCACATTCGTTTTCTTTAGACTTATTGTGAGGCCAAAGTCCTTGCATGCTTTAGTGAAGCGATTCATCAAGCTCTGAAGCTCCTGTTGGCTTTGAGTGACGACTGCAGCATCATCAGCGAACAACAAGTCTCTTATAGTGACCCTTCTGATTTTTGTTTTTGCCTTCAGCCTTGAAAGATTAAACAGACGGCCATCTGACCTAGTGTGAAGGCATATTCCTTCAGTTGCATCTCTGAACGCATGTTTCAAGAGTAAGGCAAAGAAGATTCCGAAGAGGGTTGGAGCCAGAACACAGCCTTGTTTAACGCCACTTCGTATATCAAAGGGCTGTGACGTGCTTCCAGCATATTGGACTGTTCCCTTCATGCCGTCATGGAATGACTTTATCATTTCCAGCATTTATACATTTATACATTCACAACAAGTAGGTCTGAAAATACACAGGGGAAAACACAAAGATAATGAGGATAAATGCAAGAAAGGATAACAAGGTTGAACTTGAGGAAGCAACACTAAAAGATGTAGAATTGTACACATATCTTGGCAGAAATATAGACAAAGTTGGAGGGACAGACAATGATATCAAAATAAGAATACAAAAAGCAAGAGGAGCTTTCATCGCATTGGGAAATATATGGAGATCAAGAGAAATCAAGTCAAACATGAAAATAAGAATCGTCAACTCAAATGTGAAGTCAGTCCTGTTGTATGGCTCTGAGACATGGAGAACAACAAAAACAACAACCAAAAAGCTACAGACTTTAATAAACGAGTGCTTGCGTAGAATAGAAGGACTGAAATGGTATGACAAAGTCATAAATGTGGAATTGATGACAAGAACCAGACTAATGCCAGTTGAACAAGAGATGAGAAGAAGAAGCTGGCGATGGATAGGACACACATTGAGGAAACCTGTTGATAGCATTACAAGGCAGTCCTTGTTCTGGAATCCCCAGAGAAAGAGAGGCAGAGGTTGACCAAAAAACACACGGAGAAGAGAACTGTATACAGAGGTGAAAATGATGAGGAAAACATGGAAAGAACTTGAGCGGATGGCACAGGACAGGATGACTTGTCGTGTTTGTTGGAGGCCTATGCTCCTTGGGGAGCTAAAGAGTATTATAGTAGATATTCTAAAATAATGGAATCTCAATGATATTTTGACCTGAGTGCATTTCACTAACATCACAAATAGAAATAATTACATTCTGCCTTCTTTTAATTTTAAAAACAACAAAATCATACACTGACAAATTAACACATTAACTACCGCAAGCCACTGTCAGCGGCTCACAAAATAAACACATTTGGACCGCAAGCCGCTCAGAGCGCCAATCTAATTTTAGTAATAAAATGAATGAAAAATGTACTGAAACACTTTCTGATCTGGTTCGATATTTTAAGTTGCCACCGGAAAACAAATTCCCAAAGCATGGTTGTTGTAGAACACTGAAAAATGTATATTATGTTCATATTTTTCAGCGTTTTGGGTTAGTTACCAAATCGTTCAAAACTCTTTACCGTGGCAACTAGTGATAGGACTACAAAAAATGCGTGTGCATCTCGTCTAACGGCTGAATAGGATTGAAACGTGTTTCAACAATTGACTGATAGATCTAGCAATGAGGACAAGAGTGAAAACGGTGTGCACGTTGATTGAAACTGTGATTTTGATAGAGATGGGGCGCAAGCAGTTATAATTGTGAAAATATTGCAAGTCTTCGGCCATCGGAGGGCTGTTAAATAGCAACAACCTCTATTAGAGTTACAATTGGTGCTTATTGTAATAGTACATTCATTTATCTTTAAAATGATGTGTAATTCATAAAAATCTGTAAACAATTACAAAAACTACAGCTTACATTGTGCAAACACCTACAGGATGAAAATGGGAAAAAAATTTAATTCGGCCACATTGTGTTTTTCAATTCAGTAGTTAATGTGTTAAGCGTTATTAAGGGCAGAAAATTTTAGGTCATTAAATTTTTTTTAAATATGAAAACTGGTATTTGCCTATTCTATGATTAATTTCAGATCACTGAATCTACATGCTTCAAATTCATCTGTGGGACCCATAGATGCAGCAATAGAGAATGCAGTCAGCGACCCATAGCTTGACTGCTTGCGTCAGGGTCAGCGAACCAGAGCTGACTAAGACCCTACTCCACCTCCACTTGGTGGTCCAGGAAACAGGCTGCATCACTGCAGTCTGGCTGAGAGAGTAGGGATCAAAGAGGGAAGGCAAACCCGGTCCCAAAAAATGCCATGCTGAAGTCAGATGTGCCGGCTGAAAGGGGCAGATATTGCAGCTCCGCTTTAAACAGACACAACGCAACCAACGTCCTTTTCAGGACGAACGAGGAAGAAGAAGAAGAAATTCATCTGTCAGAACGCATTTTAAAAAGGTGCATTTTGACTTTGAACTACGTATTTTGTTATTAAACTGCATGGAAACATAGCTGACATTAAGGAGCAAGAATAAAGAGGGGGATGACATGGATGGCACAGGCAGAGACAACGATCAAGTAGGTGACCACAGGGAGATTGAGCACCTATGGGTTTGCCTGGAGTGCAATGATGTCGATTCTGTTCAACATTAACAATATTAAAGTGTGATTTTTTTTTATTGAAGACAACCATTAATTTTTTAGAACCTTGTTTGGTGTTACTAGTTTTCTATAACCAGCTTAAGTATTCATCAATGATCTTCAGATTCATCAAAAATTTTCCGTAGAATATTACAACTTTTGTGAAAACAGTTTTCTAGTATCTTATCTAAACACTGATTTACTGCTGAGTGACGTGTACAACTGTACAGCACAAGCATTCACGTCCTTTACCGCAGAATGTACTGAAATTACTGCATCGGATGAAATGAAGGACAGTGAGTTGTGTTCTTTTATGTCATACAAATAAGTCGCCGATGTCGTAAGGGTCTGGGTTATGGTTAGGGCTTAGGGTTCGGTTTAGGATTCCTTAACCTAACTCTTTTTACTGCATCTCTGAATTCTTCTTTAAGGCTGTATCAAACAGACGGCCCACTGTTCTTCACTTCAACCATTGCATCTTTTGGTATACAATGTTAAATGATAAGGTAATGTGAGAAAATGAATATGAAAATTATTCTTTCTTATAAGGCCTCTGTCATAACTTTAATCACTGATGACCATTTTAAAATAAGGCATATTCTGTATAACAGGTCTGTATTTCAGAGCTGGCATTTGCTGATGATGTTGCCCTGATTGCTAAATCAGAGGCACATCTTCAATCCAACCTGCTAGTCTGGAAGGAAGAGCTGGAGAAGAGAGGGATGATCATAAGCAGCTTGAAAACAAAAACCTTGGTGATATCTTTAGAAAGGAAAGAAGACATCAGATTAAGCTGGTGTCGTGGTTGAGTTAGAGTGTAGAGTATTTGTCAAGTTGGACAATAGTAGTGAAATCAACAAGGGATAGTGGACTGACAGAGTTATAGATTACACATAGATAAAGTGTAATAGGAGATGGACTTGAGACAAACCTGGAGAAGATTTATTAAAGTTATCACTCTCTCCAAGCCCTCAACTCACTTTTATAGTCTAAGCACCTCCTGCTCTCACTCTTTTCTCTTAATCATACACAGAGAGTATAGCAAAGAGCTGAAAAATGTAAATTATGGATGGAAGGGTCGTGAACAGCGCATTAATAAATGTGTAAACTTTATTAAATGAAGAAGCATGTATGAAAATAACGCATTTCATCACCAACAACATAAATTACATCCTGTAGTGGGTTTGATGGTATTGTATGATGGTGATATTACTAAATGTAATTGTATGAGGCCAGCTGTGAAGGCTCCTGAGATAAAATGTAGTTGTGAGTTGTCAGAAGGCCTTTCTTGCTACCACTACGACCTCACACTCAATTTTTTTCTTAAAGAATGTGGCTACGTAAAGTGTCTAGGGTAATGATATGTAGTGTGGTGTGATAGTTTATAAATACACCCACAGATAATTAAGAAGACTAATAATATTAACAAATGTTAAAATACTCTGAACTAACTCACGTGTGTAAAATTTTTTGATAGAATTATATTACATTTATTTTGTTCTGGATCAATTTTTAGGTTGACCAGAACTTAAAAGGATTTAGAGATTATGAAAGAAATGCATGGAATATTATATCATAAATGCAATAGTGTACATATATATGTACTATACTAGTTAGTTTTATTAAAATGTTCTAGTAGTCATCTACTTGGGAGGATAGTTAATGTTTGTGCTGTTGGGGTGGCCTCATCACACCTGTCTATATTGACTACACAGTGTCCAGAAAATGGTGGGAATTTTATGGGGTATTAGTAACTAAAGGGCTTTGGTGAATGTCCAGCAGACCAGAGGCTCACTCATCTTGTAGTTGTATCTCTGGTGCTGAAATCTGGTGGTCCCACCTCTCCGTGCTGGCGGGCAATAAAGGTGGTCTCTGTCACAAGTACTGCACAGATACACTCGAGTAAAGTCACCAACTGAATAGACACTGCTTTGTTGACAACTGAAACTCACAGCTCTGCAATCAAAGTATGGGCCATGTGTCAAAATCTATTCTCTACCCACGTCTGGACACAACACTGACACAACAACCACATCATACAGACAGGTCAGATCTCTCTGACCAAACAGCACATTTACCATGGTGGTTTTACATCAGATAGGTCCTCCCAGACTATAGATTCTGAAAAATATTTATTAGTTTTCTGCCCTAAAAGAGGATAGGTAATATGTTTCATTATTCTCAACACTTGATCTGTCTTGCCTAACCCTTGCTGGAGTTTATGTATATTGTTGGTCCCTAGACCCTGACTAGGGCGGGGGGTCTAGAGCAAATCCCTACTTGTTTGTAAGGCTAGATTTCGATATGGCAGTATCAAATCACTCGAACATTAAACAATATTCATACAAAGAAATAATTTCAATCTTACCAGATTATGAATAAATAACACAGAAATGCTAGCAAAACTCAGCTGAGCTGCTGGCTATAGTATGGCGTCCCTGAATTTATTTCACTTTCTTTCATATGGAAATCACCACACTTTAAAATCTGTGTCTATCACTGAACAACTATTGAAGAATGGCCCCACTTGCGCGTCTGAGCGCTAATAATGATTGTCTGTGGCCAATCACTGCCTAGGTTTATTTTAAATTCAAATTTCCTACCCTAAAGTCATTTCAGTCATGCTTCAGTCAAGTATGGATGGTTATCTGTTAGTCTGTCCATCTCTACTTGTGTTTCTACAAAAATGTACTTGATTTTTGAACCAACCTTTCTCTCCCCTCCAAAATTTTGTCGTTAAAAGTTATTTTTAGACACAGCCACCACAATATCCCTTCTCTTCCATACTACGTAGATTTGAACACCTGCGTCTCAAGGTCGTGTTTTTTTGTGCAAATAGCGACACTTTTTATTCAATACAGTCTGTCGTTGATGTGAACAACACTGTCTTTTGTCATTATCTTCATTATTATCTATCCGTTTGTAAAATTAAGAACATATTAGTTCACTGCTCAGAATGGGCCATCCGGCCAGCTAATTTTTATATTCCTAACATTAATATTAAGAAAAAATTACTTTTTAAATTTTGTAATATTTCAACATCTGCGTTTAGCCGCTGAATTCAAATCAAAGGCTTGGTATCGCGCAAAAGCGTCCAATAAATGACTGTGGCGTAACATATCTATGGTCCCTTCTGTCGAGTTGCTTACTTTTTATGTCAACTTGGGAAACGTGACTTTTCTCCGTTTCCCCCCCAATTGCGTCTCCTTAGCCTTTCTAGCCTCACGCAATCTTTCCAGTCATATTTTTTCCTTTTTGATCCGCCGTTCCCCTCCTGTCTAGCAAGTCAATTTTTATGGAGGATGATGACCCGCGGTCTAGGCGATCATGTACTATTCGCAGCCTACGCATTATGTTTTTATCCTTACGTGTTATCTTTGGAGGTATTTTACCGTTGTATCTCTGTTAATTTCACTACACATCCAAAAATCTCAATAATCATCAATAGTCATCAATAATCATCAATAACCACAATAATCATCAATAGTCATCAATAATCACAAATATGCAAATACACACCCACAAACACACACACCACCAGTCATAAAAACTGTAGAACACAGAGAAATGAATAAACTGAGTGTCAGTCCGTCCGCTTTTGTGGGACCAAATGTGCCAGCTCCAGAAAGTGTCTTTACGTAAATATATACTCCATGGGGGATGGAATTGACCTGTAAAACTTTCCTTGTTGGTGCTAACTTTGGTGACCTCTAATTGCGTGAGGTGGGCTGGAAGACTCTATTTACCTCTGGTTTACCAAATGAATAAACTGCGTGTCAGTCTGTCCGCTTTCGTGGGACCAAATGTGCCAGCTCCAGAAAGTGTCTTTACGTAAATATATACTCCATGGGGGATGGAATTGACCTGTAAAACTTTCCTGTAGGTGCTATCATTGGTGACCTCTAATTGCGTGAGGGGGGCTGGAAGACGCTGTTTATCTCCTGCTGACCAAATAAACAAACTGAGTGACAGCCTGTCCGCTTTCGTGGGACCAAAGGTGCTAGCTCCAGAAAGTGTCTTTACGTAAATATATACTCCATGGGTGATGGAATTGACCTGTAAAAACTTTCCTTGTAAGGGCTAAACGTTGGTGACCCCTAATTGCGTGAGGTGGGCTGGAACTCTGTCTATCTTTGGCTGGCCGCTCCTAAGTGCGAGGTTTTACATAACCCAGGATTACACCAGACGAAGCTATTTGGGGACAAAGCATCCCAGGCGCTCTTATCCGGCGCTATTGCTTGCTTGGCATTAAATCCAGTTTGGGCTTGCTTGACTGTGGCTTGACTGAGTGCCCCGTTTAGGCACACAAAGGCTGGTGATTGAAATTCTACTATTGTTAAGGTCAAAGGGAAGTGATCTGTACTATGCTGATTGTACAGAGTGAATTGAGGGTTGTGGCGCTTGTTGGCTTGTTTGATTGTAAGTTGTTTAAACATTTATATGTTAGAAAACAGAGAGTACAGAAAGCGTTGTGAGCGCTAGTCATTTAGTTATTCTGTACTGGTTTCGGGCTGTAGTGAATAGCTATTGGCTAGTCCGTGAATAGCCGAGTCCGGTGACTGTTTGAGCGGGAGATGTCTGTTCCCGTGGAGTCTGAGGAGGAGTCTTAGTTTGGGCGTTGACTGGAGAGTCAGCCCTGTGTCTTGTGTGTGTTCCCAGGGTAGTGTTCGGGAAAGATGTTGATTATTTAGGCAACCACCATCCTTTTCAGGGCGAACGAAGAAGAAGAAGAAGATTATTTAGGTGTACCTGTGGATTTTGGTACAGGCATCATTGCCTATTATTTGCCTATTTATTTGTGATTATCTGCAGATAAGAGAACTTTATTTAAGGAGATGTTCCTAAGGCCTTGGAGTGTAGGCGAGATTATTGCAAACTGCCGGGTGTGCAGTCTTGTGAGAAATCGCTAAAAGAGGAGTATTATTTGGAGACCTTATAACTATCAGTACTGCGATTGCCAGCAGTCTTCTTGATGGATTAACTAGCGCTAAGATGTAATGTATTTGGAGGTCTTATAACTATCAGTACTGCGATTGCCAGCAGTCTTCTTGATGGATTAACTAGCGCTAAGATGTAATGTATTTGGAGGTCTTATAACTATCAGTACTGCGATTGCCAGCAGTCTTCTTGATGGATTAACTAGCGCTAAGATGTAATGTATTTGGAGGTCTTATAACTATCAGTACTGCGATTGCCAGCAGTCTTCTTGATGGATTAACTAGCGCTAAGATGTAATGTATTTTTGAGGCCAAATAACTATTAGTACTGCGATTGTCAGCAGTCGTTCTGGTGGATTTACTGATGTAACATTAGAACTGTGATGTAAACAGGGTTTACATCATACTGGAGAGCTATGACATTCTGCGCAATTGATTATTATCGGATTTTTGTATGCTGTTGTACCTGTGTAGTGTATCGTACCTGATTGATGTTACTGTGTGAATAAATTATGTGCTGTCAATTGGAAATGAACACCAGTCTGATTCGTTGGTCTATGCTTGACAGTACAGTGTGAGTGACTGTACCTTCCATACCACTCACCACAGACTTTATACACAGTGACAGTACAGTGCTAACCCATTTATGAACTGCAACATTTATTTTGGTGATCTTCAACAGTGGTGGCAAAAAAACCACTCCCAAAAAAAATAGGAAGGTTTCAACTATAGACATGCTGGGCTGATTGATATGCTGGAAGCCGCATTGCTCTGACTGGTAATCCAATAGGCGAGTAGGAAACTACTACTGCAATAGATGATTTCAGATTTAGCGTTGGCTCGTTGCACTGTGTGAGCTTAACTTGGCGTTGACAAAGGGTTTTGGTTCAGGTATTTGGGGTTGACAACTCGTGAATGCTAGGTGTTACTCAGAAACCCTCTAGAACGAAGAGAATGGGACGTTCTTCGCCTGACTGGAATGTTGCTCTAGCGATTCGGTATCCCTGAAACCCAAGAAAATGCCAAGAAATAGGCAAAAACATTTAGTTCTGTGTTAATGTTTGCCTTATTTCCATAAGGGTCTATCTCGGGCAGGAAACGTTTACGAGTGTGTTTGACGTATTAAAATTCTCAAGTCTTATAGTTTACAAACAACGCTACCCGGGACACCTGCATAGCCTGATTCTACAGATGTATCGGCGTAATGTGTAATAAAGAGTAAGACAGAGGTTTCTTTGGAGACTACATCAAAGACAACAGACCCTGTGCGAAAGTTCCCCAGATCGGCGATGCAAAATATTATGGTCTAGGGCCACAACAAATCTCTCCTGAATTGAAGATCAAACTCGTTTACCAACCTCAGAAGATTGGTCCCTGCTAACGAGCCGTTTCTTTCACAGAAACCCTTTCGCTCGTTCAAACACTCTAAGCGTAACAGAAATGTTTCTCTGGTCAAACGTACCACAGGTGCGTTTAAATAACATTACGTTAACTGACCGTTGAAGGAATTTAGTTCTGAAGGCCAGCCAGAACGTAAACAAACCCCGGGTGGGTTTGAGAAAGGGGGAAAAAAAATAGGGCCACAAAGGTAGAAAAGAAAATACCAATGTCTAGGAAAACAGAACATTAAAAGAGTAATAACTTATGGAACGGAATGGTAAAATAAATTATCAATCACTGTGACAGCTGGGAGAACAGGTCTTGGAGCAGGTCGACCACTTTAAATACCTTGGAGCTGTCATAGACCGGAAGGGAGGCATCAAAGAAGAGTTGGCTACCCAAAGAGCAGCAGCTGGGAGACTTTTTCAAGCCATAAATCGAGGATTCCTCAGCCAAAGAGAAGTTGGTAAGAAGACGAAGATACCTGTATACCGCTCAACCTATGTCCCAGTCTTGACATATGGATGCGAGTCATGAGCAATGACTACAACCCACAAAAGCCAGATCCAAACCTCAGAAATGAGGTATCTGAGAAAGGTGGTTGAAGTAACAAGAAGAGACATGGTCCGCAACCAGATGATACGTCAAGGCCTAAAAACCCAACCCCTGCAGACACAAGTAGAACAGTCCCAACTGAGATGGTTTGGCCATGTCTGCAGAATGGGAGAAGATCGGCTACTACAGCAAGCATGGGAAACTAAGAGCCAGGGATCCAGACCTCCAGGACGACCAAAAGTCAGCTGGGAGGACAACATTAGACAATCTTTGAAGGACCGAGGACTAGAATGGAACCAAGCCAGGAGGAAGACAGCCGATAGAATAGTATGGTGCTCTCTCTTACAAACCTCTCCACCTCACGGTAGAAGAGAAACGACTAAGTAAGTATATTCTGTATATATTACAGTTCGTGACAAAAGAAATTAAGAAGTTGGTGAGAACAGCACCATGCACCCACTACAGTGGCAGAAAGTAAAATGGTACGTCTGCTGTCAGGATGAAGTCAAATCAACTACCATCATGAGCCTTCAACTGCAGCGGATCTGGTTGGTTACAGGGCAAGGGTACACCCAAGAGAAAGGTGGGCAGATAAGGTTAAGTAATTACAAGGAATATGGTGAGACAACAACACAACTAACTCAGGAGCAAAAATAGTATCTCTCTACGATGCTAAACGGCACACATGCGGGCAGAGAAAGTTAAATGAAAATAATGTACTATACTATACTAAGGTTACCATTTTTTCAGATTTGGCCATCTTTTCGTGACCGAACTGCGCATCCTGCCGGATTTTTTTATAATGTTTAAATATTTGGCTTTTTTGCAATTTTAATAAATTTTATGAAAAATGCCATTTTAAAAATTCCACATTTGAGTTTCAGATCCGACAACTGACTTAAAGTCACCATCTCCACATCATGCAGCAAATAATTTATCAACAATCCCATAATCTTTCAAACTGTTGAATTGTTTAAAGAGATTATCATTATTTTTTAACCCAGCGTTTGCAATTTTTGCTCTGTCTGTTTTTTGCCCCCTGTTAGGAAAAAAAAAAAACCACTTTGAATGACAGTATGGTATAAGGCTTAGTCAATTAAAAACCCTGTCATCTATTGTTTGTGTGCATAGGTGACACATTTGTGTTAGTAACAAATAAAGATGCTGCTGATAAAAAAAAAACACACACACACACACACACCTGCAAACATGAAAACAGAAAAGTAACAAGAATGCACTTGCAAGTGCAAGTGCGCAATCAAAGTGACATTTTTTTTAAAACAAAAGAAACAAGCATGAAAAAGAATGAAGTTGCTGCTACAGAAAGCCCTTTTGCTTTTCATAATGTGAAACATCACAATAGTTTCTATTCAATGTGTTGTACTTCACAACGCTGTCCTGGAGTCAGAAGTAGTCAAACAAATTTGCACGCGTCAGAACCAAAGCAACCTCTATTTTCATTTCTGTCACTGCAGAGCACTGGACTGATACATTTTATTTTTAAAGACTCAAAAGAAAACAGCGTTGCTTATTATAACATATAACAACAAACACAGTTGGCTCGGAAGATTTGTATCATCTTAATATAGCTATAGACGCAAAATCAAGGTGATTTGATGACGTTGTTTGATATGTTTTTAAAAAAATGAACTTTGTCTTCCTTTTTACGTTGAACGGTGTGGTAATCTTATACTATAGGCCTACTCGTGAACTAGTTCAGTGTAGGCCTACCGTGTAGTTGAGCTTCGTGCTTACAGACTGTAGGCCTATTGTTTATTCTTTACCGATTTGTAGCAGTGAAGAGTTAGAATTAAGGATATGGTTAGGTTTAGTAGTCATAAGCCATACATCATAAAAATATTATAAGTATGTACGGTTTCACTGACGGAAGAAACAAAAGCTACCTAGCTGGTTGCACGTAGCAACACTGCAATGTTTTCCTAAATGAGGTAACTCCATTATGTTTAGCCCGAATTTGTTTCGTTTCGTTTCTTCGTCGCAGAACTAAATTTTTTCGTCGGAAGCAGGGAAAGTTTAAATCCCCAAACAGGTTATGTAAAACCGAAATATAGAAGTATGTGCAAGAAGTCTTGCGGCTGCCTCTGTGTTTGATCTACTGGAACAATTGAGGGGCACTTAAGAGATTGGACGAAAGTGTAGAAAAGGCATCATGTTGTCTGTGAAGCAACTTCAGCGGGCTATAGAATTCAGGACAGTAATTTATATAATCTATGTACAACTTACGAGAATGTAGTAGACCTGATATAGCAGAGGAGATATTTCTGGCTACTACATACTTGTATTCCAGAGGATGTTCAGTCTTAATTGCTTGGATACCTTCACATGTTGGCATAGACGGAAATGAAAAGGCAGATAAAGAAGCCAAGAACGGTAGATCTGATAAAAATCTAATAAATGTAGGGACGAGTAAATCAGAGATTAAGAGCTTAATTAAAGATTTAATAACAGATGAATGGAAAGCAGAGTGGGATAAAAATCTGAAAGGAAGACATGCTTATAAGTTGTTCAAGGCTCCAACAAAAAAATGTCAGATATCTAGGGAATTCAAAATTCCAGTAATAAGAAACTTCTCAGACTACAGCTGGGAAAAGGCTATTTCAGAATAGAAGAACCTTACTGTGCAGTATGTCTTCAAGACAATAATATAGAACATTTCTTGTTAAAATGTAAGAGGTATAAACAAATGAGAATACCAATATTGGATTATTTGCAGGCATCCAATTTACCTATAAATATAGAAGAGGTGTTGAGAGTAAACAGACCTAGGGAAATGTATAATATAGTCAAACAATATTTAACACGAACAAATGTTAATATATAGTGGCTGGGAATGTGAAGGTCTGATGCTGTTATTACAATGCTTATGATTTTTAACAGATGAAGGTCAATTAGTTGTCTGTTAGGGTCAGTTAAATGACTGGAACCGCCAGGCCTTTACACCCCTTCACTTTAATATTGTTCTTGTTCACAGTTTCTTCTTGATTTTGTTTGGTTTTTTTTTTTTTTTAAATTTATTTAATGTATAAGCACAATTGTGATTGTCCCTATTTACAATGATTTGACAAATGTGATGCCACTTTCTCATATCGGCAGTTGTTCATATTATTTGGAATTGAAAACAATATATAGGCCTATCCTAATTATAACCCATCAGAGGTATTTTTCTTCATTAATTTAAAAAAATAAAAATAAAATAAAATATTGGTTACTTTTATTATTGCCTCAAGCTGACGGATACATAAAATCTGGAGTTAAGTTGGAAGCTGCAACCAAGATGAAGTGCGGGAAAAAGACAACAGGAGGCTGACATTTGGGTGGCATTACCCAAGTGGGCCCGCCCCCTTCTTTAGAGTGTAAAGGGGAGCCGCGCTGGTGTAATGGCTACAACGTTGCACTGGCGACCAGGTTTTCAAGGTTCAAGCCCGGGCGTCAGCGTTTGAAGGAATGTTTACGACCGGGAATTTGACTGAATAACCTGACCAGCTCCTGCACATAAACCCCCTGTGGATGGGAAGGAGCGAAGCTTCTGACCGGGTTGGAAGGAAAGTCCACTGACCCCCCAGCCTCGCAATGACATGTCATTGGGCCAAAAGGGCTTAAAAGCTCGAGTGCCGCTGGTTAGAGAAAAAAAAAAGGGGGGGGGGGAGCCAAAAAGGGCCGGAACAATGGTCCGACAGGAGATTTTTTCTGATGATTAGATTGAGCCACGTTGTAGCGCTCTGTATAGATTTTCCTGTCCTGTGTAAAGCGTGTTTCGCCTTCTAGCTGTCAATCGCACGGGTTTGCCCGTGATTCAGTACGTAATTATTTTCAGCTATGATTGTATAACGGTGACATCTGATGACTGACTGGTCTGACATCTGTGCTAGTCAACTACAAGTCTAGCCAGATACTAGCCAAGGCTGATATGTTGCAGGTTCCATGAAATAACTCAACCAGACTGTCCAGTATCAGAAGCCGGTGTAGTTCATCAGAGGCAATCCCACAAAAGTGCAGGACCCCAAAGAGTGAACTTCAACTGGTCATTGGCATCCCTACTGTTGGGTCTACCAAGTCTGATATCAGCAAAGGACAGTTCCGTGTCAGCAGTATCAAGTTGAACAGATAAGTGTCACTTAGGACACTGACTACCACAATATATGAAACACAATAAATAGTCAAGTGATGACATTTATCAGAGGACTAAAAACCGTGATATATTTAAAATGAATGAAGTCTAAACAGACAATAATAGTAATGCGAAGACTGGATTCGATAGACTGCGCGGAAGAAACCACCTGTTGGTTCAACGGGCATGACGGCGATTACCAGCAACGCGCTGTGGAGCGTAAGGAGCACGGCGAGGCACGTAGAAAGCCCTGGTCATCCACTGCACCTGACTTCATCTCCAGTCGTCTTGACTTGTCTTGCCACTGGATTGAGATGGACCCAGGCGAGAGAGTGAGGTCGACGAATTGCGCAACTCTTCCTCACTTTAATCCAAATCACCGCGCAAGTCACTCTTTCATCCATTCATCCATCCACTCACAACAAGTCCTGTGGCGATGGGCGAGCGGCGAAGCGGCAGGCGTGGGTACGCTGGCAGTCGTAGTCGCAGACCTACACACAGGCGGCTCAGGCCATATGGTCGTCTTCCACTGATCGGAGCAGCAGTGGGATTCGGCAGCCCCCTGAGTGTCTGAGCAGCCCTCTTTAGGAAAGCACTGCTCGCCTCCATGGCATGAGGAAGGGGCTAGAAAAGGTGCCCTAAACATTGCCTGCTTCACCATTACCTAACCAGCTTACCGCGGTTGGTGGGTACCCTACTTCGGCGGTCGACATATAAGAAAAAGAAAGGACAGATTTTTCCCCCTCATTCTAGGCGCATGGAATGTGCGCACTTTACTTGACAAAGACTTTAACGCAAACAGACCTGAGAGACGAACTGCCCTGATTGGGAGAGAACTGGCCAGGTACAACATTGACATAGCAGCACTGAGTGAAACTCGACTTGCAGGCGAGGGCCAACTTTGCGAAAAGGGTGCAGGTTATACATTCTTTTGGAGCGGAAGAGGAACTGAAGAAAGACGAGAAGCAGGGGTTGGATTTGCAATCAAAACAGCAATTGTCAGCAAGTTAGCGGGGGCCCCAAAGGGAATAAATGACCGACTCATGACGGTCAAGATCCCTCTGTTCTATGGAAGAAAACATGCCACCATCATTAGCGCATATGCACCAACTATGACAAACCAGGATGATGTCAAGGATAAGTTTTACGAAGAACTACATGCAGTCATTGCATCAGTTCCTAAAGCAGATAAGCTCATCATTCTTGGTGACTTTAATGCAAGAGTAGGCTCAGATAACATATCCTGGAATGGCACTATTGGTAAGTACGGCGTGGGTCGCTGTAACAGTAATGGACTTCGTCTCCTCCAGACTTGCGCAGAACATGACCTCCTTGTCACCAACACCATTTTTCGACTTCCTACCCGCAACAGGACCTCCTGGATGCACCCTCGCTCAAAGCATTGGCACCTAATTGACTATGTAATTGTTAGGAAGAAGGACAGGCAAGATGTCCGGGTGACCAAGTCCATGTGTGGTGCCGAATGCTGGACTGATCATCGCCTCATTGTATCTAAACTTAAAATTCGTATCCAACCAGCCAGGCGCCCTCAGGGGAAGAAAACTCAAAAGAGGCTGGATGTTACCAAACTAAAGAAGACAAAAATCAAACAGTCATTTACTGACACCTTAGAAGACCGTCTCAAATCTATCTCGCTAGACGGCCAAAGTGTGGAAACAAATTGGGCAGCCCTAAGTGAGCAGATCTACAACACTGCTACAGAGGTCCTGGGTCCTTCCATCAAGAAACAAAATGACTGGTTTGATGAGAACTCAGATGATATAAAGCAGATGTTGGCTGAGAAACACCATCTTCATAGAGCATATTTAAATGATCCAAAATCTACATCCAAGAAAGACGCTTTCAACAACATGCGTAGAATCGTCCAACATAAACTACGCCAGATGCGGGATTCATGGCTGAGTAATAAAGCAGATGAGCTCCAAGGCTTTGCTGACAGCCATGACTTGAAAAACTTTTACCTTGCACTCAAAGCGGTCTATGGTCCAACATCATCAGGATAATTTCCCCTCCTTAATGCAGATGGAAAAACACTAATTACAGACAAGGAAAAAATGCTCCAACGCTGGGCTGAACATTTTAATAATATCTTGAACCAGCCATCATCTATTAACGACGAAGCCATCATCCGCCTGCCCCAAATTCCTATAAATGAAGCATTAGATGATGTACCAACTCTGGAGGAAACTAAAAAAGCGATTCGTCAACTGTCTAGTGGAAAGGCCCCTGGCTCCGATTCAATTCCTGTTGAGGTTTATAAAGATGGCGGTGCAGTTCTGATAGAGAAACTTCATATGATCTTCCAGCAAATGTGGCAGAGTGAAACCATCCCACACGATCTTAAAGATGCCTCAATTATACATCTATATAAACGTAAAGGTAATCGCCAAGACTGCAACAATCATCGAGGCATCTCTCTTTTATCAATCGCTGGGAAGATATTCGCCAGAATTCTTTTGAATCGCCTTACGGCTCATCTTGACAAAGGTCTTTTACCTGAAAGTCAGTGTGGATTCCGGAAAGAACGTGGAACCACAGATATGGTGTTCGCTGCAAGACAGCTACAAGAAAAATGCCAAGAACAGCACTGTGACCTGTACACAGCTTTCATCGACTTGACAAAGGCGTTCGACACGGTCAGTAGAGAGGGTCTATGGAAGATCATGGCAAAATACGGCTGCCCAAAGAAATTTATCACAGTAGTGCAGCAACTGCATGATGGAATGCAGGCTAGAGTTCAGGAAAACGGTGAGCTATCAGAGCCTTTCCCCGTCTCAAATGGAGTTAAACAAGGGTGCGTACTTGCACCGACTCTGTTCAGTATCATGTTTTCTGCTATGCTGACTGATGCTTTTAGAGACGGGGACACAGGAATCGACATTAGTTATCGAATTGATGGAAAATTGTTTAACGTTAGGAGGCTTCAAGCAAAAAAACCAAGGTCAAATCACACACCATCAGAGATCTTCTGTTTGCTGATGATTGTGCCCTCAATGCTGGCTCAGAGGCTGATCTGCAGCATAGTGTGGATAGATTCTCCGAAGCCTGCGCCAACTTTGGGCTTACCATCAACACGAAGAAAACAGAAATCATGTACCAACCAGCTCCTGGCACAGTTTATACTGAGCCAGTCATCAAGGTTAATGGTGAGAAACTGAATGTTGTGAACAGATTCACATACCTTGGTAGCACACTATCCCAGAACATTGTCATTGATGATGAGGTGAACACCAGGATCTCCAAAGCCAGCAGCACATTTGGCAGACTATACACCGTTTGGCATCGAAGTGGCATTAGTCTACAGACAAAGCTGAAGGTGTACAGAGCTGCGGTGCTTCCAGTGCTGCTATATGCATGTGAAACATGGACTGTATACAGGCGCCACGTAAAGAAGCTAAACCACTTCCATACAGTCTGTCTCAGGAAGATAATGAACATCAAATGGCAAGACAAGATCCCGGATACCGCCGTTCTTGACAGAGCTGGTATCCCTAGTATTGATACTATTCTGATGCAGTCACAAATTCGCTGGGCAGGTCATGTAGTCCGCATGCCAGACCATCGACTGCCAAAGATACTCTTTTATGGTGAGATGCAGAAGGGTAAACGCTCCCATGGTGGCCAAAAGAAGCGCTTCAAAGACACGTTAAAGACGTCATTAAAAACCTTTGACATAAACCCAGACACATGGGAAGCTGCTGCGCAAGACCGAACTGCTTGGCGCACATCTCTTCGTAAAGGTGCAGCAGCATGTGAATCATCCAGAAGAGCAGCAGCGGAACAGCGGAGACAAGCTAGAAAGGACCGTGAAATAAAACCTTCACATGAAGCAAACATTCCCTGCCCACACTGTCCAAGATCTTTCCAGGCCCGCATCGGGCTCTTCAGTCACCTTCGTACCCATAGACTAACCTAACATATTCTTAAATAATTGGATGAACAGAGTGGTCTTCATCACCCGTGATGGACGAACAACCATTTTCAGCTCTGGACGGAATTATTTTTAAGCCCCAAAAATTTACACATACATAATTTACGTTTACTGACAATGTGTGTCTAATCATGAGTTAAGTATAACATATTATATATCAAATTAAAGTACATTGGATGAACAATATAAATCCATATGCCTTTCTAGCTAATTTTATGTTATGTTTATGTTATAACAGATAACATGTACATGAAAAAAAAGATAACTTGAAATTTTGAACAAAAATCTTGGACTTACGTAAGGCTTGTAACATAAATTGTTATCACAATACAGTTTCACTGCTCTCTTTGTGCAGGTAATCCATTTAGAAACACAGAAAAAGTAAGAAAGTTATGGTTGATCACACAGTTTGTTCACTGTTCACATATTAGTAACATATCCTGTGTGTTTCCGGCTATTATGGCGATACGACAAAACACGATTACAGTTGAAGATAAATGAGAAAAATTCCCTTCAAACGCAAATAAAAGACGTTGAAGCTTGTTGAAATTTGCCCAGTTTTGTGTTTACTTCCGTTCGAGATAAATTCCGGGCAGTATAAAATATCAGAATGGAAAGAAACAAGGAAATAAATCACCGTCTTTTAAAGATCTTGCGGACACAGCGGTCGGCCATTACGTCTTTTAAAAGATCTTGCGTACGGAATCAGTTAAAGCATTTATAACTACTAGAGACGTACGTTTAACTCTTTAGTGTTGTAGGAAAATCTTAACTATCCTTGTGTGACAAATAATAAACGCACAATCGACGAGCACAATTGTTTCCATTGAATAACCCAGAAGACTTGATAGCGATGTTATCAAAGAGAATAGTGTATCAAGGTCTTTTATTCCACGTATCATTAGAGACGGTTTACTTTTATTTGATCCGTTATGATAAGAGAAAAAATTTTTTGCACATTTTGACAAATGGCAAAAGTTAAGGAGAACGCAATAAATGATGACACAGAAAATGACTCCAGACAGTGCACATACCTGGTATTGAAGAAAGTCTGTAATAATAATGTTTCTATAGTACTAGGCAATGCAAGTTGTCGAGAGAGATGTTCGCCTACACCAGCCATCACGTAAATATTAGAAAATGTATATATTCTAGCAAAGGCCATTGCTTTTTTTTCTGGCAATAAAGATTTGAGTTTATTACGTGTATCTGTGCCAAAATGACATTCAGTCATTCGTTTTTCTTTTCCCAATCTTCCTTTTGCCTTTATTGTGTCTATCATTGTTTTTCTTCTTTCTCGGAATTTACCTGACCAACCTTACAAATCACCATCCATGAGAGAAGAGAGGAACATATTTCACATCAATTTACCACGATCCAGCCATCATGAAATCAAGCCTTCTCATGTAAAGATCTCACTCCCAACAGACAGAGCTGCTAAGAGTAAATGCTGGACCCCAATATAACAACAAAATGTTACATACCGCCTCATCTATATCTCAATACAGAAAAATTAAATTTTCATGTTTTAGATAACACACTGAATCTTAAAAGTTGTACACGGACAGTAGACTTTTCCCCTTTCAAATGAATATGTAATTCAATTGCTAACTATTTGTGGTTTTAAAAGATGTTAGCTCCAAATATTAAATAAATAAATTAACAAGTTTTATATATGCAAATATAAAAGCAGAGTTGGAGCTAATAGCTGTTTTTTAAATAACACTTGCAGTTCACATACGCACTAAATACTCTTCTAATATCTAGCTATTGCTAAATGCTTTCTTCAGCTGGGGGCTATCGTATAACGAGGTACTTCAACCGTTTCTCGTTTACCCCGGAACCCCTCGTACACATAATAAGCAAGTGTGCAAAATCTCAGACCTGGGGGTCTTTTGTATTTGGACATGCGCCCTAATATAACCGACTAGGTTGAATGGGACGCGCCTCGCCAAAACGAGACAAAAGTTTTACATTAAAAAAAAGTGTTGCAGCGTTAGCCCATATTAATTTCATGGGCCTTGTCGTAGATTTGTGATAGGTGATTAAGACTTAGTTTGGTCCCTTCTGAATAGACATAGAAATAAATGATAGCTCAGTGAGATGATAAAATAGAAATAGATTTCACGAGTGAGATTGGGATAATATATTAGATTCTGTCTCTGACACTCAAGAAGCTCCTCTCAGTCAGCCTATCATCTACAACAGAATTAGATTAGTCAGACAAATCTGATATAATATATATTAATATATATATATATATGACCTCACATACCCACACACATAAGTGACGACAATAGACGCACAAACGTGAAACTATGATAATGAAAAAATATGGATATTTGGGAACGAACTGGCCGCCACACTGATTAAGTTTAATTGTGAAGTTTAATTATCAAAAAAATAAACTTCCATCACAACATATAAAATTACATTTAAGCATATACAAATAGTCATAAAGTCAATGAATTGCTACAAGAAAGATAGACCCATTGGTATGATCTTTTCCCCCGATGTATAGCCCACAGTCCTGTTAGAAGAAAAGTGATAGCCACAAAGAGTCACGGATACATATGATTTAGTCTAAGATTTCCCTTTAAAGGTATGAACAGACTTGGATACTCTGATCTATCCTAAGGAAAAATATTGTTAGCAACAAAACAAACTTGCATAAAGAAATTTAAGACAGCAAAATGGGTGCCAAAATACAACAATAAAGGAATCACTCAGTCCTGCATTCACTCTATTCAGTCAGCCGTGATCACGTGCTTTCGTTCATACTCACAGCTTTGGTAGCAACTTCTGGAAACACAATTTTTAGGACATGCATATACAGAATCTTCAATGGTAGCCGTGGCCAAGACAACCCCAGTTCCAAAAAGACGGGTTGAATTCACTGCTTCAGGGAACTTTATCTTGGTTCTACTTATTTTAGGATATCTGGTTCTGTCACATTAAAATTGTCCAGGCACGAACGTTAACCGCGAGCACCGTGTCAATAGCTTAGGTTTCTAGTAATGAGGAATGTCAGGTCGGGTGCCTTATCTCAGTATAGGAATTTAGTTGGTCACACCACCACTTGTCAACAGTGTCGGAAAAGTTATTGATTGTAATATCTTACTTGCCACAAAGGCTGAAAATGTACTTGAGAGTTTGTGAAGAAATATTATCTGGCTCAAAGGCACAGTATAAGCATTTAGTCTTTAATAAAACCGTTAGTGAGAGTTGTACTTTGTCTATTTATGGAGACACGCGCACTGTCAGACAGGTGTTAACTTGTAAACCCACGTGGTTAAAGGTAAAGTGTTTCTTCTCTCAATTGTACTCAAACGCTGGCAAAGTTGGGTTACCCCAGTTTCACTGAATAAAGAAAAACACATATATAAAATACTTATACACACTATGTACTCGGTTATAACTTACATTATAAACTGCAAGCGGAGAGCTTGACTTATCGTTTAAAACTTCCCGTGAAATAAGTTATATTCATAAAATCAATCATCATGAATTAGAAATACATACGTATTTCGTCAATACTAAGTGATGAATCTATGCAGTTATAAGTTAGTTTAAATATTCTTGACTGGTCAGTTAAATTAAATTATTTTATAGCTGCATGAGTTTTAAGCTAGAAGTTATAATTTATTCTGCTTTCCACTGAATATAACAGACTTATAAATTATTCACTCGGCACAATATCAGACTATATGTCTCCTCATCATGTCTGACAGAGTGAATTCTCACACGTTTACGTCGAGAATCTAGCCCAGGAGCGCCGTGTCATGAGAGAAGTATAGACACATGTCTGCTTTCTGTGTCTGACTGGACGGTACCATTACATCTTATGCAATAACTGCGTTTCCAGTATGAGAAACGAAACGGCGAAGTTAGAATGGGAAAAATAATCTTTTGTCGCAAACGAACGAATGCGAAGAAAACAGGAAAAGGATAAAAGAGCGATAATAAAGTAGAGGACACGGGTAGAAAAGAAAAGAATATAGAAAATTTATTGATCATAAATCTCTATGCGACAGGCCTATTACCCAGGGTGTCAGGGATGATTTGTGCATTTTCGAGGTGGTTCATTATTTTTCTCGCTACGATCTTTTCTAATCATTTACCGTAATCATTCTGCAGTGTGGTAAAAATCTATAGCTGCTGAGAATGTGGGATCTTTATCAGGTTTCCTAAACCTTTTTTTTTTTTTTTTTTGAAGACAAAGTATCTCGTTCAACCCTTGATGGGTTATAATTAGGATATATAGTATAGTAAATTCAAGATAATAAAATCTGATTTCCGATATATAAATATAGTACCTCCTTACCCACCCCCACCCCCTCCTCCTTCCCCCACCCCCTCCTCCTTCCCCCCCCCCCCCCCTTCCAGAAGAAGCATGCCCGAAAACTTTTCAAGAATCCAATGGCCACAGAGAAGGAAGGGTTACAACAGGTTTTGGAGCACCTGAAAGGTCAACATAATGCCCTTTGTAGAGCAGAAAGGTTGTGCAGGAAGAAAAGGAAGACTCGGAGGGATAGGGAAAGATTCTTCAGGGAGCCCTTCAAGTTTGCCAAAGAACTGTTTGAGGTTTATTGAACTGACCGTACCATTTGAATCAAGATTGGAAGAGCAACATTTATTCAAAGCGGCCAAGTATAGTGATCTGGCCGCGGATTTGAGACACGATGGGTTCACTGCAAGGGTCATGGCTGTTGAGGTGGGTGCAAGAGGGCTCGTGGCTGCATCAGTGTATGATTTATTGAAACTGTTGGGGCTGAGGGGACAGTCGAGAACAAGGGCACTGAAGAGGCTTAGTGAAACTACGGAAAAGGCATCATGCTGGCTGTGGAACAACCGCAATTGGATATGGAACTCGGGACAGTAAACTCTATCCCCACCTGCGGGGAAACATCCGGAAAGTGGAAAATTTTTCTAAGTCCGAAATACATTGAGTTTTTTGTTGTATTGGTGAAAGGACGGTGGCTTACAGGCAACACGCGGCGTATATTATATGAGGTGTCGGGCGCAAGTAGATTTCAGTTGCTAGCGCGCAGTGGCTTCAAGCCTCGTTGGCTTTGCGCTGGTGGGTCAGTGTCTGTCCCTAGTCGTGGTGTGCTGTGGCACAATAATTTGTTTTCAACATAAGGGTTACCTTCACAATTGCCTCCGGCTGGCAGAATTTTGGATTTATAGTTGCAACCAAGGTGGAGTGGGTTCATTTTCTACATAAGATGCGGAAACACTTGGGAGTCTACATGGGCCCGCCCCTTAGAGTGTAAAGGAGATCGAAAACACTTGTTGGGAGTCTGTGGGCCCATCATCCCCTGTGTCAGTTATGGATTAATTACATGCCTGTAAATAATCTAATACTGGTTTTCTCTGTTGATCACGCTCCCTACATTTTGGTAGTAAATGTTCTATATTATTTTTTAGACACTTTGCACAGTAAGGTTCTTCTATTCTAAAATAGCTCATTCCTAGTTGTAGTCTTCTTATTGCTAGGAATTTTTAGTTCTCTAGGTAGTCTTACATGCTCTTGTTGAAGTCCTGAACAATGTATATGCATATCTGTCCTCTCGGCCTTCACCCCACTCTAATGTCCATTCGTCAGGTACTATTATTTTAATTAAGCTTTTGATTTCTGTTTTATCCAGCTCCACATTTATTTTTGGTTTCTATTAGTTCTTCTTTTCTTAGCTAATTTATCCGCCTTTTCATTTCCTTCTATGCCAACATGTGAAGGTATCCAAGCTATTAGAACGGAACATTCTCTGGAGCATAGGTAAGCATTTGCCAGTAATATCTCTTCTGCTATATCTGGTCTACTGCATTCTCGTTATGTTTCTTATAGCTTGAATAGCTGAAAGGAAGTCAGTTAATGTTGTCAATTTATGAGGAGGGTTGTTATAGAAGGATTTCTAGAACTTTCAGAATCGCAACCATTTCTGCTGTGAAATTAGATGTATGATCTATTATTGTAGGCCTACTATATCCTTTCACCATTTGCAACATGGGAACATAAATTTGTTATCTTCTCCTATAGGTCCATCTGTGTACATTGTAATAATGTCCTTTGATATTTATTGAATATATTTCCTGACTTTTTAAAAATAGTTTATATATCAGTTGCGCTATTAATTATGCTTACCAGATGGTAGTCAGTATCTACAGCGTTGCGACTCTAAATTTTGAAGAAGAAAAAACCCTATATATCGGCGACATGGGCTACTTTGGGCGATTTTTGGGGCTACTTCTGGCGATTTTTGCCGGTTTTGGGCGAAATCTAGGTGGCTTTTTTCAAGTAGGAAAATTACATCTAGACGGGACCAAAAAAACCTAGATCTAGGTGAATCCACAAAGGAGTGTCACAGATGTATAGGCCTATCCGTATCTTAAACCTAAACCATGCAAAATTAACGGGGAAAAGAGGAGGGCGACAAAGATAGAAGATACTGAGTAGCAACAGTATTTCATTGCTCTTTACGTGGGCCAATAACAATGTATATATTTTGAATGCGCTGGATATGATTATATTATTCTTACTTCGTAACTGTCTGACCCTGATCAACGTTTGTGCATTTTTTGTTTTGTTTTGGTATTTGTTTTATGGAGTGCTTAAAAAAAACATCCGGCATCAAAAGCGAAAGGAGACACTCAAAGTTCAAACTTTCTTAACGTATTCTGCTGTAAAATTCACACTACGTGGTAAGTTTCACGCATTAAATCACCATTGACAAAGAACTATGCGTAAATAATTTTAGTTACACTGTCCATCAGCAGCACAGAAATAAATATATTTTTTAGAACATGACCATGATGCAGTATTATATTTCAGTAGAAGAGTACATTAACTGTAACGTAAGCGTTTTCCTGAAAACTTTGGAGTCTGTCTGTAGCCATTCATGTCTTATATTTTCCATGGGAACTAATCTTAAAGTTTTTGACAAGTATTAAACATTTATTTTCATAGCTGAATTCAGTGATGTCTACTAAATGGATTACAGTGATGAAGCCATGACAAGTATGAAGTTTGGTGCCGAAGTTTTGTTTTGTTTTTTAAATGAAGAATAAAAAATATTTTAAACACCCGCTTTTAATGCACTAAAACCCAAAAATAAGTTTTCAAGGAGTTTATAGCTTGCAGTAAAAAAATGTAACATCACATATATTTTATCGATAAGTGTCTAATGAAGTATAAAGCAGAAGTTAATTTCATGCAGAATCAGCACCCCACGCTTTTTGTCAATTTGATGTTACATTTTGTTCACTGCAAGCTATAAACTCCTTGAAAAATTATTTTTGGGTTTTTAGTGCATTAAAAGTGTGTGTTTAAAATATTTTTTTTAATTTTTATTTTCTTCTATTTCTTTTAGTTTAGTGCTTTAGCAAAATTTCTTCAATTTGAAGGCCATCTAGAGATCAAACTCGACTTTCCCTTTGTTTATAATTTTATAATTTGGATTGTTTCCCTTGATTTAGCTAGACACTTGTTTGAGTACTGCCCTGTTTTACTCATACAAAAAAAATAAAGCACACCACGTACTCTTGAATTTTTAATTAACTTGATTATGGCCCCTGATTTGTTTACATTTCTTTACAAAAAAATTGTAATTACTCATAATGTCATAATTACAATATCAAATTATTAATAATTGACTGATTATTATATTGTCACCGGGAATACACAACTATGCCAAGTTTCAGAGCTATTGCTCATCTGGAAGTGATTGAAAAATCGATTGCAAGATTTGAAAGTGACATACAAGTGGAAGTTAAATAAAAGTGTGTAAAAAAACAAGAATCCAGTTTAACCTCGGGTTATACTTTAGGATATATATATCGCTAATTCCAGTCTTTGTCATTGGAAGTAAGAAAGAGAGTTCTTCATTGTTATATAGAAGCAGTCCTGACATGGGAGTGAATCATGGACAATTAGTAACAAACAGGGAAGGCACTAGAGGCAACAGAGATGTGGTTTTACAGAAGAATGTTAAAAATACCATCGAGAGCCAAAAAGAGTAATGAGGTCCTAAAAGGCCAATGCGCAAAGAAAACTTATTTCACAAGTTAGAAAGAAGCAATCCACTTTTTTTTGGGCATGTTATGAGAAGAGGAAAGCTGGAATATATTGTAACAACTGGTAAGTGAATATATTGTAACAAAAGGTAAGAGAATATATCGTAACAAAAGGTAAGAGAATATATCGTAACAAAAGGTAAGAGAATATATCATAACAAAAGGTAAGAGAATATATCATAACAAAAGGTAAGAGAATATATTGTAACAAACGGTAAGAGAATATATCATAACAAAAGGTAAGAGAATATATCATAACAAAAGGTAAGAGAATATATCATAACAAAAGGTAAGAGAATATATCGTAACAAAAGGTAAGAGAATATATTGTAACAAAAGGTAAGATTGAAGGAAAAAGAGATAGGGGAAGACAAAGAAAGCAAATACTGGACAGTTTAACATTGTGGCATGGAAAAAAGTCAACAGCAGAATTGATAAATTGTACTGGAGATAGGAATTTGTGGAGAGAGATGATCTCCTATGCCACTAGGCATGATACTTGAAGAAGAATTCAAGATAATAATTTTGATATCTGAATATGATATGGAGAGACTACCATTTTAGGACAAAGGAAGAAATATGCTCGCTCACATATAGACCTAGGGAACTGCATAATATAGTCAAACAGTGTTTAACAAGAACAAAAGTTAATATATAGTAATCAGGAAGGTGAAGGTCTGATGCTGATCTTACAATACATATGACTTTTGACAGGTTAAAGTCAATTAAATATCTATTAAATTCAGATATACAGGGTGTCCATAAAGTCTCTTTACAATTTAACAAACGTATTACAAAGGCAAATGAAAAGACAAATATGTGGAAATTATTACAAAATGAGAAGTAGATATTGAAGTTTTTTTTGCCTCATTTAATACACCTCTATATGGGCATCATTAGTTGCACGAAGCACATCAAGACGGTACTCGATTTCTTGCCATGTTCGCTGTAGCATAGCCTCATCAATGGTGGCAATGGTATCAGTGATCTTTTGCTTTAGGTCAGTGATGTCCCGTATCTTTGTTCGATACACGATATCTTTAACATAACCCCATAGAAAGAAGTCCAGGGGAGCGATATCTGGTGAACGAGGTAGCCAGGGAATTGGGCCATCCCTTCCAACCCACCGGTCTGGAAATGTTTGATTTAGGAACCCACAAACATGCAGTCCCCAATGTAGTGGTGCACCATCTTGCTGGAAAATGATAGCTGGTTGAAGGTCATCTAGTTTTGGTGCCACATATTCAGTCAAAAGGTCAAGGTAAACATTTGCAGTAATTGATGTCTTGTTAAAGAAAAATGGACCAATGATTCGATTGCACATGATCCCACACATACACCTTTGGACTATCTCGGTGAAGTTCCCTAGTCACATGGGGGTGTTCTGATCCCCAGATTCTCACATTATGTGTGTTCAGTTTCCCTGAAACATGAAAGGTTGCCTCATCACTAAAACAAACTCGGGTGAGGAACGTTTCATCCTCAGAAATTTGTTCCAGCATGCTCGTAACTGCACTCTTTTCGTTTTAGTTTATCATTTGGCTCGAGTGCCTGTAAGAGTTGCACTTTGTAAGCGTACAATCGCAAGTTCTTGTGTAGGACTTTGTGCACTGTTGAATGTGGTAGCTCTAACTGTCTGGCAGCAGTACGGATGGACTTTGTGGGAGAATGATAAAAGGCTTGTCTTACACGCTCGATGTTTTCCTCAGATGTTCTTGGTCGTCCACTCCTCCCTTTATCCAACCCTGTCCCTGTCTCCATAAATTTCTTGTGCCATGCACGAATTGACGGACGTGACGGTGGATCTCTTCCATACTTAGTTCTGTAGTTTCGCTGAGTCTGCCTATCCGATTTTGTTTCAATAAACCATGATACACAT
The DNA here is from genome assembly GCA_024509875.1 of Oreohelix idahoensis. Lineage (NCBI taxonomy): Eukaryota > Metazoa > Mollusca > Gastropoda > Stylommatophora > Oreohelicidae > Oreohelix > Oreohelix idahoensis. The sequence goes on from JAMPIV010021475.1 coordinate 539,439, forward strand.
TGTGCCTTCTCTTGAGGAGTAGCCATTTTTTAAGGGGTTCATTTAACAGTACCTCTTTCATCAACAGGGTACCCGAAATACGATAAAGGTATGTGATTAAAAACTTTGATAACCACTGAGTACATAGAACAAATCTGATTAAGATATCTCATCAATTGCCTTTGTAATAAATTTGTTAAATGGTAAAGAGACTTTATGGACACCCTGTATAACTGGAAATACCAGGCCTTTACACCCCTTTCCCTAATTTTTGTTTGGTTTTGTTAGGTTTGATCTCATTTTTGTTTGTTTGGGTGTTTTTTTAACATACAAGCCTAATTGAATTGTGATTTGCTCTATTTACAATGTTTTGACAGATGTGATGCCACTTTCCTATATCGACAGTTGTTCATATTATTTTTCATCATTAAATTTTAAAAAAAAGGTAGGATGGTGCCATGGTCAGGTGTTGGCAAATGAACATGTTATCTTGATTTAAATGGACTATATATCCTAATTGGGAGCCGCGGTAGCATAGTGGTTAGTGCACTGGCTTCCTAGCGCAGTGGTCTATGGTTCGATCCCCAGATGAGGCGGGAATTTTTTAGGCCACAAACGGCTCCTGGGTCGACCCAGCCCCAAATGGGTACCAGAGCAACTCTGGGAAGGTTAAGGCGGCCGGCGTGATGCCGACCACATCACCCCTCGTGTGCAGACAGTCAAGATAATATGGGCCTAACACCATATTCCCCATATGCCTCAATGGGCGTGTAACGGGTTCCTTTACCTTTACCTATATATCCTAATTATAACCTACCAAAGGTTAAACACGATATTTTTCTTCATAAATAAATCATTGGCACTTCTTATTTGTATCTGCTTATGGGTAGAAATGAACAAGATGGGGACATGCTTGTGATATGTTGCTGTATTTTGTGATTTCAAAAGCTTACACTGAGGATGCAGATGCAGGAAGATATTTCCTAAAGCTAACCTTAACTCAAACCCTATTTCCTGCTTTTTTGACAAATAATAATATGCAAAAAACACCCTGCGTCAAGTATTTAGAGACAGAAAATTATGAGGTTTGGCCATCTCATGAGAATGGAGCCTGATAAATTACCACTATGTGCCTACTACAGTAGAAGATATGATATCAGGGCAGAAGACCATGGAGCAGATATATAGACAACATCATCTCACAGCAGGCAATGTGGCACACAAGAACTCAAACTGCTTCCCACTACAATTCATGGCGATAGTGCACACAAATAAATTAAAAAGTAAATTAGAGTAATAACATGCATTAAAAATGTGGAGGATGTACAGTATGTCCCCTTCATGTTCATTTCAGTCTACTCTATGCTTGTTTTATTTTGTAATGGCATTTCTTTTCATTTTAAAAGAAAAAATATGCTGTTCAACCCTTGATGGGTTATAAAGATATATAGTGTAGTGAATTCAAGATAATAATTCAGATTTTCAATATCAAAATATGGTATAATCCTCCCACTTTTCTCAGTTCAAATAACGTAAATAAAAATGTAAAATTGTGTGAATGTATGTGTGTGCTCTCCTTTCCAAAACAGAACTCACAAAAACCAACAAATAAACAAAATACAGTCTCTCACGACTGCCAAGTTGTTAACATGGAAGAGAAGCGTAGGAAAGACCTGGGTGTCTGGGACAAAACCCAATCCATCAATCATCTGCCATCATCAACAAGCATTACGAGACCCCCTTCAGATTGTCACCCTTTCCCATCACAACATCACTGATCCTTATATATTAATTTTAGTTATTGTTATATACTGTTTTACTATACTGTGCAGTTCTCTTGGTCTGTCTACTCTCAACACCTGTTCTACAGCTATGGATAAATCACAAGCCTGCAAATAATCTAATAGTAAACTTAAATTTATGGAGAACTTATACTGTTATTATGTTTGTTATTTATTTTTCTGACTTGGCATATGCTGCACTCAGCTAACATGAAATCAGCACTTGTCATTGGTGCAACAAGGGGTATCGGAAGACAAATAGCAGTGACTCTGGCAGAGAATGGATATGGAGTGTGTGTTGCTGCAAAGACTATAGTGTCAACTGAAAAAAATCCAGGTATGAAGCCATTATGGCCTATTGCTTAGTTGATTGTTAGTGATCTTTGTTTATTTGTGTGTTGAGGAGTCACTACAGTTATTGTTGTTAACCTAGGAAACTTCTGCCTAAAATAATTTTTCTTATACCAAGAAATCTCTGCCTATAAAAGTGTTTACAGGCTGGAAAAGGTTGACAGCAGGCAGAGCAGTTCAGTTGCTAGACAGAAATCTAGTGATATTTTGTGGAATGGCCGAAGTTGTTTTAGTTAAAACATTTTAAAACATACAGTGATGATTTATAGCAAAACCTTTGATGCCATCTCTTTACCACTACTCTTCACGGCAATAGTGCACACAAATAAAACAAAGTGGTTCTACATAAAACATTTTAAAACATACAGCTTAGATTTATAGCAAAACTTTTGATGCCCTGACATGACATTCCAGGGTTCACCACAACCATTTTCGGTAAACTCTAGCTTAGAATGCCGAAATTACATTCTACTGCCTGCTTTGTTGACATGCCATGTTGTTAAAATGTCCCGTATTTTGTCTTATTAATATTCTCTGTAAATTTTTTCTGTTAATTTTGTCTATTACCACCTGTAGACTTCTTTCAGGATTGTCCAATTTACTTTGATGACATTTTCTACAGTCTTGTTTATTTGTGATGACTATTATAGCTTGCTTAATTATGTTTAGTCCAAGACCTTTATTGTTACTTTCTGTCACTGTTTGGAGCTGAAGTAAATGTTCTCTAATTTTAAGATTTTAAGCAAAAACTAATAGAAAGTTAAAAACAAGATGTAATCACCATAGATTAACAGCCTCATAATGTGAAGCAATCTGTCCCATAACCGTAATCAGATGCAGGACAAACTAAAAACACTCGATGAGAGGTCACAGCAATTGGGTCTGAAAATACACAAGGAAAAGACAAAAATAATGAGAATAAATGCAAGTAATGATAACAGGGTTGAACTTGAAGAAGCACCACTACAATATGTAGAATCATACACATATCTTGGCAGCAATATAGACAAAGTTGGAGGGACAGACAGTGATATCAAAATAAGAATACAAAAAGCAAGAGGAGCTTTCATTGTATTAGGAAATATATGGAGATCAAGAGAAATCAAGTTAAACATGAAAATAAGAATCTTCAACTCAAATGTGAAGTCCGTCCTATTGTATGGCTCTGAGACATGGAGAACAACAAAGACAACAACCAAAAGCTACAGACTTTCATAAATGGGTGCTTGCGTAGAATAGAGGGATTAAAATGGTATGACAATGTTACCAATGTGGAACTGATGACAAGAACTAGACAAGTGCCAGTGGAACAAGAGATGAGAAGAAGACGATGGCGATGGATAGGACACACACTTAGGAAACCTGTTGATAGCATTACAAGACAGTCCTTGTTCTGGAACCCCCAGGGCAAGAGAGGCAGAGGTAGACCAAGAAGCACATGGAGAAGAGAGCTGGAAACAGAGGTGAAAATAATGAGGAGAACATGGAAAGAACTTGAGATGATGGCACGTGACAGGAGGACTTGGCATGTGTTTGTTGAAGGCCTATGCTCCTTTGGGAGTGGAGGGTGACTTCACCATACTAGATCCAGCATCGAGAGTTGGGGTGACCAATTCCCTTCCATGCTGCCTTTTCCTTCCATAATGCAGATAGCAGAATCAGGTACCCATTTACAGCTGGGTAGTGTCAGTACTGTGATTCAAACCTGGTACCTTTGCCACGAGAGATCAGCTCTAACCACTCTGTCAATTGGACGCTCTTACCCCCAGTAGATGCTTCAAAATTATAGAGATCCAGTGACAGCAGGTGTCAAAAATGACAATCTTTGGTGCAGAACGTAGGTGTCAAAATTGACATTCTTTGGAACAGAACGCATGTGTAAAAAATGACACTCTTTGGAGCAGAACGCAGGTGTCAAAAATGGCAATCTTTGGAGCAGAATGCAGGTGTCAGAAATGACAATCTTTGGAGCGGAATGCTGGTGTCAAAAATGACAATCTTTGGAGCAGAACCACACAAGAGCCTGCTGAAGAACAAATAAGAAAACAGAAGGGAGGAAGATTGATTATATGCTGGAGAAACCAACTTCAAATATAAGGCACAGAGATTGACAGGGAAGGCCAGGGAACACAAGGAGAAACGGCATCATGACAGGTGATGACAATGCCAGACAGGCAGAGAAAATGGACTTGCAATTTTTTTATGGGAAAATAGATGATGATTGGGTGTTCTGAAAAATGACAAAAAAATGTGCCTACATGTTCTATCATTTTTTTAGTTTGTGGCATCTTTGATGAAATAAAAGAATGAATATGACTCTGCACATCTGAGATTGTTCAGGGAGCTAGCAAGTAACACAACTTGCTACCGAAATCATCACTGTACACAATGTACTTCTTGCTTAACTCTACGACTCCCCAATTATATTCCACCCTGTGACGTAATTTTAATTCGTGATAGACTAAAAACAACGCTCAGAGAGTTGTTTTGGCATGGGTGTCAAATCTGACCAACGCTGTGAGCGTTGTTCCGGAGTCAAAGAGTTAAGGGCCATCTACATTAGTGGCCCCCATACTCCTTAAGAAATGACAAAAGGGACATTCATCAAGACTCATGGCACCCGTGTACTTCCTGGGAGTCTCTGCGGAGACGAAGACAGAAGAGGACTAGTGCTTTCTCAGTCAAGTTGTCAGAGGTGACTAATATGATGTTGTGTATGTGGCTGGCAACCTCATCATGTACAACAACTTGCTACAGAAACCACCTCTATAAGATCACGTGAATGCTCGATGCAAGCTTCCTGCTAGAGGACTAGCTACAGAAACCACCGCTATAAGATCACGTGAATGCTTGATGCAAGCTTCCTGCTAGAGGACTAGCTACAGAAACCACCACTATAAGATCACGTGAATGCTTGATGCAAGCTTCCTGCTAGAGGACTAGCTACAGAAACCACAGCTTTAAGATCACGTGAATGCTTGATGCAAGCTTCCTGCTAGAGGACTAGCTACAGAAACCACAGCTTTAAGATCATGTTAATGCTTGATGCAAGCTTCCTGCTAGAGGACTAGCTACAGAAACCACCACTATAAGATCACATGAATGCTTGATGCAAGCTTCCTGCAAGAGGACCAGCTACAGAAACCACCACTATAAGGTCACGTGAATGCTCGATGCAAGCTTCCTGCAAGAGGACTAGCTACAGAAACCACAGCTTTAAGATCACGTGAATGCTTGATGCAAGCTTCCTGCTAGAGGACTAGCTACAGAAACCACCACTATAAGATCACGTGAATGCTTGATGCAAGCTTCCTGCTAGAGGACTAGCTACAGAAACCACAGCTTTAAGATCACGTGAATGCTTGATGCAAGCTTCCTGCTAGAGGACTAGCTACAGAAACCACCACTATAAGATCACATGAATGCTTGATGCAAGCTTCCTGCAAGAGGACCAGCTACAGAAACCACCACTATAAGATCACGTGAATGCTTGATGCAAGCTTCCTGCAAGAGGACTAGCTACAGAAACCACAGCTTTAAGATCACGTGAATGCTTGATGCAAGCTTCCTGCTAGAGGACTAGCTACAGAAACCACCACTATAAGATCACATGAATGCTTGATGCAAGCTTCCTGCAAGAGGACTAGCTACAGAAACCACAGCTATAAGATCACGTGAATGCTCTATGCAAGCTTCCTGCAAGAGGACTAGCTACAGAAACCACAGCTATAAGATCACGTGAATGCTCGATGCAAGCTTCCTGCAAGAGGACTAGCTACAGAAACCACAGCTATAAGATCATGTGAATGCTCGATGCAAGCTTCCTGCAAGAGGACTAGCTACAGAAACCACCACTATAAGATCACGTGAATGCTTGATGCAAGCTTCCTGCAAGAGGACTACCTCCAGAAACCACAGCTATAAGATCACGTGAATGCTTGATGCAAGCTTCCTGCTAGAGGACCAGCTACAGAAACCACCACTATAAGATCACGTGAATGCTTGATGCAAGCTTCCTGCTAGAGGACCAGCTACAGAAACCACCACTATAAGATCACGTTAATGCTTGATGCAAGCTTTCTGCAAGAGGACCAGCTACAGAAACCACCACTATAAGATCACGTGAATGCTTGATGCAAGCTTCCTGCAAGAGGACTAGCTACAGAAACCACCACTATAAGATCACGTGAATGCTTGATGCAAGCTTCCTGCAAGAGGACTAGCTACAGAAACCACCACTATAAGATCACGTGAATGCTTGATGCAAGCTTCCTGCAAGAGGACTAGCTACAGAAACCACCGCTATAAGATCACGTGAATGCTTGATGCAAGCTTCCTGCTAGAGGACTAGCTACAGAAACCACAGCTTTAAGATCACGTGAATGCTTGATGCAAGCTTCCTGCTAGAGGACTAGCTACAGAAACCACAGCTTTAAGATCACGTGAATGCTTGATGCAAGCTTCCTGCAAGAGGACTAGCTACAGAAACCACAGCTTTAAGATCAAGTGAATGCTTGATGCAAGCTTCCTGCAAGAGGACCAGCTACAGAAACCACTGCTATAAGATCACGTGAATGCTCAATGCAAGCTTCCTGCAAGAGGACCAGCTACAGAAACCACTGCTATAAGATCACGTGAATGCTCAGTGCAAGCTTCCTGCAAGAGGACCAGCTACAGAAACCACTGCTATAAGATCACGTGAATGCTCAGTGCAAGCTTCCTGCAAGAGGACCAGCTACAGAAACCACTGCTATAAGATCACGTGAATGCTCAGTGCAAGCTTCCTGCAAGAGGACCAGCTACAGAAACCACCACTATAAGATCAGATGAATGCTTGATGCAAGCTTCCTGCAAGAGGACTAGCTACAGAAACCACCGCTATAAGATCAGATGAATGCTTGATGCAAGCTTCCTGCAAGAGGACCAGCTACAGAAACCACCGCTATAAGATCAGATGAATGCTTGATGCAAGCTTCCTGCAAGAGGACTAGCTACAGAAACCACTGCTATAAGATCAGATGAATGCTTGATGCAAGCTTCCTGCAAGAGGACTAGCTACAGAAACCACTGCTATAAGATCAGATGAATGCTTGATGCAAGCTTCCTGCAAGAGGACCAGCTACAGAAACCACTGCTATAAGATCACGTGAATGCTTGATGCAAGCTTCCTGCAAGAGGACCAGCTACAGAAACCACCGCTATAAGATCACGTGAATGCTTGATGCAAGCTTCCTGCAAGAGGACCAGCTACAGAAACCACTGCTATAAGATCACGTGAATGCTCAGTGCAAGCTTCCTGCAAGAGGACTAGCTACAGAAACCACTGCTATAAGATCACGTGAATGCTCGATGCAAGCTTCCTGCAAGAGGACCAGCTATAAGAAATGAAAACAAGGGAGAGAAGAATCAACACTTGTTTCAAAATGTTCTTAACAGAAGTAGACGACAACTACATATGAGAATTGTTTGTTCTATATCTAAAGTTAGTTAGTTGCTTATCCTTTACAGGACGTGGCAATCAACCCCAGCTTTTATTGGCTGTTTGTGATTTTTCTAGGCAATTTTTACGTTCAGTAGTTTGCCATTGCTTTCTGAACGGTACGGCGCTTATACCATTGTTAAAAATCCACACAAAGCGATCTATATCTAAAGTAATTCATTTGTTATATCTGTGATAGCCCTATGCAGTTCCTGGGTGTCTCTGAAGAGACAAAGAAAGAATGGGACTACAGCACCCTCAGGCATGTCGTAGAAAGTGACTAATATGAGATTGTGCGTATGGCTGGCAACCTCATTATGTAAAACAGATTGCAACAGAAACCACGTCTGCTAGAGCATGTAACTGCTTGGTACAGTCTTTCTGCAAGGGGGACTAGCTACAGTGGTGCTTGTATGCTCTGTAAGGAGTGCCACGGAAAATGATGATGAAATCTATAATCATCTATAAAAGGTAAAGGTAAAGGATCCTGTTACACGCCCATTGAGGCATATTGGGAATATGGTGTTAAGCCCATATTTTCTTGATCATCGGCACACTAGGGGTGATGTGGTCAGCATCATGCTGGCCGCCTTAACCGTCCCAGAGTTGCTCTGGTACCCAGTTGATGAGGCTGGGTCGACCCCGGAGCCGTTGGCGGTCTAAAAAATTCCACCTCAACTGGGGATCGAACCATGGACCATCGAGCTAGGAAGCCAGTGCACTAACCACTGTGCCACTGCTGCTTCATAATCATTTATACACGCCTTTTATTTTCTTCTGTTTGCAAAGAATGAAATACTATATTTCTAAATGAACAAAAACTAGTGTCTTGTGCCGAGAATTGGTCTTATCAGTACAGCACACAATTATTGTGTTTTCTGTTTTAGGTTCTGTCTACGATGTAGCGACAGAAATCACAGACAAGGGTTACAAGGCATTCCCAATGAAGTGTGACGTTCGTTCAGAGAGTGATATCAATGCTACAGTTGACAAATGTCTGGAAAATTTTGGTCACTTAGATGTTGCTGTGTACAATGCTGGTAGGTAACTTGATACTGAACCATCTAATAGGTGCCAAAAAATTAAGTTGTTTAATGATCAAATACTTATAGTCTCCGCTCATTAGGTACTTAAATAATGTACTGTGTAAATACTTATATAATAATAATAAATTCTTTAAGCGCCAAACACGGCGCATAAGGCAGAAACCAGTGCTCTCCAGGTTGTACGTTGTGACGCCACTCCTCTTAGCTCTTGCACATTGTTTAATCCCAACGTTCTTCCTTCTCTTATTATTGTTCTTCTGAGTGTTCCTTTGGTCTTCCTTTTTTCCTCTTACCCTCAGGAACCCAAGTGAGTGCCTGCAATGGTATTCTGTTGTTTTGCATTCGTAGGACATGACCGATATATGACCATCGTCTTTTCCTTATATAGTTGGAGACATATTTCTGCCTAGAGTCTTCTCTTATTTGTCGATTAGTCTTGAATTCTTTCCAACTGATGTTCATGAGTTTTTCTAAGACATTTGTTCTCGAATGTATTCAGCTTGTTCTCCAATGATTTTGTTATTTTCCAACTCTCACAGCCGTATGTTAACACTGAGATAACATTTGAATTAAACAGACGAAGCTTGGTATGTATATTCAATGATCGTAATTTCCAAATGTTAGATAATCTATTGAAGGCGCTAGCTGCCAAAGCAATTCTAGTATGAATTTCTCTTGTTGTGTCACCATCCTGAGTCATTTTACTGCCTAAATAATTGAAACTTTCAACTTTCTGTAGTTTTTCCCTGTTCAGGATGATATTAAAGGTCTCGTTAGAAAAGTTCATAACTTTAGTTTTAGAGGCATTTATTTGCAGACCTATTTTAACCGAAAGATGACACAAATTATTTACTGCTTCTTGGGATTGTCTGGGTGTTGAACTTAAGAATGCTAAATCATCTGCGAAATCTAGGTCCCCCAGGAATTTTCCATTTGTCCATTTTATACCTAATTGTTCATTGTGGGTATAGTTTCTCATAACCCAATCAATAGCTATTCCAAAAAGTAGTGGTGACATAATACAGCCTTGTTTCACCCCTGTTTCTACTGTAAACCATACTTATATGGTCTGCCCATTAGTTACTTAGGTTATCTGTTGACTGGACACTTAGATTGTCTGTTGATAGGACGCCTAGGTTGTCATCTGATGGGATACTTAGATTGCATGATTATTAGATACTAAGATTGCTTGTTGGCTGGATACTTAGATTGTCTATTGATAGGACACCTAGGTTGTCATCTGATGGGATACTTAGATTGTATAATTATTAGATACTAAGATTGCTTGTTGACTGGATACTTAGATTGTCTGTTGATAGGACATTTAAGTTGTCATCTGATGGGATACTTAGATTGTATGATCATTAGATATTAAGATTGCATTTTGACTTAGCCTGTGTACTGGTTGAACACTTAGACTGTTTACTTCTTGTATGCTTAGAATGTCTCCTGATTGGATATTTTTACAGCCTGCATATTAGATACGTATTATATACTGATTGGATACTTTTATTGTCCACAGACATGAGGTTTAGAATTTGTTGGATATTGTGACCGCAAATTTGTCTCTTGTTTCTTGATTTCTTAGATGTCCTACATTAAATTGTTGTCTATAATTTTGCACAAATTCCAAGTGCTCCAACAGCTGGAAGATGTAGAGAATACAGAAGACTATTGGCAGCAAATCAAAACGGTATGGAATGAGACATGTGAAGAAATACTGGAGAAAAGGGAATGACAACAAAAGCATGGATAACAACAGAAACCATCAATAAGATAAAAGACAGAAAAAACAAGAAAGCAGATTTAAACACAAGCAAAACCAGAAGTTCCAAAGCCAAGGCTCAAGAAGTGTACACAGAAGCAAACAAAGAAGTTAAAAGAAGTATCAAAAGAGACAAGAGGAAGTATATTGAGGAGTTGGCAAGAGAGGCAGAAGATGCTGCAGCCAAAGGAAATATGAGAGAACTGTATAACAGCACAAAGAAGCTGACAGGGAAATATAAGCAAACAAGTTGCCTCATAAAAGACAAGAATGGAAAACTGCTCAGCAATATACAAGAGCAAATGAAGAGGTGGACAGAATATTTTGAGGACCTTCTCAATAGACCAGCTCCAAAAAACCCCCCAAACATCCAGCCAGCAGAAGAAGAGCTACAAATTAACGGTGAAAGACCAACAAAGGATGAAATAAAGAAAGCCATAAAGCTTCTAAGAGATGGAAAAGCGTCTAGACCTGATGGCATTCCAGCAGAGGCCATCAAAGCAGGTATCGACATGGCAACAGATAAGTTATATAAATTACTTGGTAAAGTCTGGGAAAAGGAAGAGATACCAGCAGAATGGAAGGAAGGATATCTGGTTAAGTTGCCTAAGATGGGAAATTTACAAGAGTGCACAAATTATAGAGGAATAATGTTACTATCAGTGCTAGGAAAAGTATTAAATAGCATTATCCTTGAAAGATTAAAAGAGTCCATAGACAAGAAACTTAGAGATGAACAAGCAGGTTTTCGACAAAACAGATCTTGTACAGACCAGATAGCCACTTTGAGAATAATAGTTGAACAAAGTCTTGAATGGAATTCACTATTATACATTGGATTTGTGGACTACGAAAAGGCATTTGACAGTGTAGACAGAGAATCACTTTGGAAATTGATGAGGCATTATGGAGTTCCCCTGAAGATCATTAATTTAATAAAGAAAACATATGAAGACATGACATGCAGAGTTCTTCATGAAGGACAGCTTACAGAACCATTTGGGATAAGAACAGGAGTGCGACAGGGATGCCTCTTGTCTCCATTTCTTTTCTTATTAGCAATAGACTGGGTTATGAGAACATCAACAACACACAACAGAAATGGAATCCAGTGGACTCTGACTAAGCAGTTGGATGATCTGGATTTTGCTGATGACTTGGCTCTTCTGTCCCATAACCGTAATCAGATGCAGGACAAATTGAAAACACTCGATGAGAGGTCACAGCAATTGGGTCTGAAAATACACAGGGAAAAGACAAAGATAATGAGAATAAATGCAGGTAATGAAAACAGGGTTGAACTTGAAGAAGCACCAATACAAGATGTAGAATCATACACATATCTTGGCAGCAATATAGACAAAGTTGGAGGGACAGACAGTGATATCAAAATAAAAATACAAAAAGCAAGAGGAGCTTTCATTGCATTGGGAAATATATGGAGATCAAGAGAAATCGGATCCAATACGAAAATAAGAATCTTCAACTCAAATGTGAAGTCAGTCCTATTGTATGGCTCTGAGACATGGAGAACAACAAAGACAACAACCAAAAAGCTACAGACTTTCATAAATGTGTGCTTGCGTAGAATAGAGGGATTAAAATGGTATGACAAGGTTACCAACGTGGAATTGATGACAAGAACTAGACAAGTGCCAGTGGAACAAGAGATGAGAAGAAGATGATGGTGATGGATAGAACACACACTGAGGAAACCTGTTGATAGCATTACAAGGCAGTCCTTGTTCTGGAACCCCCAGGGCAAGAGAGGCAGAGGTAGTCCAAGAAGCACTTGGAGAAGAGAGCTGGAAACAGAGATGAAAATGATAAGGAGAATTTGGAAGGAACTTGAGATGATGGCACATGACAGGGGGACTTGGCATGTGTTTGTTGAAGGCCTATGCTCCTTTGGGAGTGGAGGGTTATGAATGAATGAGGTTTAGAGTGTCTAGACCAGGGTTTCTTAACTGAGGTTGCATGGAACCCTAGGGTTCAGTAAGAGGTTGTTAGGGGTTTCGCGAGAGATCTTGATTGAAAACTAATGAAGATGATTTTTTGTTTTACTTTGCGCGCCGGACGAAGTTAGCGCTTGCGTTGGTATGACAGTGCGCAGTAGGATCATGTTCATTCTTACACATACCATATTTCATTCACATCTTGTACAGTAGAAATTTGTGATAAGACTTCATGGCCAACTTAGATATGGTTTTTTTAAAAAAACGTAGGAAAATTGCAAAAAAGGTCAAACTGACGTTTCTTCTACCCAAGCTACTGACTTCCATTAGAGTTCATATTTTTTGTAGGGAGGGCAAACCTCACAGAATGAGTAGACTAATAAGTTGGCCAAAATAAGCAGAAAAGAAAATCATTCTCACATACATGCCACACCTCTGAGATGAAAAACCTGTACAAAAAAATCCAAAACCCTGTACAAAGACCCGCAAAACCTGTACAAAGACTGAAAAAAACATATCAACAGAGTTAATTTGTGTAAAAATATTTTCAATTACAGTGGGCTGCATTATAAATGAGGCACGGCGACTTTGCCTTTTAAAGCAGGTCTTCACTTATTTTAAAACCAAAACAATAAATGTCTGAGTTTATTTTACACTGTAAAAATAATGTGATGGTGTCATCATTTAATCTATTTCTGTGCTTAATTATCACTAACAGACTGGGAAATCCTGTGTTCAATAGGACCTTATGAAAGAACTCTGAGACACAGTAATAAGGGGTATGGGTTAGAAAACCTGTACAGAAATTATGTACAGGGTGTACACATCTGAAAACACAAATACCTTGTACAGATTATGGGTAAACCATAGCATGTGGCATGTATGTTCTCAACTTGAACACTTTATTGGATTATTATATTTACAACTCACTGATCATGCTAAGGTACAATGAGCTGTAGATATAATAATTTTTATGCAGGGGTTCCCTGAGACCTGAAAATTATTTCAAGGGTTCCTCTGGGACAGAAAGGTTTAGAAAGACTGATCTAGACTGCATACATTGGGAATACGGTGTTAGGCACATATTTTCTTGACCATCGGCACACTAGGGGTGATGTGGTCAGCATCACGCCGACTGCCTTAACCTTCCCAGAGTTGTTCAGAGCCTTATGAGGCTGGGTCGACCCCGGAGCCTAATGATGATGATATGTTGACTATTTAGATGTTTGGATTACCTAATCAAGATGATATGTTGACTATTTAGATGTTTGGATTACCTAATGATGATGATATGTTGACTATTTAGATGTTTGGATTACCTAATGATGATGATGTGTTGACTATTTAGATGTTTGGATTACATAATGATGATGATGTGTTGACTATTTAGATGTTTGGATTACCTAGTGATGATGATATTATGACTATTTAGATGTTTGGATTACCTAATGATGATGATATGTTGACTATGTAGATGTTTGGATTACCTAATGATGATGATATGTTGACTATTTAGATGTTTGGATTACCTAATGATGATGATATGATGACTATTTAGATGTTTGGATTACCTAATGATGATGATATGTTGACTGTAGATGTTTGGATTACCTAATGATGATGATATGTTGGCTATTTAGATGTTTGGATTACCTAATGATGATGATATGTTGACTATGTAGATGTTTGGATTACCTGATGATGATGATATGTTGACTATGTAGATGTTTGGATTATAAGTTTATAAACTAATAAAACGGTATTAAATCAGTTTTACAAATAACAGTTCACATGAGACAAGGGACGTTTCGGGTTTTACCCTTCGTCAGCCACAAACAGGTGACAAAGACAAAAATTACATATAGGTACTACAAAACTATACGATGATGAGAAACATACAACAAATAGGCGATACAAGCAGATGGAAAAAGTAAACAATAACAATACAAGAAAACCGTAAAATCTAAAAGAAATACTGAAACAAGAAAGTAAATAATCCAACGAAACGAAAAAAAGAAGAATAAACAAAACTGTGGAACTAGTTAAAGTTAGCTTAGCTCGATGCAAAGAATCCGTGGAAGAAAGCGGTAGTCTCTTGTCACAGAATTCGCAAGGAAGTGACGTACGATAGCGACAAAACAAGAGATATAAAAAGATACGAAACGAACCAAAGCAAAAACACAAGAAGATAGATCATAAAGACAACGAATAAAGAATGAAAAAGAGAAAAGCTACCAGAATTTATGCAAAATGATGTTGTATATTTAAACCGCCGGGAGCTAGAACGCCCATTTTAAAAATAAGGCGATTCTCCAACGAAAAGCGAGTCTTGTCATTACCGGCACATGAACGCAGGGCAGTGACATGTATATCGGAATTACCTGAATGGTCAGGTCTATTGAAATGAAGGGCCACCGGTAAATGTTTGTCCTGATAGATGTCATTCAAGTGCTCACGAAACCTGTCTGCCTTTGGTATCAGGATCAGAGTTGAGAATAGGCAGATGTCGAAACAGATTTCTCTTTACCGCCAGGCAGTGAGGATGGAAAGTAAGAACCAGTTTGAGTCTGTCAGATTGAACAGAAGGTTTAGTAGTGAGTGCCATCTGACGAGTAACGCGTGTGATACGATTAAGGGCATCAGATTGTCGTGAGAAATTCTAATCCACATATATAAATCAAAACGTAAATGTAAAGCCTAACAAATAAATTTAATAAAAGGAAAGAAGAATGGTAAAGAACAGTGCTGTCACAATGACTGTACTCGAAATCCCCCTTGTTTTCTGCTTCGTCTGCAAATTGTAACGTTTCACGTTGATAGTAAAAGCCTACTATATCACTACACGCTTTCTACAATAAAACGTGTACTGTATTTCTTGGAAAAACCTTGAGATACGCAAGCTGATCAATGACCTAGATTTAATATTTCATTCATTCCATACACGGCGTAACTAAAAGACAGATAAAGTAGGAGAGAGAGAGAGGGACGACTGAAGGCAGGAAGCATGCAACACTACACGCGTCGCGCGATTAATAGTAACGCCAATCCCACGTGTAAGGCCTGCACTAACTTTTTTTCAAATAAACAGTGTCAGGAAATCACTACTACTACTACTACAAGAATCAGGTTTTAAAACATGAAAAATGCTTATTAGGAAATATGAAATTCTACTGAATTACATCTAAGCTCCTGAAAGTACAGAAGACACCCTATGACAAAGAAGTGAACGCGTGGTAAAAAAAAACAAATATACGACTATCTTTGGAAAACACATATTTTGAACGCCGCCATGTAGCTCGCTTTAACTTATATATTATTGTACGGCAGGACTTGCTAACCAAGAATATGTTATGTGTTATGCCTTTAGTCTATTAATAAAATAATTATGGCCAAAATAAAATAGTGAGGGTGCCTGACAGCATGGAATCATTTCTGCTCATAAAATTTTTTTATAACGTGTTTGAAAAACATTACGTTACGGAAATAGCCTACCATGTTAACTCCTATTTGATTGGCGGGAATGAGATGTAAGACTAAACACGATTAGTTGGACTGCAAATACTAGTTTTTTGTTGTTATGGGAAACGAATAGAAGGGGTACTTTTTTGAAAAGATGGGTAAACATGGCATGATTGGTTAGATCTGCCAATATACTCAATTCAGGGCGTCTGTTCCGGGCCACATCTTGTAATAAACCTACTAAGAACAGTGCGTTGAGCACCAGTGCATATTTTTTTCTAAAATAAAAGCCTGGGACACGAGGCAGATCGGAATTTGTGCCTATTCATTGCCAGTCAACGAAACTGTTTATTATTTCTATTGAATTGTGGTAAGCTTGAAATATTTGATATCTTTTAATGAAAATTGAATGTGAATTGATGATTTGTGTCTGTATATGTGTGTAGTTCAGTGGCCAACATGACAAAAGCCTAAATATTGCTCCAACCTGAATAGGAGGTGTCAAAAAAAAAAAAATACTGCATGGAATTGCCAAACAGTACACTGACACCTATCTTATGGACTAGAAAGAAATAATGCTGGAATGGCAGAGGCGTAGTAACCATTAGGGAGGAGTATACTGGTGTAATTTGTTCCAGATGAAGCTAGCAGTGGCCTACAGCACTGAACGCAAGTGTTTGTTATGTATTGTGCTCATTGTGGAAATAGTTTATAACTTAGTTTTGAAATAGGAGGTACAACCTTCTTGTTTCAGGGACGGTGGTCCTAAATCATTGAGGCAGCATTTGGCCTGAGTTGTGCTGAATCCTGAGGCTGACAGCATACTACTGGGTCCAGATAGTGACCAGTGAGGTGGCTCCAGAACTCATTGAAGTAATCGAGCAGAGGAGTCTTTTACTGCAGTCATCACGAAAGTTAAGGAAGTGTGGCCAAGGAGCTCAACATTATGTGCCCCGCCCCCCCCCCCCCCTCTAAAATTGACAGTAAATAAAGAGGGACTAAAAACTGTTTAAATTGACAGGAACTGTGAACTTTTCCCAATGATAAAACACTTGAAGTCATGATGACAAACAACACTCTAGCTTGAAAAACAAAACCAGTATTAACTCATATTACTACTTCACAACTTACACACATAAGATACAGAATAATTCTGACTGAGGTAATATGTGGTAGCAAGTAAGGTTATCTGTAATACACTACACTTATTAGATACAGATACCTTCACAGCTGATCTCAGTCAGTACACTAAGTCCCCTATAAATATTTATAACATCCCACTTTACCACATATATTGGGGTCCGGTCCGGGATATTGAACTTTCTCCTAGTATATATATTGGGAAATATAAGAATTAAAAGGTATCCTTGGGTGTAAATAAATAAGGTTGAGCTCTCAGTGCCTGTATTGTCCTGAGTTAATTAGTCATAGATAAAATTGTTTAGTTAAATATTTTAGACATTAACCTGGTAGACAATGGCGGACCTGGCCAAATTTCGATCTGCTGCTGTACAGACTGCAAAAGAGTTAGGAATGGACGGGCAAATTATGATTGCTTATGTCACTGCTGAATGTGACAAATATATTGAACGGGAAGAAAGAAGATTAGAAAAAGAGGCCGAAAGAAAGTTAGAGGCTGAAAAAGAAATTCAGAGGTTGCAGATTGAGGCTGAGGCTAAGAAATTAGCTGCAGAAAGGGAAGACAAAAGATTAGCTGCTGAAAGGGAAGACAAGAGATTAGCTGCAGAGAGGGAAGCAGAAAAGGAGGAGAAGAGATTACAAAGGGAACATGAGTTACGACTAAGGGAGTTTGAGTTTCAAGGCCATGCTCCTGAAAATGGTGCCAGTCCCTTTACCTCTGATGCCACTGCTAGTCAGGGAGCCTCAACCTCAGCTATGAACTTTCATTTAGATCATTTTGTTGAGAAAGACGATGATATTGAGAGCTATCTAAATAGATATGAACTATTAGCTACCACATATGGGTTAGAGAGAGAAAGGTGGAGCTTAAAGTTATCTCAAGGGCTTCGTGGGGCAGCTTATGAAGTTTTTGCCAAAATGAGCAGAGGTGATCAGGAAAATTATGACATGCTAAAGCAGGCTCTTTTGTTAAGATATGAAAAGAACGCAGAATTTTATAGGAAGAAATTTAGGAATGCTAAACTACTGTCAGGTGAAACCTATCACCAGTTCTCTGCACGGATAGAGACATACTTGGAGAAATGGACTTCTCTGGGGAAAACCCAAGATCTTAAGGAAATGGTCCTTATAGAACAATTAAGAGAGTCCATGGCTCCAGACCTGAGAAAGTTTCTCATGGAACAAGGTGCAGAGAGGCTGGGTGAGTTGCTAAATGTTGCAGAAAGGTATCAAGCAGCTCAGGCAGAGGTATCAGGTAATAAAAAGAAACAGGTGGATAATTTTAGGGCACCACAGAACTTTAATAAATTTGATCCTAGAGATCAAAACAAAGGTAAGCACCAATTTGATAGGCCACGGTATGACAATAAAAATAAAACCCCACAATTCGATGAAAGGAAATATGATGAAAGAAAATCTTTCAACCAAGGAAAAAGGTGGTGTAAAAATTGTAAGATGAACAATCATGACACTGACCATTGTAGAAGGAAACCTCCTCATTGTGCTGCTATGACATCTGGGAAAAAGGAAAAGAAGGTCAAACCTGCAGAACTACAGGAACCATACCATCCCCCAGTGTGTGAAGATGTCATCTGTAATGGTGTCACTATAAGGTGTTTATATGATACCGGTTTAGATTACGATTCCGTTGTGAGTTCTCACCTGGTGCAGGCCGATCAATACACCACAGAAACAGTGGAGATTCAAACTGCCACCAAGGATGTAGCTACCATGACACTTCCCGTCGCCCGGATAAAGGTGAAAACGCGATATGTGGAAGGAATCATAAAAGCAGCAGTGATAAATGAGCCAATCTACCCTCTGATATTGGGGTGTAGATATGTCTTCTTGGGGAATCCCAAGAGACCTGTGATATTGGCAACAGTGCAGACCAGATCACAGTCTAAAAAGGAGGAGGATAATCCAATAAATACTCATCCAGATGAGATGAGAAAGGCACAGGCTGAGGACAAAACACTCAAGCCTTGTTTCAAGAAGTTGCCCAAATCTCATACACCTCCAGGCAAGGGAGAGTTTTATATGAAGAACAAGCTGATATATAGGAAGGCTGGATCTGAATCCAATGGTCACGGACAGCTGGTCCTTCCCACTTCATATAGGACTAAAGTGTTGGAGCTAGGGCATGCGATTCCCTTCAGTGGTCATATGGGGATCAGCGCAACAGGACAGCGTATAGCTTGTCACTATTTCTGGCCAGGAATAACTGAAGATATCAAACGATATGTAAAATCCTGTCCAGAGTGCCAACGAGTAGCACCTAAGCATTGGACTGCACCAGCAACTCTGGGGGAAATGCCCATAGTGGAAACACCCTTTGAGAGAGTTGCCGTGGATCTTGTGGGACCTCTCACCCGAACCAAGAGAAGGAACAGCTACATTCTGACTCTGGTGGACACATGTTCTATGTGGGGAGAGGCGGTAGCCCTGTCATCGATTGATTCTAAACATGTGGCAGAGGCATTGCTCACAATTTCACAAGGTTAGGCTTTCCCAATCAAATCTTGACTGATAATGGCTCTCAGTTCAAGGGGAAACTAACAGAAGAAGTTTTCAGGATCTTCCAGGCCAAACACTTCCATTGTAGTGTGTACCATCCCCAAGGGAACGGCCAAGTGGAAAGATTTAACGGCACGTTGATGTCGATCCTGAGAAAGTTGGCACACGAAAAACCAGATACATGGGATCAGTACCTTCACGCCGCCCTCTTTGCTTATCGGGAGGTACCCCATAGTTCAACCGGAATGGCCCCGGCAACATTATTATTTGGAAGGCCAATAAAAGGTCCACTCGAAGCGCTGTTAAGAACGTGGACTGATGAAAAGGCAGAGGAAAATATTACATCCTCATACCAATATGTAAATGAGCTGACCACTCGTTTAAAAACTGGCTGGAAACTTGCCAATGAAAATTTGAAACAAGCCAGGAAGAAACATGCTGCCTATTATAACAGGAAAGCTAAAGACAGAGATTTGGCTGTGGGAGAGAAGGTACTGCTTCTTCTGCCCGGTAGCCAGAATAAGTTACAAATTGGATGGCAAGGTCCATATACAGTTCTAGAGAAGGTGTCTAGAACCAATTATAAGATAGATAAGAAAGGGAAAGAAAAAATCTATCATGTGAATCTCCTGAAGAAATATTTGGAAAGAGAACATCAGGAAGAGACTCACTTGTTGACCTTGTCCATCGCCATGGAGATGAAAAAGGAACCACTTTCATCATTTGAATATCCATTACACCCCTGTGAGACAGCGGCACAGGTGAAAATCAGTACACATTTAACGAAAACTCAGAAAGAGAGAGTGCAACAGGTTCTAGATAATCATGCAGAGGTGTTAACAGACCGACCAGGGCATACAAACCTATTGGAATATGATATGAAACTGATAGACCCCACACCTGTCTGTATGAAACCCTATTCGATTCCTTTTGCTAAGGAGAAAGCTTTGAAGGAAGAGATAGACTATTTGTTGAAGGAAGGAATTATTTCACACAGTGAATCTTCGTATAGTTCCAGTGTGGTACTCCTAAGGAAACCCTCTGGAGAACATAGACTCTGTATAGATTACCGGAGACTGAATGCTATTACAGAAGGACAGGTGGATCCATTGCCGGATACAAATCAGTTGTTTGCCAGACTAAATAAAGCTAAATATTTCTCAAAAGTGGATCTGAGTAAAGGATACTATCAGATTCCAGTAAAGCCTGAGGTTAGACCATACCTAGCTTTTAGTACCTCAGAAGGACACTATGAGTTTAATAGATTGCCATTTGGATTAAAGAATGCGCCTAGTGTCTTCTCTAGAATGATGAGAAAATTATTGGACCCTCTGAATAATCCAGGTATCACAAATTTTATGGATGATATCCTTATAGCAACAGAAACATTTGAGGAGCACATTGACTCTCTGAACATGCTATTTAATCGACTTAGGGAAGCGAATTTAACAGCCCGACCAACCAAATGTTGCGTTGGATGTAAAGAATTGGAATTCTTGGGACACACAGTTTATCAGGGAAACATGACCCCTGACCCAAAGAATTTAGAGAAACTAAAGAAAGCCCCGAGACCACAAACCAAGAAAGACGTGAGATCCTTTGTCTCATTATGTGGTTTCTACCAAAAGTATATCAAAAACTTTAATTCCATATGTGCACCGTTAACTGATTTGACACGTAAGGGAAATCCAGATCGAATTACATGGACACCACAATGTGAAATGGCTTACCAAGAATTGAAGGAAAAGCTCACAAGTAAACCTATTTTGAAATTACCTGACTTAAGTCAAGAATTCATAGTAAGAACGGATGCCAGTAATATTGGGTTAGGTGCAACTCTGCTACAGAGATCAGATGCATTGGATGGGGAATTAAGCCCAGTGGCATATGCTAGCAGAAAGTTGAATAAAGCTGAAACCAATTACTCAACTAGCGAAAAAGAATGTCTTGCAGTAATATGGGCGATAAAGAAATTCAATATTTATCTGTATGGTAAGGCATTTAAGTTGCAAACGGATCACAAACCTTTGTCGTTTCTAGCACAGGCTAGACATGAGAACTCTAGATTACTCCGTTGGTCTTTATTGATCCAGCCATATGAGTTTTGCATAGAGTATATAAGTGGAAAAACAAATCTGGGAGCGGATTTTTTAAGCCGCCATCCATGTGATGAGAATCACCCTAAACCCCAGGAATAATAATAAATTTCTCTATGTGTATATAGAATTATAGACTGACATATAACGTCTGTTTTAAGAGGGGAGGATTTGTCGTGAGAAATTCTAATCCACATATATAAATCAAAACGTAAATGTAAAGCCTAACAAATAAATTTAATAAAAGGAAAGAAGAATGGTAAAGAACAGTGCTGTCACAATGACTGTACTCGAAATCCCCCTTGTTTTCTGCTTCGTCTGCAAATTGTAACGTTTCACGTTGATAGTAAAAGCCTACTATATCACTACACGCTTTCTACAATAAAACGTGTACTGTATTTCTTGGAAAAACCTTGAGATACGCAAGCTGATCAATGACCTAGATTTAATATTTCATTCATTCCATACACGGCGTAACTAAAAGACAGATAAAGTAGAAGAGAGAGAGAGGGACGACTGAAGGCAGGAAGCATGCAACACTACACGCGTCGCGCGATTAATAGTAACGCCAATCCCACGTGTAAGGCCTGCACTAACTTTTTTTTGCAAATAAACAGTGTCAGGAAATCACTACTACTACTACAAGAATCAGGTTTAAAAACATGAAAAATGCTTATTAGGAAATATGAAATTCTACTGAATTACATCTAAGCTCCTGAAAGTACAGAAGACACCCTATGACAAAGAAGTGAACGTGTGGTAAAAAACAAATATACGACTATCTTTGGAAAACACATATTTTGAACGCCGCCATGTAGCTCGCTTTAACTTATATATTATTGTACGGCAGGACTTGCTAACCAAGAATATGTTATGTGTTATGCCTTTAGTCTATTAATAAAATAATTATGGCCAACATAAAATAGTGAGGGTGCCTGACAGCATGGAATCATTTCTGCTCAAAAATTTTTTTATAACGTGTTTGAAAAACATTACGTTACGGAAATAGCCTACCATGTTAACTCCTATTTGATTGGCGGGAATGAGATGTAAGACTAAACACGATTAGTTGGACTGCAAATACTAGTTTTTGTTGTTATGGGAAACGAATAGAAGGGGTACTTTTTTGAAAAGATGGGTAAACATGGCATGATTGGTTAGATCTGCCAATATACTCAATTCAGGGCGTCTGTTCCGGGCCACATCTTGTTATAAACCTACTAAGAACAGTGCGTTGAGCACCAGTGCATATTTTTTTCTAAAATAAAAGCCTGGGACAAGAGGCAGATCGGAATTTGTGCCTATTCATTGCCAGTCAACGAAACTGTTTATTATTTCTATTGAATTGTGGTAAGCTGAAATATTTGATATCTTTTTAATGAAAATTGAATGTGAATTGATGATTTGTGTCTGTATATGTGTGTAGTTTAGTGGCCAACTTGAGAAAAGCCTAAATATTGCTCCAACCTGAATAGGAGGTGTCGGAAAAAAGTAAAACTGCATGGGATTGCCAAACAGTACACTGACACCTATCTTATGGACTAGAAAGAAATAATGCTGGAATGGCAGAGGCGTAGTAACCATTAGGGAGGAGTATACTGGTGTAATTTGTTTCAGATGAAGCTAGCAGTGGCCTACAGCACTGAACGCAAGTGTTTGTTATGTATTGTGCTCATTGTGGAAATAGTTTATAACTTAGTTTTGAAATAGGAGGTACAACCTTCTTGTTTAAGGGACGGTGGTCCTAAATCATTGAGGCAGCATTTGGCTTGAGTTGTGCTGAATCCTGAGGTTGACAGCATACTACTGGGTCCAGATAGTGACCAGTGAGGTGGCTCCAGAACTCATTGAAGTAATCGAGCAGAGGAGTCTTTTACTGCAGTCATCACGAAAGTTAAGAAAGTGTGGCCAAGGAGCTCAACATTATGTGCCCCCCCCCCCTCTAAAATTGACAGTAAATAAAGAGGGACTATAAACTGTTTAAATTGACAGGAACTGTGAACTTTTCCCAATGATAAAACACTTGAAGTCATGATGACAAACAACACTCTAGCCTGAAAAACAAAACCAGTATTAACTCATATTACTACTTCACAACTTACACACATAAGATAAGAATAATAAAATATGTCAATAACAAGATTAAATTGATAAACTGTGTACATACTACTTGTAAGAATATTGATTGTGATTCCTGGTTCACTGTGTAGTTGAATCAGGATATCTCTATGTAAAGAAATTAATACATATATATATATTTGACTTTTCAAACTGACTCTTTTAAGATAGCCTTATAGAGTGTTACATGTGTGTGAGTGTCACAGTGTTGTAAAGTGCCGTAAAATAAATTAAATTGTTTATCTGTCTGTTGTTGTTGTGACTTACACTTCATCATATGCATAACCCTAGACATTTAACGTAGTCATCACCATATTCCAGAATAATTCTGACTGAGGTAATATGTGGTAGCAAGTAAGGTTATCTGTAATACACTACACTTATTAGATACAGATACCTTCACAGCTGATCTCAGTCAGTACACTAAGTCCCCTATAAATATTTATAACATCCCACTTTACCACACAGATAACACATGTTCTGGATAAAGACGTCGGCGAAAGAACTCAAGCATCTCTTGAGCTCGCTGATGAAAATCATCATCATCGTGACATAACCGACGCAAGCGAAGAAGTTGAGAAAAGGGAATGGAATTTTTACAGCTAAGAGGATGCGATGAGGTATAAAGAAGGAAACCATGAGCGTCAGTAGCCTTATAATAGACAGACGTTTTAAGACCAATAGGGCTAATAGTCACAGTGATGTCAAGGAAGTTCACTGAGGTCGTAGAAATTTCAGAAGTGAATTTGATGGCAGGATTGAAATTAACCAACGTAGTCGATAAATCGACGGAGGTCTACCTTAGACATGTCAGTAATGCCAATACCATCATCAATGTAGCGGCGGTAAAACTCGGGTATTGGCCCATCATAATTTTGAAAGACCAAATATTCAAAGTGGCCCATAAAAAGGCAAGCGTAACTAGGGCCCATCTTAGTACCCATAGCAACGCCACTGATTTGGTTGAAGAATTGACCATTAAACTCAAAAGAGTTGAGATTAAGAACCAACTCAGCAAGGCGAAAAAGCGGACCTGTACTTATAGTAAGATCCGTACGCTGGTCGAGAAAAAATTGGAGTGCCTTAAGACCATCAGCATGTGGAATAGAAGTATAAAGGGAACAAACATCTAGAAGGAAAAGAAAAGTGTTATCTGATGCCCTTAATTGTATCACACGCGTCACTCGTCAGATGGCACTCACTACTAAACCTTCTGTTCAATCTGACAGACTCAAACTGGTTCTTACTTTTCATCCTCACTGCCTGGCGGTAAAGAGAATTCTGTTTCGACATCTGCCTATTCTCAACTCTGATCCTGATACCAAAGAGTTATTTCGTGATACACCTTTGGTAGCTTATCGTAGGGATAGGAATTTTAGGGATATTCTTGTACACAGTCGCTTGCGACATTCTAGCCCATCTTACTTTGGTACTAAACCGTGCCAATGCCGGATATGCAAGACCTGTCCATTTGTACTCCAAACTCAGACAGTCACTTTTCCTAAAGGAAAATTTATCATTAGAGAGTCTTTTACGTGCGAATCCAGAAACCTGATTTATGCTATCATCTGCAAGAGATGTGGCATGATCTATATTGGTGAAACTGGTAGGCGTTTGGCAGACAGGTTTCGTGAGCACTTGAATGACATCTATCAGGACAAACATTTACCGGTGGCCCTTCATTTCAATAGACCTGACCATTCAGGTAATTCCGATATACATGTCACTGCCCTGCGTTCATGTGCCGGTAATGACAAGACTCGCTTTTCGTTGGAGAATCGCCTTATTTTTAAAATGGGCGTTCTAGCTCCCGGCGGTTTAAATATACAACATCATTTTGCATAAATTCTGGTAGCTTTTCTCTTTTTCATTCTTTATTCGTTGTCTTTATGATCTATCTTCTTGTGTTTTTGCTTTGGTTCGTTTCGTATCTTTTTATATCTCTTGTTTTGTCGCTATCGTACGTCACTTCCTTGCGAATTCTGTGACAAGATACTACCGCTTTCTTCCACGGATTCTTTGCATCGAGCTAAGCTAACTTTAACTAGTTCCACAGTTTTGTTTATTCTTCTTTTTTTTCGTTTCGTTGGATTATTTACTTTCTTGTTTCAGTATTTCTTTTAGATTTTACGGTTTTCTTGTATTGTTATTGTTTACTTTTTCCATCTGCTTGTATCGCCCATTTGTTGTATGTTTCTCATCATCGTATAGTTTTGTAGTACCTATATGTAATTTTTGTCTTTGTCACCTGTTTGTGGCTGACGAAGGGTAAAACCCGAAACGTCCCTTGTCTCATGTGAACTGTTATTTGTAAAACTGATTTAATACCGTTTTATTAGTTTATAAACTTATATTCCTTACCAGTTTTACTGCAGCCCCTTAATTTATTTAGATGTTTGGATTACCTAATGATGATGATATGTTGACTATTTAGATGTTTGGATTACCTAATGATGATGATATGTTGACTATTTAGATGGTCGGATTACCTAATGATGATGATATGTTGACTATTTAGATGTTTGGATTACCTAATGATGATGATCTGTTGACTACGTAGATGTTTGGATTACCTAATGATGATGATCTGTTGACTACCGTAAAATCTCGCGTATAATACGCACTCGTGTATAATACGCATGCTTGATTTAGCCCAAAATTTTCTGGTAAAATGGAAATTCGTGTATAATACGCACCATAATTTTTCAAGATTTTATTTTATGAAACATTTGTTAAAAAGCTGAAAGTGTAATAACATACAGAAATAGGTACGCAACACCTACATTTTAGGTACTTTGGACTGAAAGACCATGTCGCTTCATAAAACGAACTGCCCATCCATATGACGCTTTAAATGTTGTTGTTCCTGTACGAGATTTTGTAAGTTCCAGAGCTTTAAGTCGTATTTTAATGCATGAAACACCGATGCCTTGTTGCCTTCTATCCACTACCCACACCAATAATGTTTTTTCTAGGGCTGGAAGATCTGGTGGTGACCCACGATTCGCCTTTTTCTTACTAGGCAACACTTGCAGCACCTCTTTGTTTTTGCGCCATAATCGAATGGAAAAATGTCGACTTGCTGTCCGATTGCCGTTAGATTCTGCATATATTACCACTAAGAGCTTTTCTGCTGCAGTATATTTTCTCGAATTCATTTTTAGGGCTCAAAATAATAAAACGACAAACTTCACAACCAAGCTTAATATCAAAACGGTTGAAGACCAAGAGTGCGAAATGCGTTTTGCGGCAATGTTTGACACATAAGAAAACATAGGGCACATTCAATTTCGTGCCGTTTTCACTGTTAAATTGTGACAAAATCTTGACAGACTTTCCAATGTAGGTTACTTTCGAAATCGAAAATGGCGTATCATTTAGTACTCGCGTATAATACGCACCCGAGTTGTAGCGGGTAAAAATGAGTAAAAATTGTGCGTATTATACGCGAGATTTTACGGTATTTAGATGTTTGGATTACTTAATGATGATGATATGTTGACTATTTAGATGTTTGGATTACCTAATGAGTTTGACATTGACTGCTTCCTGGACCTTCTGGACTTTTGGCTTCAGGACTTTGTGATGTGTCTTTGGTTTGGGCAACTTGAACATATGGTTGAGAAGGTTGCAGACTAGCAGATTCTAGGTTAAATCATATACTGTTTCATCTTCTTTCTTTTTTTTTGTGCACCCTATAAAACACAGGCCTTTAACTAATTACCCTACAAAACCTTGCAGTGTGGAGCAGAGTGATAAGTTCTTTATCTTCTTGTGTCTCTTTCCAGTCCTATTTTGGTGTGTGTCTTTGTGTCTCCCTGTGTTTCTACAGAGCATTCGAGTGATAAAGTGGTTAGACCTATTGCTTCTTGAGGCAAAGACGTTTTTGCCTTTGAAACCAGGTCATGTCATGCTCCAGTCTATCCAGCTGTAAAAATTGATACCTGACTCTGCCCTTAGTTAGGGAAGGCAAAAGCAGAATGAAAGGGAACTAGTCACCCCCACATCATAAAGTTGAGACCTAGCATAGGTGAACTCTCTAACATTTCACTCTCCTTCTGCGGTGGGACTACCATTTATCTTTGTGGATCTTCAGAGATACTGGAACAAGGACTGCCTTGTGATGCTAGCATAAGAGTTCCTCAATGTGCTATTTTTACTTTGAACATCTGTTTATGAGAACTGGGTGTTTATTTATTTTCTTTGTCACTCGCTCTCATATAACCACATCTTCTTTTTTCTTTGATCCTTAGCCACCAACTGTCAAAGCAGTCAGTGGCCATCACACCTGGTGGCATCTAAATATAACCACATCTGTCTCATAAAATGAATAAACTTTCTCAGGCTACTATCGACATATGTTTAAAGTTGAGAATATTTAGGATTTTGTATCCTTGGTATATTAATACATTTCAGGAGCAGTTTTATGGAAAAGTGTATTAGAAACACCACTTCGTAGATGGGATTTGATGAATGAGGTCAATGCCCGTGGTGCTTACTGTATGGTTCAGAAGGTCCTGCCTCATATGCTGGAGCGCAAGAAAGGTCATCTGATTCTGGTGTGTCCTCCAATATATAACAGGTAATTTGCAGTCTCTTATTTTTCTGTTTTAATTCGCTGTGAAGAAACTTGGAGTAGCTTTGTGTGCAGGAGAAGTTTATAAAAGTCGTACATTCACATGCTTACAAATGGTATTAAAACATCCATAACTATAGAACTGTAAATAAATAAGTAAATAAAGGTAATAAACAGGTATACGTTTGGTTGGTCCTAGGTTCGATTCCCGATAAGCCTATCACTTATATTTTCTTTTCTGTTTTCTGGTGTCATCCTTTATGTCTGGTGAGTACTTGTTTAATACCTTTATTTACTTATTTATTTACTGTTCACAGGGTTCAGTTTTCCTTCATTATTTATCCATAACTGTATAACAGGTGTTTAGAATAGATAGACTTAGAGAACTACACAATATAGTTTTAAAAAAAGTATATAACAATAAAATATGTATATATAAGGATTAATGAGGGTTTGGCAGGAAACTGAAGGTCTGGTGAGGTTCTCGTAATTCATATTGATGATGACAGATGAATAGAGAATTGGGTGTGATCCCAAATGCCCCAGGCTTTCCTACCTTCCTTTCCCTTATTAACAACATGACAGGTATTAGAGATTAACCATTTTGGGATTAAGGAAAAAAAAGCATGCACGCATGCACATCTACACAATTTGATACTTAATCCATTTGATTTACACAGATCAGAAAGGCCATATGATACTCTGATCAGGTACAGGCAATCAAAAATATTATCTGGAATTAGTCATATCGTGCATTCTAATTATAACACATTTTTTTTAATGAATGTTTTTTTTCCTTAACTAAAATTTTGGCGAGGCACGTCCCGTTCACCCTAGTCGGTTATATTAGGGCGCATGTCCAAATATAAAAGACCTTTAGGTTTGATAACTTATTAATAATAAAAATTAATGTGTTGTTTTTTTTTAACAAAGAAATTTCGCCAAAGTGAAAGGAAGGTGTCGGACTAATATAATGACGCAGAAGGAGGCGGAGTCATTTTGTACACAGAAGGAGGCGGAGTCATTTAGTACACAGAAGGAGGCGGAGTCATTTTGTACACAGAAGGAGGCGGAGTCATGTTGTAAAATAGAATGACAGAAACTGGAAATGGGAATTAAACAGAGATGGGTGGTCTGTGATATCACTGTTATCCTCCTGTTTGTTTACCTTAAATATTCTAGTCATGTCTTGTCATAGCAATATCTGTTTTCTGAGGAACACAGGAGCACCACTGCCTGAGCCAAAGCATATATTCTTGCTGTGGTCGTTTATGTAGCCATTTATTTTGCATGATCAGGTTGCTAGCCCCATGTACAGGGGCCATGGTATCTAGTCGGGGCCCAGTACTATATGAAAAACTAGGTTATTCTCCCTGTCAGTTCAGTTAATGTCTCTATTTTTTCAGAAAAAAAAAAAAACAAATCATGTTGATGCTCAGAAAGACTTTCTCAAAGGGAAGTAACTTCAAAATTAAACTAACTTTCTCAAAGGGAAGTAACTTCAAAATTAAACCAACATTTAGCACAAAAATAATAATGCTGATGCCATTAGATAACTGTGATGAATCTACATTTGTGGGAGCAGTTTGTTTTGTTTTGTTATTAAAGTTTAAAAAATGAATTTTTAAAATGAATATTATGTTTATATTGTAAACACAGAAAGAATTGGTCTACTGCACCTTCAGGCGTGTCGTACAAGGTGATTAATATAATGTTGTACATCAAGAAAGATGCTACCGAAAGCATCGCTGCTAAAGCATGTGAATATTTGGTGTATGCTACCTACAAGGGAACCAGCTACAGTCATGGCTCCATGAGCGCAAAGGAAAATGATAAAGGTGAATGTAAGCGTGTAAAGTTACATCTGCCCACATGAACAAATTCCCTGTGAACTCTAGAAGATCAGTTGTTGCTAAGGTTGTACATAGATTTCTTTCAGATTTGAGCAGACGAACACTTTAGAGAGAATCTGTAGTTGTGGGCAAATCTGTCTTCATGAGCTGACATTTTTTTTACAAATATTGTTAAATGTTTTTTGTTAAGCTAATCCAGCATTAGTTCATGTCATAATGAAATATTCCAAACATGCCATTGTTGCAGCTTTTACAAATTACTTAGTCATTCCTCTTCTACCGTGAGGTGTAGAGGTTTGGAAGAGAGAGTGCCATACTATCCTATTGGCTGTCTTTCTCCTGGCCTGGTTCCAATCTAGTCCTCGGTCCTTCAGAGATTCTCTAATGTTGTCCTCCCAACAGATACTGGGTCGTCCTGGAGGTCTGGATCCCTGGCTCTTAGTTTCCCATGCTTGTCGTGGTAGCCGATCTTCTCCCATTCTGCAGACATGGCCAACCCATCTTAGTTGGGACTGTTCTACTTGTGGCTGGGTTTTTAGGCCATGATGTAACTGTAATTTTGTAATTTGAAATAACCTCATATGTTTTAACCTCTATTTTTAGATTTTTCAAAGGGAAAACCCCGTACTCAATGACAAAAGTAGCTATGAGTGTATTGGTTCATGGTCTTGCTAACGAACTGACTGGAACAGGTGAGACTCATGTTGAAATGTATTATTGTTTTAGATCTGTGGTCTGTCGTGCTTTTTTTTTCAGGAATGTTTATGATGATTGTTAAAGTTTGTTATCTTTGAATATCTTTCTCTAAATCCGTCTCTGCAGTCAGGAACTTATCAGACATCATCATCATTACTTATATAGTTAATGTTTGTTGTCTTGAATATCTTTCTCTAAATCCATCTCTTCAGTCAGGAACTTCTCTGTCATCATCACAATTTGACTTGACTTGACTTTGAACCACTATCATTGAGTGTCAGCTCTTGGTGACCTTGATGCCATTATGTGGTACTGCGCAGTTCTGGGCTGCTATAAAGTGTATTGTCTATGGATGGGTTATGTGGTAGGAGTTGTCTCATCACAGTAGTAGATGGTGTTCTGCTGTCTCCAATGGGTTTGGGCAGAGTCTACATTTTGCTTTATTTTGTGAACACATTCTATTTCTGTGACCATTTAGTGTAGAGTGACCTGTTCTCAATCTGAAAATTTTGGTTTGATATCTTCATTCGATATGGTTAATAGCATCTTCCTTATTTGGGGCTGTTACGTTTATGAAGAGTCTTCTTCCTGCTTTAGCCAGTCTTCTTTACAGTTGTTGATTATTTGTTTTATTGTTAACATATTCAATGGTTGGTCAATTTGTGGCATTTTTGCTCCCTTCTTTGCCAGTCTGTCGGCTACTTCATTCAAAGTGACATTTATGTGGCCAGCTATCCATTGCATGTAGATTTCTGTTCCATACAAGTTCATAATTTTGTGGCATGTTTCTTGAACCTTCTAGATAGTACTGAGTTGGTTTTCCAGTTTTCTGTTGCCAAGAGGTAAGCCTGCGAGTCAGAGAATACTACAACATAATTTGTTTCTGTTTCGTTTGATTCAATGAGTTCAAAGATTCTTGTTAGGGTTTTCTGATTGGCGACTACTTCGGCTTTGTAGTTTGTGCACCAGGTACCACAGGGGCCTGCAATTTTGATGGGTTCTTCTGTATTGAGTGGGATGATTATGGCCCCCATATCCAGCATTTATGGCTGCTTTAAAAGCTGATCCATCAGTGTAAGCATGGATAATATCTTCTTCATATTGGCAGACGGTTTCCATGGCAAGTGCTTTCAGCAATGTAGGTATGAGGCTTTTTTTTGCGGGTTGCAG
Organism: Oreohelix idahoensis; assembly: GCA_024509875.1. NCBI lineage: Eukaryota > Metazoa > Mollusca > Gastropoda > Stylommatophora > Oreohelicidae > Oreohelix > Oreohelix idahoensis. Next base: position 571,420 of record JAMPIV010021475.1, read on the forward strand.
AAGGTTAGTACGTATTATTGGTCTTTTTAGTTCTATGTGGGGTGGTAAGTCAGGTACAGCTTGAGTAGGCAGTCTAGTCTCTGGTATGTAGTGCTTCCCTGAAAGCTCTTGGTATCGTCTAGCGAAGGAGGTCTTTTTAATTTGGTACTTGGAGTTGTGGTCACTGATACAATTTTTTGCAGGGGTCATCCTTGTCAGCTTGCAAGAACTTTTATGCCTTTAGGATAACTGGTTTCTCTCGCCTTAGTTCTAGGGGCTCCACATTGGCGGAAATCTCACATGCGCTGGTCGGGGTTAGTCGCAAGCTTCTGCAGATGAATCTGAGTGCCTGGTTTTATGTGCGTTCTAGTTTCAGTCTAACTGTTGAGATAGCAGTGGCTTGCAGGTGTGACGAAAGTACTGAGATTCTGTCTTTCAAATGGCCCATGTCTTTTTCTCCTCGCATTTTGTTCACTATTTCTAGGAGGGATTACAGAAAAATCCTTCCCCATGTTTCTTCTCCTTCTATTTATTTACGTTTTTCAGAGAGATTACGGTGGAGTTTCATCTCATCTACATCTATGTTCCTTCTCTATGACTAGTAGTCTTGTTTAGTGTTGGTGTGTAGGGAACTGTTGCATTATTATTCTAGACGAAAGACTTTAGAGCCTAGATCAGATTGGCACCAGTTTTAGTCTTTTTAAAGATATGGCATGCGGCTAGACGCATTTTCGGGATTTTATATATATATATATATAATTCCGACATTGTTGCTTCATTTGCTACTAGAGGGTAGGGCTTAATCCCGTTTCTTTATCTAAAACCCATGCACGTTGCATCAGAATGATCTAAGGTTCTGATTGGCTGAGAGCTAACTGCAGTTGAAATGCAGAGCTCCCATTGGCTTAGAACCACGCCGCGCATATGACGTCATGAAGTCGGCACGTGGGGTCTTGATAATAAATACGCCCGAATTTCATAAGTTCGGTCTCTAAAAATTAATTGCCAAGCCGCGTTCCTGATTCAAATTATCGATTGCCTTTCAGTGGGAAAATTCAAAATTTGGTAAGCAGAATTTTTGTGGTAACTTTATTTAATTTTTGTCTAAGCCTAGGCCGATCAGTAAAGTTTCTTGGGAAGTTTAAGTTTAATGTTAATTCTTATCGCCAGAGCCATCAAATATTATCTTAGTGATAGACTTGAGAAACTTTAGAGGTTCATAATAATTCCTTAATTCAGGAATAGCAGTATGGTTAAAAAGTTGAGATGCCACGGACGTGCTTTGTATTTATTGCAAAGTGGGTCGGGAGAGAAACCCGCATCTCTGTCATAGGCGAATGTACAGAATAGCGGGAGTCTGTGTATTTGTGATTTATTGAGAATGTAATGCTACAAGTTATTTATATTATATAGTTACCCATCTATCTGTAAGCACAGGAGTGATAGAGGTATTAATTGGAGCACGTGGGTGCGTTCATTACTATATATTTATTTGATACGATGTTTAGAGGAGAGAGAGAGAGTGAAGCACGTGGGTGCTGTCATTAATATATACTTATGCAGAAGCACGTGGTGGTAGAAGTGTAAACACGTGGTGGCACTACGGGGTTTTCAATTTGATAACCTGGGTTTATGGATAACTTTTAAGCAGTATGTATATGCTAGCATCTAACAGGGTATACGTTATTAATTATGTATTGTGGTTCTGAGTAAGAAGACAGAGATGAATTATTTCTTTTAAAGGAAAGTATTTTGTATTACATTTTTGAAAGTGATTATTGACGGGAATTTTAGGAATTCCTAGAGAGATCTAGTTATTTTGTGTTAAGCATTTTACTGCATTCAGTGTCAGCGAGAAGTGGGCCAAAGTATTTTGGACAGGTAGATAGGCCTCCGTAGAATACTGTTGTGATTGTAACCAGCCAGGCAGAACCCTAGGCCAGACGGTCTGTGCGTTGTATTACCGGGTAATGTTTACTGTGGGCTCAGGTAGAGAAGGGAACAGTGGGGGAGCGGATTTTGTTGGCATGATTAATTGGGATGGTAGTGCAGAACGGGAAGAGAGTAGGGGAGTTAAGTGTTAAAGACTTAAGGGTTAGTCAGGGAGTTATATGTTATTAGAAATGTATTATTTACGTGTTGTTTAGCTGTTGTGTTTTTTTCTGTCTAAACAGCAGGTATCGCGGCTTTTTTTTGAGGGGGCAGAGCGGAAGTTGCAATAACTTCCTCCCGGCAAAAGTATTGGCATCTCAGACGCAGGGTTTGAGATCTTGCCAGAGGAGGACGAAGAAAAGAGAAAAAAACCCGTTTTTCCAGGCAGGGGAAGACATTTCTCTAGTGGAAATAGCATTCGTGGGAAAATCCATGAGCGCCAAGCTCGTTCTGTTACACACGCAAAATTGGCATGCTACCAGCGTTGTCGTAATTATTTCACTTCGTCCCGGCCATAATAACGCCGAAGGCCTGAACCCATAGGAGGGCGAGGGCAGGTAACTCCAGAGGTGTTTGTAGAAAACCAGCTACCTATTCCAGTTTCCAGAATCCAGTGGGGTTCTTTTTTTAAACCTTAGTCATCAGTTCCAGAATGGTGGAGAGAGAGGGGGTGACCATACTCTCCACAGAAGTCGTCGCAGTGTTGTCCCAAGTATAGCAGATGACAGCTGCTGACGTTTGTTTGACGAGTTAATTGTGTAGCAGTGTGCAAGAGATTTCAGGATAGGCTGTGTAGAAACAGAGTCTGCGCAGAGTTGGTGTAGACACTTTGTAGTTGTTCCAGCTGACTGTGCACTTAACATTTAATTTAGAATAGTTGTGGAAGTGGAGGTTCGACATCTGAGACCCCACCAAGTGCAGTGTGGTTTATTTTTGTCTAATCCAAACTTCTGTCCCCATACAGGTTGCAATTGTGGGAGAAGGGTTGGGGTTGATGCATTTTAACTGTGCTTGATTGTTGTTTTCAGGTGTGCATCCTCGCACTTTATGTATGGGACATGCATATGTTTGTTTGTTTATAGGTGTATAATAAACTTGTATAAATTGTAGCTGGCATCAGTCATTTCATTTAGTACAGTAGCTATATGTTGTCTGTATCTGGGTGTTTGTGAATCTTAATTGAACCATATCCCCATAGGGTAGTTAGAGGTGGTTCGAAACTATAGCCAGCAGATACGTCCGAAATGGCGAGGAAAGAGTCAAATCTAGGTTCTCAACCTCGGGGCCAATAGTTCACTTTCACATATGCACTATCATTTTCTTCAAAAAATCTATTTTCCAGTCTTCCTTCTCCCTGGTGTATTGTCACTATATGTAGACAGTCTCTAGTCCTAAATCCATTTCGTGACAGCAGGGGTAGAGAGTTATCCATAACTGAGTGCACATATCCCAAGTACAGTTGTCGCAGGGTACACTGATTGGCTCCCCAATCAGTGCTTGCCAATTGCTTTATGAGGTTCAGCCTTCTAGAGACCTTTGCAGTTAGAGACTCAACATGTGTTTTGTATGCGAGTCTGGTATCTAGCTGTATCCCCAGATAAGTCTGATTTTTCTCTTTAGCTAGCTTTGTATCATCAAGTTTTAAATCCAGTTCTCTTCTTACTGTTTTGTTGCTGTGAATATAGTATAGACTGTCTTATTCATGTCTATCACCATTTTTCACAAGCTGCAATAGGTTGCAGCCAGTGCACGGTTTAGTTTCTTTTGCAGTTGCAAAGGGGTCTTCCCTTCTTCCCATAAGACTAGGTCATCAGCAAACAGGGCACTGGGTAATTCAAGGTGGTCTGCCAGGTCGTTTATGTATATGAGGAAAAGGGTGCAGCTTAGGGCCAAGCCTTGTGTGAGGCCTTCTTGGATTGTTCTTTTTCTTGATGTTCCGTTGAACGTTGTGAAGATGGTTCGATTGGTAAGGAAATCTTTTATCCAACGAAACATTCTTCCTTCTATGCCCAGCTTCTGCATCTTGAAGTATAGACCATCTCTCCATACTCAGTCATATGCCTGCTTGAGGTTTATGAAAACTGCGGCCACATGGTTTTTATCCTAGAAAGCATCAGCAATCTGTTGCACCAAATGGATTACCTGGTCAACGGGCTGTCTGCCTCTTCTAAATCCTGCTTGGTTAGGATGGAGGGCTTTTCCTTTCTCTAACCACCAGTAGAGGCGTGCATTTTTCATATGTTCTGCCATTTTCCCAATGCATGAAGTCAGGGAGATGGGCTTCGCTTAGTGGTTTGTCTTTTTTTAAGAATTGGAATAATGTTAGCCATTTTCCATCCTGTAGGTACAATGCTACTTTTCCACGTCTTGTTTATGAATTCCAAGATCGTCAGTAGACCCTTTTCCCCAAGTTTAACTATCATGTCGTTGGTAACCTGGTCTGGCCCTGTGCTTTTTTTGAGTTTGGTCTTTAGGAGACTGGATTGTAGTTCAGCTAGAGTGAATTCCTGATCAAAGATACTGTCCACAGCCTTGTGTGCTTTTAGCATGCATTTTGTAAGTGTCTTGATGGCTTTATCTAGATTGGCTCTTTTATATGTTTTATTGACTTCAGGAAAGAATCGATTTATGGCTCTGGCTTTTTCTCTGTTGGAGTTAGCTGTGTTAGTGTTTGGAAGTTTTATAGTGGTTGGGTTCCCCCTCTGGGATGTCCTTGCCATATTGTCATTGAGTTTCCATGCTTTCTTCCTTTCTTTATTGAGGTCGAGGTTTTCGCATTTTTCTTTCCAGGTTTCCATTTAGGCTTTTTTGCTCGCTAGCTTAACCTGCGCAGTGAGTCTGTTGTATGTGGTTTTGTTTTCACGGCTTGGATTTTTCTGAGCTGTTTTCCATGCCCTGCGTCTTACTTGTACTAGATGTTCTAATTCCTCATTCCAGAAGTTGCTGTATTTGTTACGACTGCCTTTGGGGATTGCCTGTTTGGCTGCCTGCAGTATGGCTATAGAGATCTGTTCGTTCAAGGTATTAATGTCTTAGTTCATGTCTATTTCAGTGAGGAGCTGGTCTGATAAGAGTTTGTAGTGTTGCCAGTTTGCTCGAGCGTAATTCTACTTCGGCTGTCTTTTGGCTTTCATTTTAGTTTTACCCTGTGAGATGATAGGTGGTCACTTCCTATGTCCTCCAATCATCATCATCATCATCACTCCTTTCCGTTCCCCGTGGAACATAGGGCTGAAACAGTTGTTCTCCATTGATTTCTATTCTGGGCTGTCTTTTTCAGCTGTGCCCAAGTCATTCCAATTTCCTTAGCCTCCTCTTCCACAGTTCTTCTCCAAGTTCTCCCTGGCCTCCCCACTCTTCTTCTCCCTTGTGGGTTCCAGTCAAGGGCACCTCTGGCTATGCTTGATTGTTCTCTTCTGGGTGTATTTCCTATCCATCTCCACCTTCTTACCTTAATTTCCATTTGTATTGGCCATTGCCCGCATCTTTTCCTTAGTTCTACATTTGTTATTACATCTGGCCATCTTATACGGAGGATCTGTCTGAGACATCTATTTACAAATATCTGTAGTTTGGAGGTGATAATCTTTGAGACATGCCATGTCTCTAAGCCATACAGCAAGACAAACTTTACATTTGAGTTAAAGATTCTGATTTTGTTCTCTTTGGAAATAGCTTGTTCCATATTGGTCAAAGGACATTAAAAGCACATCTGGCTTTATTTATCTTAGAACAGACGTCACCATTGGTTCCCCCTCCTTTGTCAGTGTTACTCCCCAGATATTTAAAGCTTTCTACTTCTTCAATAACTTGACCATTGATCGTCGTAGAGTCCATCTGCGTATTATTTATCCTCATTTCCTTTGTTTTATTTACATTTATGTGTAGTCCCATCTTTGCTGCTTCTGTCACTAATCTATTTGTTTTCTCCTGCATATCTTGCTATGTGATAGAAGGCACAAATCATCTGCAAAGTCACGATCCTCCAGCTGTTTGTTGAATGTCCACTGTATTCCTGGTTTCTCTCCTTCTGTTGTTTGTCTCATCCTGGCAAAGGGGCGACCGACCCCAACCAGGCTCGTCCACGGGTGGCGGATAGTGGAACGACCTCCAGATATGGTGTGTCAGCTGCGTATTAAGTCAGTATTGCTGGACAAATAAGCAGTCGTGGACCAAACGGCGATGTCCTCCCAGCAGGACGGGGAGGGGTAACAGGTGGCACTGATACCCCCACTGAAATCCCCCATATGTCCTATGACGGGTGCATCAAGCGAGTAAGAGCCGCTATAAGCTCTAGCCACAGGGAAGGTAAACCTCGGTAAACAAACCAACCTGCTGCCTTGCAGCTACCACCAGGAGATGGAAAGGCTATGGGAGACAACCCTGAACAACAAACACAACCCGGCCTGCCGAAGACGGAGTGTGTTAGCTACGGCGCAGACACCGGGAAAAATTAGGACACACACGCTTGATAAAGTACAATGCTGATAATGTAAGGGTTGATAACAAAGCTGATAAAGTCTACTTCCAGGGTAATTGGTACTGTTAATGTATATTTGGTAAAGTATACCCCTTTTGAAGTGATTAGACTGTTGTAGTACATGCGCCCACTTAGAGCAGATGATAAATAGGTTAGCACTGTACTGTCGCTGTGTATAAAGTATGTAGTGAGTGGAATGGAGGGTACAGTCACTCACCCTGTACTGTCAAGCATAGATCAACGAATCAGACTGGTGTTCATTTCCAATTGACAGCACATAACTTAATCACACAGCAACATCAATCCAGTACGATACACTACACAGGAACAACAGCATACAAAATTCAATAATAATCAAATGCGCAGAATGTTACAGCTGTTCAGTATGATGTAAACCCTGTTTACATCGCAGTTCTAATGTTACATCAGTAAATCCACCAGAACGACTGCTAACACTGCAGTTACAAAACGCCACCCAGGCTTAGATCTAGATATATTTGCAGTTCTAATGTTCCTCCAGAACGACTGCTAACACTGCAGTTACAAAACGCCACCCAGGCTTAAATCTATATATATTCGCAGCTCTAATGTTCCACCAGAACGACTGCTGATACTGCAGTTACAAAACGCCACCCAGGCTTAAATCTAGATATATTCGCAGTTCTAATGTTCCTCCAGAACGACTGCTAACACTGCAGTTACAAAACGCCACCCAGGCTTAAATCTATATATACTCAAAGACTGTCCGCTCTGTAGTCTACAAGTAATCTGGCCTGCACAAATTCTGGCCTTATAATCTCTCCAATAACTCTAATATCTGTTCAAATCCTAGGTCTGTACACACAAAGACCCATAGCACATCTCTTAAGAATAATGTACCTTTTATTCTATCTTATCTATCCTCATCTTCTCTTATCTACCCTTATCACATCTTATCTGCAGATTTATCACATCTTATCTGCAGATAAACACACCTAAATAGGCAAGTACTAGTACACCTCAAAAAATGGCCAAATATCGTTCCCGAACACTACCCTGGGAACACACACAAGATACAGGGCTGACTCTCCAGTCACCGCCCAACTTAGACTGCCCTCCGACTGCCACAGGAATACACATCTCCCGCCAAACAGTCACCGACACACAAGATACAGGGCTGACTCTCCAGTCACCGCCCAACTTAGACTGCCATCCAACTGCCACGGGAATACACATCTCCCGCCAAATAGTCACCGGACCCGGCTGTTCACGGACTAGCCGTGAGCTATTCACAGCCGGCCGAAACCAGTACAGAATAACTAAATGACCAGCGCTCACACGCTTTCTGTACACTCTGTTTTCTAACATATAAATGTTTAAACACCTCACAATTAAACAAGCCGACAAGTGCTACAACCCTGAATTCACACTGTATAATCAGTATAGTGCGGATCACTCCCCTTTGACCTTAACAACGCTTTTGCAGTATGGAGTCATGCGACAATCTCGACTTACGTCATGGCGTCGCTCCTATCAGCTACAACCGGGGAGGAGCGGAGCCAGGCCCCTAGCCTCGAAAGGGCCCACCCAAGCAACCGGTGCCTTTGCCAACCAAATGGTCGGGGGAAGGCAAAGTAGAGCAACTGACCAACCAACCCACTATCTTACAGTGGCTCAATGGAATGCAGAAGGAGTGAGGAACAAGAAACCGGAGTTACAAGAATTCCTCAGGGAAAATAATATTGATATAATCTGCATCCAAGAAACTCACCTAAAAGATACCCAACGATTCTTCATACGTGGATATGAATCCTTCCGCCAAGACAGGGCAAACAGAACTAAGGGAGGAATCCTCACGCTGATTAAAACCTCAATCCCAGCAGTAGAGATACACAAATCTGGTGAGGACGAACTTGAATACATAACAGTCCAACTACTGCTGCCCAGTGGAGACTTAATGATCACAAACTGCTACAGCCCTCCAACCACAACTCTGGAGCTACACAAAGTGAAGCTTGCAGCATCAAGACACCTCATTATGGGTGACTTCAATAGCCACTCACCCAGCTGGGGCTATGAAGCAACAGATCTGAGAGGAGAAGAGGTGGAAGATTGGATGGTAGAGAATAAACTAATTCTAATAAACTAACCAGATGATAAGCCCACCTTCTATTCCAGAGTATGGAAAACAACAAGCACACCAGATCTTGCTATGGCTACAGATGACATACATCGACTCACCACCAGAACAGTAAATACTCAACTTGGGGGAAGTGACCATGTACCAGTCACATTACAGATATCTGAGATAAGAAGTGCAGGACAAATTAATATGTCTCCTAGCTGGAATTTCAAAAAAGCAAACTGGGGATTTTTTAAAGAACAAGTCAATAACCTCTGTCAGAACATTATCCACTCAAATAATATCAATAAAAACATTTCCATCATCAGTGAAGAAAGCTGAAATCCAAAGAAGCTGGCACCAGAAGATCAGCAGTCTCAACATGGAAAAGGACTCAAGCAAGTTATGGAATCTGACAAGAGTAGTAAATGAAGAAACAACAACCAGCTACTGCAAGACTGTCATCAAGGAAAACGGAAAATACCACACAGGAAAGATGGCAGCAAACATCCTGGCAGATTTCTACAAGGAAGAAAGCATCACATCACTTCCGCATGCACATATCCAAGAAGTATGTAAGGAAGTAAAAGAAAAACTGAAGCACCAAAACCCAGATACCTGCATGAAGTCATCCTTTACTTTGAGAGAACTAAATGCTGCCATAACAAAACTAAAGAACATGAAAGCTCCAGGAAAAGATGGTATCACAAATGATATGATCAAGAACCTTGGACCTGTAGCCAGGCACAAGCTCCTCCTAATCTTCAATCAATCATGGAGTACTGGAAAATTCCCAGATCGATGGCGAGAAGCAATCATCTTTCCCATCAGAAAGAAACAAAAGGAGAAAACAAGCAAGTCCAGCTACCGACCAGTCAGCCTTCTGAGCTGTCTGGGTAAGGTAATGGAAAGAATGGTGAACTCAAGATTAATGAAACATCTGGAAAAAAACCATCTGCTTGATAACACACAGTCAGCATTCAGGAAAAACCGCAGCACTGAAGACCAGCTGGTATATCTAGCACAGGAAATAGAAAATGCCTTTCAGGAGAAAAAGAAAGTTCTGGCTGTTTTTGTAGACCTGACAAAAGCCTTTGATAAGGTATGGAAAGAAGGACTCCTCCTTAAGATGCTCAACAACAAAATTGAAGGGAGAATGTTCAGCTGGATACGGGACTTTCTCCGATACTGCACAGCAAGAGTAAAACTTGACGGGAATCTGAGCCATCACGTCACTCTTCAACAAGGTGTGCCACAAGGAGGAGTTATCTCCCCCACACTTTTTATTATATATATAAATGATATTGCAGAGAAACTGTCCGGGCATATCTCCAGGGCTCTTCATGCTGATGATTTTGCTGCCTGGTGTGCTGCTGAACATTTGCCTACTGCAAAGTTCAGGATGCAAGCAGCGCTAAATACCATCGGTAAATGGGCATCAGAGTGGGGAGTACAGATAAACCTCTCCAAGACAGTAGCAACCTGCTTCTCTCTGTCAAATCGCCAAGAAATGATCAAACTGCAACTAAATGGAAGTGAGCTTCCAATCGAGGAAAATCCAACATACCTGGGAGTCAAGTTGGATGAGAGACTCACCTGGAAGCCGCACATAAATGCAGTAGAACAGAGAGCAATAAGAAAGCTCTCTATTATGAAGAAACTGGCTGGCACAAGTTGGGGGGCAAATACCGACATACTAAAAAAAGTCTATACAGGCACAGTCAGGCCTGTACTTGAATATGGCATGTCAGCCTGGGCCACGGCATCTAAAAGAAACACAGAACGTCTAGGGAAAGTACAAAATTCAGGCCTTAGATTAATCACTGGAGGGATGAAGACTTCTCCAATCCAGACAATGAAGAGATACACCAACAACCGCTCTCTGAATGACAGACGTGAGGAAAAGGTATTCATTCACAGTGAGAAGCTTCTACGAATGCCAAGTCATCCAATGCATGCCAAACTCCATAGTTTGACAAAGAACAGGCTGAAAAGAACCAGCTTCATAAACATCTCCAAACATCTGCATCAATGCCATGAAGACCTCCTCCCAAAACAACCTACTGAGATTGAAATGTTATTTGATTATGAGGAGCCAGACGACTGCCATGGAAATATATCTATCTTCACAGAAGTCCCTGAAATAAAAAAGAAAGGCCACCAGACCCCTCAACAACTAAAAACTTTGGCTCAAGAAATAATTGAAGAAAAGTACAACCCGAAGGAGTGGACACACGCATACACAGATGGATCTGCTGAGGGGGCAGTAAAGAACGGTGGTGGGGGCATTTTTATAAGATTCCTAAATGGAAAGATCATCCGAAAGGCCTTCCCAACTGGAAAGATCTCCTCCAATTTTAGGGCAGAAGCTATGGCACTACTGCAAACCCTGAAAATCTTCACCAGACCCGAACAACAACCATCAGCTAAGATAGTAATCTTCACCGACTGCAGATCATTACTGGAATCAATACAAAACACCAGAAATGATAACATGATGAATGAGATCAGATCTGAGCTTAACATCATCCAAAGGTCATCAACCATTGCCCTTCAGTGGTTACCCTCCCATTGTGGAATTGCTGGTAATGAGAAAGCAGATGCTCTATCAAGAAGTGGCAGTAAAATGGAACAATACAGCCATCCATTGCCGTATCGGGAAGCAAAAACCATAATCCACAACAAGTATAAAAACCAGTGGAAGGAGGAAGGGGATATATACAGCAGAGATGACCCAATACACCATCTAAACAGATACCAACAGACCACAATTTTCCGCCTGAGAACTGGTCACTGCAGATTACTAGGACATCTCTATTGCCTCAAGATATCCCACACAAATGAATGCCCATGCGGAACAGGAATCCAGACCCCAGAACACATTCTCCAGAACTGTCCAACCCATGATGAACCGCGACGTGCGACCTGGCCAAGGGGTGCTGAGCTCCAGCAGAAGCTATGGGGCTGCCGCGCCGACCTGGTAAAGACTGTGGACTTCGTCCTGGCAACAGGCCTGCAGATTTAGCATGACTACAAACTGAACGCAGAAGAAGAAGAAGAAGAAGTTTGTCTCATAACCCAGTCTATGACCATGAGAAAAATTGTTGGAGATAGCAGACACACCTGCGTACTGTGTACTGTGAAGGGCTCTGATAGTTTTCCTTTGTGCACTACTTCCAATATCTCCATTTTTATTGGTTGGTGAGGTCTGCAGTCAATAGTGTTAAGTCTGGTCGGCTACTGGTTCCGCTAGCTTTATAGTAGAGGGTTGGTGGGGATCTTTCATTTTGGAGGATGATAAGGTTGGAAGTGTTACATAGCTCTTCCACTGCCTGGCCTGAGGTGTTGGTGTCCTGGTATCCCCAGAGTGGGGAGTGAGCGTTGAAATCCCATGCTATGATTGTTCTCTTATATTCGATATCATCAAAGTAGATTCCATTAGTTTCTCTGGGGGGTCTGTAGACATTAAAGATTTTGAAATGTCTGTCATTTCCCCAGACTGTCACTCGTTGTATGTCAGTTTCATCATCGGTTCGAAGACTTTCGACCTCTGCCTGTACATCATTCCTTACCAAGGTTATGATTCCTCGACAACTATTATGGCAATGACATTTGTACATTGTGTAGCCTGGGAAATTGACAGATTTATCCTTAAGTACAAATTCTTGAATCAGTGCAATGTGAACTTTTTGATCCTTCAGTAGTTTCTTTAATTCTAAAGACTGTTCGTATTCCATCTACATTTAACTGTGGAATGTTAATGTACTCCTCGGTAACATATTTCAGGCATGGTGGGCACTGTACCATCATCGGTGGGGCAAGTATTATTTTCCCTTGCTGTTCTCATCGCCTGATGTTTGCCCTGCTGCCTGGTGGTAGACAGTTTCCATTATGTTGCACCACCTCAGTGGGGTTCACCGTTGTGCAGTCCCCGCCACCATATGACCGCTGTTTTCTGGAAACATCCATAATTTGTCAGCTATTTAGTCAGCACAAGTGCTTCTAGTTGGTCAAAAGGATCATCACGTCGTGCACCTTGGTGCTTTCACTATGAGATGCTGTGGGTGGTTTGTAGCTGTGTTAGTCCAAGTTGGAGGCCAGTCACAGGCATAAGCAGGGCTGTGCAAGGGCGCTCAACATAGTTTAGCCAGTCGGTCAAGACTATTACCAGGAGATGACCGCCACTGTCTTAGTGGCTTCTTGGAGCCATACATTGAGCTTGGAAGGTCACGGTGGACCAGAGATTTTGAGCCACTCATTCAGTTCTCTAATGCGACTGCTCTTGCCCAAAGGTGTTACCACTCTTGGCCTCCCCAGATCCCCAATCATCACTACTTATATAGTTAATGTTTGTTATCTTTGAATATCTCTTTATATGTCTATAAAATTATTTTGTATGTGTTAATACAATATTGGAGCCGCGGTAGCATAGTGGTTAGTGCACTGGCTTCCTAGCGCAGTGGTCTATGGTTCGATCCCCAGATGAGGCGGAAAATTTTTAGGCCACAAACGGCTCCTGGGTCGACCCAGCCCCCAAATGGGTACCAGAGCTACTCTGGGAAGGTTAAGGCGGCCGGCGTGATGCCGACCACATCACCCCTCGTGTGCCGACGGTCAAGATAATATGGGCCTAACACCATATTCCCAATATGCCTCAATGGGCGTGTAACGGGTTCCTTTACCTTTACCTTTAATACAATATGAAAAGCAATTAAGGTTTGGATTTAAGGGCTATCTTCATTGCTCCGATCTCCTGCCTTAGATTACACTAGGAGGATCTCAGCACAATGCACAAACTCCGTAGCACCAGCGAGAATCCCAGTGTCTGTATATAAGAATCACACATTCTATAAATATTTTTATGGTGGGTAGGTTTCTAATTTTTAAATGTTGCCAGTGCTTTACATAATGAAATTTCTAATCTCGTGCCCAGCTATCTTTAACCCTCGTTTATGATGTGCTTGGTAGGGAGCAGAGAACTTATGCTTTATGCTTCCAGATATAGACCTTGGGTCCATATGTGTTCCAGGGATTAAGTGTGATATTATGTATTTCCAGAAGGTCATTTATATATGATATTTATACATATGCATTTATCTGCCATTCACTCCGTCAGTTCTTTTTTTACTTCCGTGAATGATTGGATGTGATTGGGTGAATAGACCACATTAATTGCTTTCTAGTTGGCTTTCTCATTGGCCTTATTGTGTGTGTATCCCTGAATGTGAGGTAATAAATAAATGTGTGTACTATTTGTCAAATTGATCAGGAGTGTCCATTAGTGGTCTTTGGCCAGCGACTGTAGTGGAAAGTCATGTGACAGTAGTTAAAAATGTGGCACCAGCCTACATGAGGAAACCAACTATTTTTGCTGATGCCTGTTTGGGAATTGCAGAGGAAACGACTGACAAGTATGGGCTTAAATTTTTCATCACTTTCGCATTCTCTTCTTTGTCATTTTTGCAGCATTTTCACATTATCTTCCTTATCATTTTTTATAGCACTTTGACATTATCTTCTCTGTCATGTTTGCAGCACTTTTACATTATCTTTTGTCTGTCATTTTTGCAGCACTTTGACATTATCTTCTGTCTGTCATTTTTGCAGCACTTTTACATTATCTTCTGTCAGTCATTTTTGCAGCACTTTGACATTATCTTCTATCTATCATTTTTGCAGCACTTTGACATTATCTTCTGTCTGTCATTTTTGCAGCACTTTGACATTATCTTCTGTCTGTCATTTTTGCAGCACTTTGACATTATCTTCTGTCATTTTTGCAGGACTTTGATATTATCTTCTGTCTGTCATTTTTGCAGCACTTTGATATTATCTTCTGTCTGTCATTTTTGCAGCACTTTGACATTATCTTCTGTCTGTCATTTTTGCAGCACTTTGACATTATCTTCTGTCTGTCATTTTTGCAGCACTTTGACATTATCTTCTGTCTGTCATTTTTGCAGCACTTTGACATTATCTTCTGTCTGTCATTTTTGCAGCACATTGACATTATCTTCTGTCTGTCATTTTTGCAGCACTTTGACATTATCGTTTGTCTGTCATGTTTGCAGCACTTTTCCTTTTTTTTAGTACTTTTTTTTAATCAGTTTTTTTTCTCACTGTTGTCTCTGTCAGTAATTTTTTCTTCAATTTTATAGCACTTTTTCGTTGTCTCTAGCCTTCTGTCTGCAGTTTTTATAGCACTTTTCCATTGTTTCTATCTTTCTATCTGCAGTTTTTATAGCACTTTTCCATTGCCTCTATCTTTCTATCTGCAGTTTTTATAGCATTTTTTCGTTGTCTCTGTCTTTTTATCTGCAGTTTTTATAGCACTTTTCCATTGTCTCTATCTTTCTATCTGCAGTTTTTATAGCACTTTTCCATTGCCTCTATCTTTCTATCTGCAGTTTTTTATAGCACTTTTCCATTGCCTCTATCTTTCTATCTGCAGTTTTTATAGCACTTTTACGTTGTCTATATCTTTCTATCTGCAGTTTTTATAGCACTTTTCCGTTGTCTCTATCTTTCTATCTACAGTTTTTATAGCACTTTTTTGTTGTCTCTATCTTTCTATCTGCAATTTGTATAGCACTTTTCCGTTGTCTCTGTCTTTTTTATCTGCAGTTTTCATAGCACTTTTCCTTTGTCTCTATCCTTCTATCTGCAGTTTTTATAGCACTTTTCCATTGTCTCTATCCTTCTATCTGCAGTTTTTATAGCACTTTTCCATTGTCTCTATCCTTCTATCTGCAGTTTTTATAGCACTTTTCCATTGTCTCTGTCTTTCTATCTACAGTTTTTATAGCACTTTTCCATTGTCTTTCTATCTACCATTTTTATAGCACTTTTCCATTGTCTCTATCCTTCTATCTACAGTTTTTATAGCACTTTTCCATTGTCTCTATCCTTCTATCTGCAGTTTTTATAGCACTTTTCCCGCTCATTGTGTCCTCTATCTCTAATTTTTACTGCACTTTTTCTTGTCAGGGTCATCTGTCATTTTTGCAGGACTATTTACAAGGGAAGGTCAAAAAGTAATGCCTCCTATTTTTTATCTATGTAAATACTGCATCGGTGAGCAATTTGTAAATTTAGCAGGATTCCTCAAACACTCTTCTGCATTGTATAGCATTACCAACCTGTTTCAGTTACAGGTGGCACCACTGTAACAGTTTAAAAATGGCTGCCAAAGACATTCGGTTAAAACAACTTTATGTCATAGAATTCCTCAATGCTGAAGGCGAGACCCCAATTCGCATCCACGAACGTTTGAAGAATGTTTATGGAGATTCAACAGTGGATGTTAGCACTGTCCGACGTTGGGTACATCGTTGTGACGAAGCTGAAGTAGGTCAATCCTCAATGACTGACACAAAGCGGACTGGCCGTCCGTCTACCGCAGTGACACCACACAACATTTATCGAGTTGATGGCATCATTCGTGGTGACCGTCGGGTAACACTGGATGAACTTTCTTCCATGTTGTCCATTAGTAAAGGCAGTGTCCAGAACATCATTAAAGACCTGTGTTATTCAAAAGTTTGTGCACGGTGGGTACCCAGAATGTTGACAGACAGACAACATTGCCGACAAGAAAGTAGTTCTAAAGTTCACCATCTGTAGGGAAAGTTATGGCCTCCGTGTTTTGGGATGAGAAGGGTGTGATTCTTCTCGACTTCTTGGAACAGGGAAACACGGTGAATGCAGACCGTTACATTGAAACTTTGAAGAAGCTTAGAGGTCGTCTTCGGCGACTTTACCCATTAAAAGATCAGAGAACTGCACTACTGTTGCACGATAATGCCACGCCACACACCGCTAAACGCACCATTGATGCGATTGCAGAATTTGGCTGGACATTATTACCACATCCCCCTTACAGTCCCGATCTTGCACCTTCTGACTTCCATCTGTTTGGACCACTGAACATACCTGTCAACTTGTACGAATTTTTCGTACAATGTACAGATTTTTGATACTTTTAGCAGTGTACGGCCGTACAGACTCGTTGTACGGATTTTTCTCCCCGCCAAAAAAAAAAAAATTTTTTTTTATTTTTAAATTTTTATTTAAAATTCTAAAAATATTTTCCAACCCAAGTTTTTAAAAATTTTAAATCAGAAAATATTTTCTAGCCCAGGTTTTTATTTAACCATTTTTTTTATTTTTAATTCCGGGAATCTCGGCTTCCGTTTTTAAACTAAGGTCTCTCCCAGCAACCAATCAAATCCTTTCATTCCCAACAATTCGGCAAAAACTTTGAATTCGGCCTCAAACGCTTTTGATTTTCAGCGTGACATGGCGTATTTTTAAAGTTACCTGTTATCAACGACCACGTTTGCTTGCCACCACACTTCGACGCCATTTCGTTTAAAAAAGCTAAGTAGGCCTACTTATAACTTGGTTAAATATTGCTGTTGTTTTGCTTTGTTGCAATTTAATCGCTGTCTTAATCTTTCCAGTTATATCTTGCCCTTCAATATATTTCCGTTAAATTGTCATAATATTCTGTGTAGGCCCTACATAACTAGAAAAAAAAAAGTTTGTTTGCGTTGAGTAGGCCTACTTTATTCCAGCACTCAAGATTAGCTGCTTTATTTTTTAATAAAAGTGGCAATCTGTTATCACTTTAAGCTACCAACTCGTAAATAATAATTTTGTAAATTTTTGGTGGTACGTTTTTTCTTCCTAGATTTGATATTCTGTTCATAATTTTGTTTATATTTTTTTTTTTTTTTTGTTGTTTTTTTTTGTTGCTGTTAGCCGTTTGCTTTGTTCGTAGTATTTTTTAATCATTCTCTTCGTCTACAAAGATTATTAGTTGAAATATTTCATCCACTGAATAATGGCTGAGCCTAATTCAAAGAAACAAAAGCTTGCAGGTCATGGTAAGTTTCAAGTCGAATGGGTTAAACTCTTCCCTGGCATTGTAGATGCATCCAAGTTAGGATCAACCCATGCTTTTTGTAGATTATGCAGCAAAGATATTAAAGTAGTAGCTTCAGGATTATATGATCTGAAAGTACATTTTAAATCGAAATTGCATGAACAAATGTTTGCAATGAAGAAGGGAGCATCTATTAAGACCTTTTTTGCTCAGCCAAAGCAGGAAGAGGGTGGCATTATAAGGGCTGAAGTTTTATTTGCCAATTTCATTGCCCAGCATAACTTAACTTCATCTGTTGCTGATCACTTTTGTGACTTGGCGCCTGTAATGTTTCCTGACAGTGATATTGCCAGAAAGTTCCAGTTGAAGAGGACAAAGACAACACTTATCATTAAAAACTGCCTGGCTCCATCTGCAACAGAACCAGTGATAAAGCTGTGCAGGGAAACACCCTTCTCATTAATGGTTGATGAATCAAATGACAAGAAAACAGAGAAGCGGTTAGCTATTATGGTGAGAGTTTTTGAAGAAGGATTGGGACCAAGAACGAGATTGTTGGACATGCCTGTATGCAGTGGTAGAACCAGTGAGGCGATATTCAGTGATGTTGATAATCTGTTCACAAAATTTCATATTCCATGGAAAAATTGCATCGGCTTTGCTAGTGACAACTGCAATGTCATGGTGGGGAAATCAAACTCAGTACTTACTAGGATCAAGCAGAGGAACCCTTATGTTTTTAGTATTGGGTGCATTTGCCACCTTGCAAATTTATGTGCACAAGATGGAATCAAACAGTTGACTGTGCCAGTAGAAGACCTTTTGTTAGACATGTACTATCATTTTGAGCACAGCTCAAAACGACGAAAGGCTTATAAGGAGTTCCAACTATTCACAGAAGCAGATGACCTGAATATTCTTAAACATTGTCAGACTCGCTGGCTGTCATTGCAGAAGTTAGTGGATAGAATTATTAACCAGTATACAGCTCTCTCATCTTATTTTGAAAGCCACAATGATGTTGAAAAGCCTGGCAGAGTCCAAAACATCCATAAACTTTTAAAAGCACCACTAACCCAGCTGACTCTTCGTTTTCTGAGTTTCATTCTGCCACTGTTAAATGAGTTTAATAAACTCTTTCAAACAGATGAGTCGCAGATTGGTGGCATGATGGAGGAGATGGACAGATTGCTTAGAAAATTTTTAGTTAAATTTGTGGAGATGAAGTATGTTAAACAGGTTGTTGACTTGAGGCATATCAAATTTAGTGATCGTGGGGTGCAGCATGATGACAGCATACTGGCAATTGGCCTCTCGAATAGAGCATTTATCGAAGAAATGGAGCTTGATAGTGGAGTAAAGAGTTCATTTTTTGAGGATGTCAGAAATTTTTACACATCAGTGGTTAAAAAAATTACTGATAAATTTCCCTTTGACAACCAGGTTCTAAAGGACTTAAAAGTGCTAGATCCAAGCACTAAAGATAATCTCAGGTATCCAAACATCTGCAGATTGGCAGATGCTTTTGCCCAAGATCTTGATCAGGAAGCACTGAAAGATGAGTTCGATGACTACTGTATGTTGTCTGATGTGTGTGTGCCTCTACTAACAGATAGTGGTCAGAAAAAGAGCTTCTGTAGCTATTGGCTGGAAGTTGTTGACCAGAAAACTAGTACTGGTGCCATCCGCTTCCCTAATTTGAAAGTCATCATTCAGCGACTGCTGATACTCCCTCACAGCAATGCTGACTGCGAAAGATCATTTTCAATGATGAAAAAAATCCACACAGACTGCAGGAGGTCCATGAATGCGGACACACTCACTTCTATTTTACAGTGTAAGATTAACATTGATACATGCTGTGCAGACTTTAAGCCCACAAATGCAATTCTGCAAAGTGCTAAAAGTGCATGTGTTGATTATAATACAAAACACTGTACATCGAAAGAACAGTGTACATCATGATCACTTAGTTTTTTATATGTAAAGAACAGTTTGAGGCTATTAGCATGTTTTATATCACAATAATTCAAATGCTAATAGATTTGTATATGTCATTTCTCATTTTAAAACTGTATTGCGTATAATTTATTAATATATTTTTTGCGTAAGGATTTTTGGGTGTTTGTAAGGATTTTTTTGGTCCGGCGTACAGATTTTTGTCTCAGGAGGTTGACAGGTATGACTGAAAGAAGATCTTCGCGGACATCACTTTGAGGACACCGAGACCCTTAAACGCGCCGTACGCCAGTGGTTTAGGAAAAAGGACACACATTTTTACCGTGCGGGGATACATGCCCTTGTGAGAAGATGGACAAAAACTGAAACAAATAACGGAGACTACACTGAGAAATAAATTTTTGAAGTTCAGACTTGGGGCTACATTTCAATGTGAATTTTATCTGTTTTCTTGCCTATTGAATGAAATTAAAAATTACGAGGCATTACCTTTTGACCGTCCCTCGTATATTCTCATTATACTTTCTCTCATACCTTTTTTTATTTAACCCTCAGTGAACGGTGCATAGATAAATTGGTAACCCATTGTCAGTAGTTAGATTTGCCTCTCTCTCTCTCATAACCCTCCACTCCCAAAGGAGCATAGGCCTTCAATAAACACGTGCCAAGTCCCCCTGTCACGTGCCATCATCTCAAGTTCCTTCCACGTTTTCCTTATCATTTTCACCTCTGTTTCCAGCTCTCTTCTCCATGTGCTTCTTGGTCTACCTCTGCCTCTCTTGCCCTGGGGGTTCCAGAACAAGGACTTCCTTGTAATGCTATCAACAGGTTTCCTCAGTGTGTGTCCTATCCATCGCCATCGTCTTCTTCTCATCTCTTGTTCCACTGGCACTTGTCTAGTTCTTGTCCTCAGTTCCCCGTTGGTAACTTTGTCATACCATTTTAATCCCTCTATTCTACGCAAGCACCCATTTATGAAAGTCTGTAGCTTTTTGGTTGTTGTCTTTGTTGTTCTCCATGTCTCAGAGCCATACAATAGGACTGACTTCACATTTGAGTTGAAGATTCTTATTTTCGTGTTGGTTCTGATTTCTCTTGATCTCCATACATTTCCCAATGCAATGAAAGCTCCTCTTGCTTTTTGTATTCTTATTTTGATATCACTGTCTGTCCCTCCAACTTTGTCTATATTGCTGCCAAGATATGTGTACGATTCTACATCTTGTATTGGTGCTTCTTCAAGTTCAACCCTGTTTTCATTACCTGCATTTATTCTCATTATCTTTGTCTTTTCCCCGTGTATTTTCAGACCCAATTGCTGTGACCTCTCATCAAGTGTTTTCAATTATTACAAGTGATTACAGTTATGGGACAGAAGAGCCAAGTCATCAGCAAAATCCAGATCATCCAACTGCTTAGTCTGAGTCCACTGGATTCCATTTCTGTTGTGTGTTTTGAGTTCTGATAACCCAGTCTATTGCTAATAAGAAAAGAAATGGAGACAAGAGGCATCCCTGTCGCACTCCTGTTCTTATCCCAAATGGTTCTGTAAGCTGTCCTTCATGAAGAACTCTGCATGTCATGTCTTCATATGTTTTTTTTATTAAATTAATGATCTTCAGGGGAACTCCATAATGCCTCATCAATTTCCAAAATGATTCTGTCTACACTGTCAAATGTCTTTTCGTAGTCCACAAATCCGATGTATAAAGATGAATTCCATTCCAGACTTTGTTCAACTATTATTCTCAAAGTGGCTATCTGGTCTGTACAAGATCTGTTTTGTCAAAAACCTGCTTGTTCATCTCTCAGTTTCTTGTCTATGGACTCTTTTAATCTCTCAATGATAATCCTATTTAATACTTTTCCTGGCACTGATAGTAACATTATTCCTCTATAATTTGTGCACTCTTGTAAATTTCCTTTCTTAGGCAACTTAACCAGATATCCTTCCTTCCATTCTGCTAGTACCTCTTCCTTTTCCCAGACTTTACCGAGTAATTTATATAACATCTGTGTAGCCGTGTCGATATCTGCTTTGATGGCCTCTGCTGGAATGCCATCAGGTCCAGACGCTTTTCCATCTCTTAGAAGCTTTATGGCTTTCTTTATTTCTTCCTTCGTTGGTCTTTCACCATTAATTTGTAGCTCTTCTTCTGCTGGCTGGATGTCTGGGGGTTTTGTGGAGCTGGTCTATTGAGAAGGTCCTCAAAATATTCTGTCCACCTCTTCATTTGCTCTTGTATATTGCTGAGCAGTTTTCCATTCTTGTCTTTTATGAGGCAACTTGTTTGCTTGTATTTCCCTGTCAGCTTCTTTGTGCTGTTATACAGTTCTCTCATATTTCCTTTGGCTGCAGCATCTTCTGCCTCTCTTGCCAACTCCTCAATATACTTCCTCTTGTCTCTTTTGATACTTCTTTTAACTTCTTTGTTTGCTTCTGTGTAGGGCCTACACTTCTTGAGCCTTGGCTTTGGAACTTCTGGTTTTGCTTGTGTTTAAATCTGCTTTCTTGTTTTTTCTGTCTTTTATCTTATTGATGGTTTCTGTTGTTATCCAAGCTTTTTGTTGTCGTTCCCTTTTCCCCAGTATTTCTTCACATGTCTCATTCCATACCGTTTTGATTTGCTGCCAATAGTCTTCTGTATTCTCTACATCTTCCAGCTGTTGGAGCACTTGGAATTTGTTGGATATTGTGACCGCAAATTTTTCTCTTGTTTCTTGATTTCTTAGATGTCCTACATTAAATTGTTGTCTATAATTTTGCATTGTTGCATATCTCTTGAGTTTCATTTTTACTTTGGCTATCAGAAGGTGGTGATCTGATGCCACATCTGCTCCTCTATATACCTTTACATCCTGCAATTATGATCTAAACTTCTTGTTTAAGCATATATGATCAATCTGATTTTCTGTTCTATGGTCTATCCATGTTGCCTTGTGTATTCTCTTATGTGGAAACATGCTTCCTCCTATAGCCAGTTGATTTGAAGCACAGAAGTTTGAGAATAGTTCCCCATTTTCATTCACTATTCCTAGCCCCTGTTTTCCCATGACTTCTTCAAAGCCGGTGTTGACTGTACCTATCTTTGCATTCATGTCACCCATCAAAATTGTGATGTCTCTTCTTTTTACTTTTTCCATAATTTCCTGTAGTCTAGTATAAAATGCTTCTTTCACAGACTCTTCTTTATCATTAGTTGGTGCATAACATTGGATGACATTTACATTTATTTTCTTTTTAGCTGTTTTAAAAGTAGCTGTTATTATTCTGGATCCAATGGCTTCCCATTAAATGAGTGGTTTCTGTGCTTCTTTAAATAACATAAGAGCTACCCCTTCACTGTGGTGTGAACTTTCATCTTCATGTCCTGAGGACAGCACCAATTCACCTGTGATGAGTTTCTTCCTGTCCACCCCCTTCCACTTTGTTTCACACAGTCCCAGAACCTCGATTTTATATTCCCTCATCTCTGCTGCTACTTGTGCCACTTTCCCTTGTTCGTTTAATGTCCGAACATTCCAGGTGCCAAATCTGGAAGTTCTCCTAGAAGAAAGAAGGTTAGTCAGTAACACAGACTCCTTTCGGCATTCTTTGTGTTGCATCATACGCCTCCCTGCGAGAGGACCTTCCCCTGTCTTGGATGGCTGTGTTTTATTTTCCTTAATTGACTTGTCCATGTTTGTTGAAGTTTTTTGTGGTTTAAATTTTTTTACAGGATGGGGTAACCGGCCCCATGCCCAACCCTCCTTAGTCGCTTTCTACGACATGCTTGGCAGGGGACAGTGTTACTATTCTTTGCTCCCCTTTCGGGCCCCGGTAACACACGGGTGTTAGATTTGCCTACAAGTATATTAAATATATATTTTTGTACTGAAAACTGAGAGTAATATAGGTGTTAATGTTTATGTTTGTATTGACAGTGTGTTGATTGTTTAGAGTTACACGGGTGTTAATGTTTAGGTTTGTATTGACAGTTTGTTGATTGTTTAGAGTTATACAGGTGTTAATGTTTATGTTTGTATTGACAATTTGTTGATTGTTTGGAGTTATACGGGTGTTAATGTTTATGTTTGTATTGACAGTTTGTTGATTGTTTAGAGTTATACGGGTGTTAATGTTTATGTTTGTACTGACAGTTTGTTGTTTGTTGAAGAGTAATACAGGTTTTAATGTTTGTTTGTATTGACAG
The DNA here is from genome assembly GCA_024509875.1 of Oreohelix idahoensis. Lineage (NCBI taxonomy): Eukaryota > Metazoa > Mollusca > Gastropoda > Stylommatophora > Oreohelicidae > Oreohelix > Oreohelix idahoensis. Next base: position 594,951 of record JAMPIV010021475.1, read on the forward strand.
TTTATTGTTTGTTGAAGAGAAATATAGGTGTTAATGTTTATGTTTGTATTGAATATAGGTGTTAATGTTTATGTTTGTATTGACAGTTTGTTGTTTGTACTGACAGTTTGTTGTTTGTTGAAGAGTAATACAGGTATTAATGTTTATGTTTGTATTAACAGTTTGTTGTTTGTATTGACAGTTTGTTGTTTGTACTGACAGTTTATAGTTTATATTGACAGTTTGTAGTTTGTATTGACAGTTTGTTGTTCACTTCAGTTTGAATAATGATCAGATGTACAGATAGTTTCACTTCCGTAGCAGCCATTTTTGGTATCTAGAAAATCAGCTGTTTGGTAGCTCACATTTCACATAAAATTAATTAGCCATAATGTTGAATTATATGACACACTTTGTTGTTATTGGTAAGCTTCAGAAGTGTTTGATGATGTTTTATTTTTCCTCACACTTGACATGTCCTAGAATTATGCATTTTTCACTAAAATGCAAACAACTTCCTGTTTTTATTTTTTCCATCCCAGAAAACTTTAGTCTTTTTTTTTTTTTTTTTTTACATAGTTTGTATTAGATTTTGATGATAATGAAAATGACACCTAAAACAAGCTGTTTTTTTCTGTGTGAAATGAACATTTGTTTTAAGTATGCAATGAAATAATGTATAACAAAGGCACAAAAACTGCAATACAGAAGCTTTTAACTTAACATATAAGATGGATATGTATGGAGATCTGAACAATTGAAATAAGACTTAGTCAGTTGAGGGTTGCAAGAAGTGAACCAAAAAGACTGGTCAAGCTAGAGAAGGGTGGGTTTTTAAAAAAACAAAACAAAGAAAAGAAAATAAGTAATGCAATTTACTAAGACAAAAGACAAAGAAAATTGTCTACGTCACGGCCACACGGCCTTGTGACGGAAAGGAAAGAAAGCTAGAGCTAAGTGAGAAACATTAGAAAATAAATAAATAAAATCAATACAACTTGAATATGTCACATGTCAGGGATCGTGTTATGAATACTCAAAATGGAGAACAGGTTAGATAATGAGAATAATAAAATCTGTTGAAAGGTAAAAGACAACATGACACTAACACAACAAGAACAAGCTAGATGTGAGGACACATACGTCTGCTTGTTTAAATTCATAGAATGACCGTTTCTTATAACTACACATATTCTGTGTTTTAGAAAATCAAAATGAACCTAATTTTATTTTATTTATATTTAAGGAAAATTATGAATTATTTGTTTTGGTGATATGCCACATATTCTTTTCTACTTGTGGTTTCACAGATGAACGTTGAAATATCAATAACATAACATGAAATACGTTTGCAGGTTGAATGGGAAAGTCTTGATAGATGAAGATTATTTAAGGTCAGAGGGCGTGACCGACTTCACCAAGTACCGCTGTGACCCAGATCATGAACCCGACCGAATGATGCCCAGAAAGTTTCCATCTCTGTTAGTGGAGGAAGAACTGGAGGACCCACTACTGAAATCAAAGATGTGAATGTAGGAATATAGTGCCTTTAATTACATGCATGTCAAAACAATGTCATGAACGTTGCATTGAGACAGGCTGGGACGGCTGGGAACTTAGTTTTTTCACTGCTTCAGAATTTAAATACATTAGTCAAACTTAAAAGTCATTTCCTTCTTGATTTGTAATAGAAGAGACAATATTCAACTTTTTTCTGAAGCAAATTCAGCAGTTATCTGTCTTGTGTCTAAATGATCAGTGATTGATGAATACATGACTGTGCAGCTGATTGCTGGCGCACCAGCAACCATGGTACCATGCAACCCGCTTTGGTTTAATATGTCTACACAACAGATGTCAAAAATTATCGTTATGGTGCTCGCCCTGTGAAGTCCCTCCAGGCAGGAGCAGTGCCGGATTCTGAGCCTCGACAGAATCCACCCTCAGCTACTGGAGGTCTCCTTAGTCCGCCAAATGGAGCCAGGAGGCGGAAGGAGAAAGTAACTGGCCAACCAGATAAGACGACGGCCCCTCTGAATGTCATGCATTGGAATGCAGAGGGAGTCAACAACAAAAAGACTGAACTAGAGAATACCCTATTTCGGAAAGAAATTAGCATATGCTGCATACAAGAAACTCACCTACAGGAAGGAAAACATTTTAAGATACGGGGCTATCAATGCTTCAGAGTTGACAGAAAAGATCGGAAGAAGGGTGGCATACTAACACTGATAAGGAATAACCTCAACGCTATAGAATCCAAGACATATAAAGAAGGTGCAGAATACCAAGTAATCCATCTAAAACATAACACTCTGGAACTGGATCTCCTAAACTTCTACTGCCCCAATGACATACCACTGAACATGACTAGCATAGATGTCCCCATTGGCAACTTCATAGCGGTGGGAGACTTCAACAGCCATTCCCAAAGCTGGGGATACAACCAGCTAGATAGAAGGGGCGAAGAGATAGAAAACTGGCAAGACGACAATAACCTAACCCTTCTAAACAACCCTAATGATCCTCCAACCTTTTACTCCAGAAGATGGCATAGCACCTCTACTCCAGACCTGGCATTCTGCACACCTGATTTGGCTGGGATAGTGGAAAGGGAAATAGGAGAACAACTCGGTGGAAGTGATCATCGTCCTGTATTCATCAAATTAATAGAACAATTAATACAAGTCCAAGTCAGCCAAGATGGAATTATAAAAAAGCAAATTGGTCCATTTATCAACACAGAGCAAATCTGCTTACAAAAGATATTAAGGTACTAGACAGAGACATTAACAGAGTCATCTGGGATTTTAATAATGGAGTACTCAAGGCAGCAAAGGAGACAATACCGAGAGGAGCGAGGAAGAACTATGTACCATATTGGTCCAACACACTACAAAACCTACATGAAGATATGAATGAAGCAAGGCACACTGCAGAGGTACAACCATCCCAACAGAACCATATCATGCTACAAAAGGCAAAAGCAAAATTCATTAAAGGAAAGCTAGAAGCCCAGAGGAGAAGCTGGAGGGAAAAAACATATAAACTAAACCTTGAAAAGGAAGGGAGAAAGTTGTGGAAACTCACTAAACAATTGAATGACGATAACAATTCTCAACGACAAACCATTACACTAGACGATGCAGGGAAACTATATACCGGCAAACAAGCAGCAGACATATTTGCGGAATCCTACAGAAATGAAAGTAACATCTCCGTCAATTTACGCAGACAACGAGACATTCGTCAAGAAATAATCCACACTAGAACTAATGGAAACAGTCCGGACGTTATGTCCAAACCTTTCAATATGGACGAGTTAAAAAACAGCCGTGTGGAAACTTAAAGACAGGAAATCACCAGGCCCGGATGGTATAACCAACGAAATGCTAAAACACCTAGGATATACAGCAATGAGCAAACTGTTGCAAATATACAACTACAGTTGGATGGCAGGCAGTGTGCCACAGATATGGAGAGAGGCGCTCATGTGTCCCATCATAAAGAAAGGAAA